>CAWUFW010007746.1:600000-970377 GCA_963921515.1 Calotriton arnoldi | reverse complement strand
CGGGCGCAATTTCATGGCGGTCGGCATTGCACCGCGGAGGTTGGGAAATGGGGCATATTTGCCCTTCATAATATGGCGGCCGTGAGGACCGCTGCTGGCGGGCGGTAAAAGGCATTTTTCCGCACCGCCGGCACCGCGGTACTGACACCGACCGCCATCGTAATCGGCCCCTAAGTTTCTAGTTCTGCTTCACGAAATCAGGATGGGTGGAAGATTGTATTTAGACTCTTAAAAATGTGTCTAGTAGATAAGTAATCATATCTTGTATGAATGAATAAAATCGTTACGAATTCATGAGATTAGATATATAAAAAACATAATATAAAAGACCAGTTATTAGGTCAGGCTTTTGTCATTTAAAATACACGTCATGGTAGCATTATTTATAGCAGCAATTAGTTCACTGCCAATATATTGCAATACAGCTTTGATCGTCCTTTTTTGCAATAAAAGTTATGGCTTCCACCTTTTTCAAATGAGGACAGTTAAATCAGCTTTTAGCCCCGTGCCACAATTTGTAGCTTTGCATTTTGATGAAAAATGTAGTGGTATCAGCCTCAGGGAAATGAAGACAATTTACATCACAATTTGATGTCTAGGCCAGTACTTATAGCACTGTCCTGTATCATCAATCTATCCTTGGTGCAGGGTCTCGTGGTTGGTCATCGGGGGCAGCGCAGCCTAACCCGTCAATTACCAGCTTCATGAACTTTAGAAACCATGATCTTCATGGGCCTGATTCTCCATTTAAGCACATTTCCACTGCAGAATTGCAAGTTTCTTTGTTCTTAGTTGTGAGCGGTGGTTTTGAGCCAAGATTTGTGCAGCGAAGGGAGTTTATGGCATGTGCATACAATGTGCATGAATGTTTCAATAGCGGTTCCACATAGCCTGCAGTCCTCTCTAGGCCACTCCTTATTCTTCCATACCAATAGGCTTGTGAAATCTCTTGTAAAGAAAAAACCTTAAAAAGTGCTTAAAGCCCACCTATTAATTACCATTGGCTGGTTTTGATGCTGCTTGTGTTTTATTGCTTCTGATTTGGGAGCCCCTCCTACTTTCTCTTCTGAGTTAAGTGTTTGTCCATTCCATAGAGCATGGACCTTGCACAGGTTCCTGGCCGCATTACCAGTGTCCTTCCACCAGACATGCGCTTCCCGCAGTACATTTTTTTCACTTTCGTCCTAGCACTCCATACTAGTACATGTGTTTGGAATCAATCTTCCCTTATTGCGTTGGCCCCGTTGTCTACCTACACTGCATTTCTGGTTGCCCCCTCCTGCATTGCTCTTTGCATCCTCCCGCGTTGCTCTTTGCCTCCTCTCTGTCCTTCGATGCCCCACCATGGCCTTCTCAGTTTTTTGAAGCCCTGCCAAGAGGCTGTGGTGTTTTTCTTGGCGGGACTTTCTGTTTAGGTTTCACCTGCACAGCGCTTGCGCTGTGCTTAGGAAATCTATTGTATTTTAATCTGGATCACTGACAGAATGTCGAGTACCAGAATATCGAAATACAAAAATATCGGGACATAAATATCGTTGCCAAAAATATCGACCTCCTATCTTCATAATTGTAAGTACAAAAATATCGAGAAAAAAATATCGTTGTTAAAAATATCGAAGTACAAAATATAGTTTTTTTATATGCATAAAAAATAATGTAAAATAAATTCAATAATACATTTAACGTAAAAAATTTTTTAGAATTATTTGTAAATGTTAACAATTATAAGTAATAAATTTAATTTAAAAATAAACATATACATATAAAGTGTAATATATGTATATTTACTTTAAAATAATTAATAAATAATAATTTTAATTAATTATAAAATGTTACAAATATATTACAAATTATAAATAAATATATATACATACACCTGTAACATAAAAATTATTTAAAAAAATTATATTATAAATTAAAATATTTAACATTTTTTAAACCTACATTTGACACTACATTCAGTGCAACAGTAGGGAAAGTGTTGGATAGCGTAGGGGAAAAAATTACAATTCCCACTCCAGCGAGTGCAACAGTAGGGAAAGTGTTGGACAGCGGAGAGGAATAATTTCCTATTCCCACTCCAATGAGTGCAACAGTAGGGAAAGTGTTGGATAGCAGAGGGGAATAATTTACTATTCCCACTCCAATGAGTGTAACAGTAGGGAAAGTGTTGGACAGCGGAGGGGAAAAAATTACTATTCCCACTCCTGCAAGTGCAACAGTAGGGAAAATGTTGGATAGCGGAGGGATAAAAATTACTATTCCCACTCCAGCGAGTGCAACAGTAGGGAAAGTGTTTGTTAGCGTAGGGGTAAAAATTGCTATTCCCACTCCAGTGAGTGCAACAGTAGGTAAAGTGTTGGATAGCGGAGGGGAATAATGTACTATTCCCACTCCAGCAAGTGCAACAGTAGGGAAAGTGTTGGATAGCGGAGGGGATCAAATTACTATTCCCACTCCTGTGAGTGCAACAGTAGGGAAAGTGTTGGATAGCGGAGGGGTAAAAATTACTATTCCCACTCCAGTGAGTGCAACAGTAGGGAAAGTGTTGGATAGTGTAGGGGTATAAATCACTATTCCCACTCCTGCGAATGCAGCAGTAGGGAAAGTGTTGGATAGCGGAGGGGTAAAAATTACTATTCCCACTAAATAAAATTCAAATTTAAAAACAAACAAAATATCAACTACGATACAAAATATTATAAAAAAGCCAAAAACAATACATATATAAAAATATAAAAATTTACAAAGCATAGAAACATATTATAATGCAGAAAAAATCTAAACTTTACATAAAAAGATTAATTTTTTTAATTTAACAAAAAAATAACAAACAAATAAATATTTTGTAATAGAAATTAATTTTAATTAAGAAAAATTGTATAACATAAATGTAATATTTTTTTCCTACCCTATAACACCACACAATTTACAACACACATCTAAATTAAAAACAAAGTGCACCTCCATGATTAACACAATTAATTATCAATAAAACAATTATTAATAATTAAAAAACACATTTAAAAAAGTAAAAATGTATGTACTAACCAAATGTTACAGCTATAGAACCTAAATCCCCAAACAAAAAAAATAAACAATTACCAAAAATATTTATAAATTAATAAATTAATATGAATGATCAAGTAATGATTAATTAATTTAAACTAAATTACTTTTCACCCTCTACCCCAATAAACACCAAACCACACACCTAAATATATTTACACAATTTCCATACCTAATTTTACATTAATAAATTAATATCAATTAACAACAAACCATTCATTAATTTTAAAAAAGTTACTTCCCACCATTTACCACTATAAACCCCACAACTCACACATCAAATAATTACACAATTGCCATATTTAAAATGTAATTAATTAATTAGCATTAATTAACAAATAATTAATTAATTATAAATAAATTACCTCCCACCATATTCCCCTATAAATGCCACCACCAATTTCTTAAAACTTGACACAATTAAAATAATTAATTAACAATTAATTAATAACAATTAACAATCAAAATATAAATAATTATTAATAAATTTATTCACACAACACTATAAAATAAAATTAAATATATATTATATAAAAAATATTAATAAATGTATTAAAATTAAATTACTTACCACCCTACTCCTTATCAACCCACAACCCGCTCCTAAAAAATAACACAATTAACATAATTACCAATTAATTAATAATAATTAACAACCAATTAATAAATAATTAATAATACATTAATTTCCACAATTAACAATATACAATATTAAATAAATAAATATTATTTAATAAAAATATTAATAATTTTATTATAATTAAATTACTTCCCACCCTATTCCCCTATAAACCCACAACCCGCTCCTAAAAAAAAACACACAATTAACATATTTACCAATTAATTAATCAATAAAAATTAACAGCCAATTATTAATTTATTAATAATACATTAATTCCCACAATTAACACTATAAAATCAAAATTAGATAAATACTAATAAATAAAAAGTAGTATTCAATGTATTATAATTAAATTACTTCCCACCCTATTCCCCTATAAACCCACAACCCGCTACGGAACTAAAACGCAAAATTTAATTAAAATAAAATTAATAGCTTCTAAAAACGTAGCACTTCGTTTCCTCCTCAGCCACAGCTCCCCTTTTCTTACCACAGCAGCATTTCATCTTGAATCTACAGCGCTGTTTTGGCCTGTCATAAATGATCAGCCCATTACTAGTGCAGTCTGTGATATCGTTCCATTACTCGTGCAGTCTGTAATACAGACGCTTGTATAACCTGTACTCACCTGTACTGAGCGTTCTGCATCTGGTGAACACTGTGGGCCTGATTCTGATGAGGTTAGGAAAGCATTCCCACCTAGGGCCTGATTCTGATGCGGTTAGGAAGGCCTCCTAATGGCATTTGCTCCTTCCAAATCGGATCAGGAACGTATCTTCCCGACCCAGGGCCCAATTATGATGCGGTTAGGAACATATGCTCCCATTGAAGTCAATGGGAGTCCAACCAAATCGTATCTGGAAGCATCCGGATGCATCGTACTCCGTCGGTCGGACTCTCCCCATCCGAGTGGGTCGGAAACCATTTCCAAACCGATTCGGTCGGGAAGCTTTCCAACCCGCATCAGAATCAGGCCCTGTGTCTTGTGCTGCTGTTAACAAGTACATGTGAAGAAGTTACTCACTGTTGTCATGCTTTGTCATCTGTTCTGAATCAGCTCCTCTGCTCATGCAGCCTCTTCAATGTTTATTGTCTGGTACACCAAACTTGTTACTGAAACTCGTCATCAAGTCAGCACCTAGAGTCTCATTCAATCCCATAGCAAACGGAGATTAGCCCCGTAGTCCCGTGAGAATTGCAACATTGCGACCGCCATCTTGGGTGTGGCAGCAGCGTATAAAAACTAGCCCGTCCGTTGACGAGTGCTGGTGATTAACAATCCTTCTGGAGGCAGCCGAGTCTCCATTCCCGTCTTGTTCCCGGCTCCAGTTTCCTGCCGTCTGAGTAGTGGTAGGGTTTTTTCTTTTTCCATGTCTGTGAGTGACTTTGCTGATTTTCAGGAAGTAGTATTTTCATCCTCAGTAAGGAAACAACCACAGTGGTATTAGAAATAAGTGGATTACTGAATAGATTGTTTTGACAACATCCTATGGGCACTAATTAATAATAAACAGAGAACGACTAAAAAGACTTGATTGATCAAAGTAAAGACATAAAGACAGTTAAATAAAACTGTGAATATTACCAAAGATTCAAAGACATTTGAAGCGAAGCAATAAGAAATGTGAACATTTATTGAAGAGTTACTTCCTTATCTAGAGGCTTCACATATTATTCTTTCCAAAAGACATGGTGATGTGTGATTTATTATTTGCGATGGCAAGTTAATCGCTTTGACATGGAGAATAATTTCATAAATATCTGCGGTGCATTTAACTCAGAGACTGTTATGAGACTCAACAAATAAGTATTGTGAAAAAGTCATAGACTCACACAAATGTCTGCGACATTGGATTGAATAAATATACGTTCTTTAATTCCATACAGGTAAGAACAAGTATAAAGCTGTTTAATGTAGATGTCTTGTGTAACCTGTACTACTTCTTGACTCTGAGTTACGGTGCTAATTATAGGTTCTCGTTTTTCCAGGTCTCCCTCCCCGCAGTATCCTCTCCAAAACCCTTCCCCTCGTCCGGCCACTCTGATCCTCTGGTGTATTATTCACAGAGTCGGTGCTGCCAGAAGGTGGGCATTGGAGGGTACTGCTCCCGAGGAACTTGCTCCTAAAAAAATCACGACCCTAAACGATAAGTGTTCCTTCCGAGTAGTACCGTCACAATGTCTTTCTTAGAGGATGTGTGTAGTATGTTTGGCCTCAGTACAAAAAGAGCTAGCTGCGGCTCGGCTTGAGACATCAGCATTAGCTAGTCAAGTGACGCAATAACAAAATTAAGTAGGTGCTACACCTCTACCCCCAATGCCAATGCAAGGACTAAACACTGACCAGTCAGTTGTATCAGTCACCGTCCCCAAACCCGTTCCTTTGGCTCCGCCAGAACGTTTCTCTGGAGATCCCTCAAAGGTGCAAACTTTTCCTACGCAGGTACAGCTTCATTTCATGGTGAGGCCCAACGCTTTCCCCAATGCTCAATCAAGGATATCCTTGCTTATATCTCAGTGGAGATGCAGCCCAGTGGGCTGGTCCTCTGGTAAACAGCGACAATCCTTTGTTATATCAATGGCGAACGTTTAAATTAAAGCAGAATTTGAGCATATCTTCGACCGCAGAATCGTTACAGGGGCTGTTGATCGAGAACTTCTAGAATTAAATCAGGGAAACAAGGATCTTGTAACATATCTCACCCACTTTAACTGTCTAATATTTTTAAACTAATTGGCCGGAAGAAAAAACTAGCAGCTCTCTTTTACCAAGGCCTAAAAGATGATGTGAAAGGTTCATTCGCCCAAGTAGACCCTCAACCCAATACAACTGAGGACTTTATAGCCCTCATTTTGCGCTTAGAAAAAAAAAGGCTTACAGAACACAGAGGAGATAAACGGCGACCAGAGTTTTGTACCTATGTGCGGAACAAAGATAAAGGACAGTTGGTATGGTAACACAAGATAGCAGTGAACCAATGGAAATTGGTGGAATTAAGAAACCCCTCTCTCAGGAAGAGAAAGAAGCTAGATGTAAAGGTGGCCTCTGTCGTTACTGTGAAAAAAAGGTCACTTTGTCCGAGAATGTCCGGTTCATCCTAAAAACACAGGACCCCCAGTGTCTGTTTTGCAAACTTTACCTAAAGGATCGGGAAACTAAACCGCTCAGGGAATAAAAAGGGGGTTTCTCCGAGATTCTATAAAAACCCTCCTGAAAACAATGTCCTATGTTCTCAAGATGAGAAATCAGTTGCAAATACTTTGCAAACAGCAGCTCCACATCTCACTTTGAATGCAGAAATATACATAGATGATCGCATCAAGCACGTTGTTTTAATGGTTGACTCTGGGGCAACCAGTAATTTTATTGATGTTAATTGCTGCACTAAATTACGCATACCAACAGAGTTAAAAGAGAAACCAGAACCAGTTAGAGCAGTAGATGGAACCCCTCTTACATCAGGTCTTATTACACACCATACTTGTACAATACGGTTACGTTGCTTTCAGGGTAACCTGTTACATCACAAATTAATTCAGGTTTGATGTCATTGCTGCTCCACAATTTGGAATAATAGTAGGGAGGCCATGGCTTACACTCCACAATCCACGGATAGATTGGGCCAAGAGAACTACACCATTTGACTCTGAGTGGTGTCCCCAGACATGCCTATCCTATGATCATGATAATAACAAAAGAACCAATCCAAGCAACCTAATTGCATGGACTGTGCCCAATCCTCAAATGCTTAATAGTGACAAACTAATTGCAACAGCAGCCGAACAGGACACAAAACTACCCAAGGAGTATACGGATTTCATAGATGTCTTTAGTGCTACTAGTGCTAAGACGTTGCCCCCACATCGCAACTATCATTGTCAAAACGATCTAGTGCCTGGCTCAAAAATCCCTTGTAGCAGAATTTATGTGTTGACTGAGCAAGAAAATCAATATTTGCGAGAATATTTAGACACATATTTGCAGAATGGTTTCATACGACCATCGAAATCCCGTGCAGCTTCGCCTCTTTTCTTTGTGCCCAAGGCTAATGGTGAATTACGAACATGCATTGACTATCGAGAACTCAATAACATCACTATAAAAAACAAGTACCTGTTACCACTCATCCCGGTCCTTCTCGATCAGGTACGAAAAACTCAAATTTATACCAAACTCGAACTTCGTGGCGCATGCCATTTGATACGTGTCCGATCTGGTGATGAGTGGAAGACTGAATTTTTGAACACGGTACGGGTTATTTGAATATTGTGTAATGCCATTTGGTCTTTGCTATGCCCCTGTGGAGTTTCAATTCTTTGTTACGGATGTATTACAAGAATATCTGGATAGATTTGTGATTTTATGTGACATTCACCATACCTTGCTGCACTTCAGAGCCTCAAGCTCACCACCGTACACTGAATCGTAGGGGCACTGATCCATCACAGTGCTTTCAAGCAATAGTAGCAAAGACCACTACACAGAGACCTAGGGACACTAAACCACCACACTGAACTGCAGCCTTGGTTTGCTAGCCGACTACTCTGTGCTGCATCCTAAGAAAACTTACACACCACACTATACTGTATCATAGGGAACATACACCAATCAAAGTGAGAAGTGTTTTTGCAAGCTATTCCACTGTACTTGACTGAATTCTAGGGAAATTGACCCCCAACACTGCACTGTATATTTGAGACAATGGGCCATCACACTGCACAATATCCTGTGGATAGTTCCACAGTGCACAATAGGTGCATTAACCATGACAAAGATAACAAAGACACTGTTGTGGAAATTCAATTTCACATTGGGTTCAATTTGACACCTTTCTTTTCTCTATGGTCACTGGACACATGACTTCTGCAGAGTGTTTCAAATTAGTGATACACCAGTTACAGATATTCATTACTTATTTACTGGATTGTCAACATATGGACTTGCAAGGTAATGTTGTCTGTTCAATAGAGGTTAGATTCAATGCTAATACAAAAGTATTCTGAAGTTTTATTAAGAGTATAAAAGATTAAATAAAAAATGTAGAATACAAAAGCAGCCCTCCACCATGACGATGGAGTATTTTACTCTGTCGCACTGACAGAGATCTGGACTGCCAAATTTATAAATGTGTGTTGGGACAGACGCATATAATGCATTGACAGGAATTGTCGTCAAGGCATTTCCTATCAATGCATTGTAACTTTACTCTACAGCTCCACAAACATAACAGAGCTGTGAGGCAAAGTAACATTTTTTTTATTTTCAAGACCTCAAAGTGGGAGTTTGTTTTTGAAAATATAATCAATTCCCCCTCGCAATGGTTGTTGTCTCCCATGGCAAGAAGGGTATTTTGCACTTTTTACTTCTCCTTACCACCAGGGTTTTCCTGGCGGTGACGAGCAATGAAAACTGACCTATATGTCCGCCCATCTAAATTAGGTGGGCAGATATATAGGTCAACCTCCGACAACCCTTACTCCTTTGAAGGGGTCCAACCACAGCAGAGAGGAGAAGTCTCTACCATTGTTGCACCAAAGGTCTTCCGGCTTTTAAATCTGTTACTGTTGCAATGGAGTACCCTTTCCGGCAACATATAAATCAGGCCCTAAATCTTTATTGAAAATACATAGAATAGTTAAGCCATGCATGAAGAACTGGTCCAACTCTGAATCCCACTAACACTGGTGGATTGTGCCTATTACTGCTTCTGAATGGACATCATTGATCCTTTACTTAGTTGTATGTGAATAGCCTTGGGTTGCGCCTCCACTTTTTCAGGTGGCACTATATAGTCACTCTACTTTGGTGTTGATAAATTTTCCTAGGTCTGAGCCTTCAGCGCTTCTGTGTAGTACACTGTAGACCAGGGGTCTCCAGCCAGTCGATCGCGAGCTACTGGTAGCTCGCCGAGGCCCTGTGAGTAGCTTGCACCAACATTTTGATTTTGTAACCCTTTATTTTCTTTTAACGTTTTTTGGACTTTTTTTAATAGCTGTTGCCTGCCCTCACCCAAACAAGCTGCTCTGATAGGCTTAACTGAGCTTAGCTGGGGGGTAGGTGGCAGGTTGAAGAGGACGACGTTGTTCGTCATCCGAGTCATCACTACGCCACCTGCCTTTCTCAGCCTGGCACCGTGCTTTCAATCTGCATGACGTGCCGGTGCAGAAAGAGGCTGGAAATCGGCGTGGCTGAGGCAGTACTGAACTGCTAACCTATCAGTACTTGTGCCACCTGCCTTTTTCAGCCTGGCACCGATTCTCTGATCTGCGTGGGAAGCAGCAGATCAATAGGTAAGCCCCGTCCTGAAATAGTTTTGGTTGCTTTATTAGTTGTGAGCAGTGGCAGCTGGCGGGGCAGCACGGGGGAAATAACAAAAGCAGTCTGCCTGGCCTCAAAGGGTATTTTCCCCTGCTTGGCGTCCCCTTGCCCCGTGATTCTTACACTCATCATATGAACTGTTAAAATTAATTCGCACCAGGTATTGACAGCAATCGAGCAACAGAAATATGTATTTACATATTAGAGAAGACCATTATTCATGTATTCCCGGCAGCAGGGGACAGAAACTTCGTAATTAGCGCCTTCCACAAATAGTTTGGCAAATAAGCACTTTTACATTCATGGGGCCCTTTTTAAGGCATTTGGGACTTCCCTCGACCAGATGTGCTTTGGTTGTGTATTCTGGCTAAAGGCTTGTTAAGCGCCTGATCTAGTATCAGTGTCTGCTGGTCAATGTGTAAGTAAAATGAGTTCGATTATTTTAAACATGTGTAGTGTGTCATGTGCACAGATGGGTGTGCCCCTTTAAGTTCAAGGGGTAGTCAGTTGTCCATGGGGCTTCCTGTACTGGTTGTTTTTGATACCACATTGCAAATCAGGCAGTTAGCGCTTATGTAATATGTTTTGCCTGCAGGTGTCATATATTTAGGTAACGTTATTTGAATGGTTCTCAGGTGTATGTCGGTGTGAAGAGAGAAAATAACTTTTCAGCAGGTCAGCTGGCAGTACTGTGATGAGTATGGCTTCAGTGCTTGGTTGCATGGCAAGGGTGTTAATGGGTTTGTTTTTGAAAGGGGAATTAATTAACACATTGCACAGAATGGTGTCATGATACCATATCAGACTGAGTCCACCATTAGTCGCCCAGGTAATAGTTTCCTCTCAAAACTAAATTTCACCTGGGCATATCAACAGTAGTGGCCTCCTGCGCAGTGCACGCTCCGGATTTCTCATTAGTGAACCGAAGTTGTTGAGGAGGATCGTGGCAGAGAAGAATGGTGGGAGGAGCATGATCCAATGTCACCCCAGTGATATGTGATAAAAAAAATATTAACAGGTATCATGCTACTTTAATTGTCCGCAAGGCTTCATCTGGCATGCAAATATGAGGCCCTTGCAATTTTTTGTCGGCTGTGGCATCCAGGTCCAGCACGTGACTGGCAGTGGAGGAGCTCTTCTCCCTGAGCTCACCTGAATCTCACACGCACAGCCATATGCTGTGTCAGGTAGACACTTTCATCTGTGAATCTAAGGGGCTGTTGGGGCGCCAGCAGCAGGTTTGGGTGACACGGCAAACCAGACACATGTACAGCCCTAGCCTCACCAACAGCCCCAGTTGCTGTCAGGCCTCTGTGACCATGCACCGCCAAGTCACCAAGCAGCGTTCTCAGCTAATGCCGAATCACCAGATCACCATCCCCAGGCACCACTAGCAGCAAGTTTCGATCACGAGGAATCTGCTGTGCACCTAACAGTGTGTCCAAACTGGTCAAGCACTGCTTTCATGCAGCCATCATAGGTTAGCTCCAGAATCTGCCACCCTTTATGTTTTTTAAAAGGTCCACATATTTTGTGTACCAACACAGAATTTGTCAGATGTAATGGAAAGAAAACAGCCACTTGTTGAAAAAATATTATTTTCACTTTTCAAGTGCCGATCAATAATTGCTGAACTTATTTTTTCATTTTGCTCTCCATGGGGAATCAGTTCACTGCAGTGCGTGTTCAAATCACAATATGGTCTCCGAAGAAATTAGGCTTAAAGTCAATGAATCTGGTCATGGGGGGTCTCTCGTAAAAATGTGCGAGTTGCTTGGCATTTAGTAGCTCACAATGATTTTCACTGATCAGAAGTAGCTCTCACTACAGAAAAGGATGGAGACCCCTGCTGTAGACCCTCTACTGAGGTGGCTGCAAGCTTCTGGAGGTGTGCTTTCTCTAGTTCTACCCAAACCCTACATACCCTTTACTGTAGCATGTATAGTTTTGTCTTCACTCATCTAGACAGACACTGAAGAACCTTGACTGATGTGCAGGTGAGCACCCTTGGACTGTTCCTTCACTCTGTGATGAACCATGAACACTTTCCACTGAGGTGCCTCTTGCTCACACTTGGGTCCTCTGCCTCTGTGCAGATTCTATAGACCCACTACTGTAGTGCCTATTGTATTCTTGGGATTTTCCACAATCCCTCCTGGATGAACTCCACACACCACCTTAGAGTCACCATTGAGTGCTGTCTGTTGTATTTTTGAGTTCCACTTCCACCAGCAAAAAAGCTCCAATACTCCCTGATAGTTTGTGTACAAGATCTGTGGGACTGTAGTCCTAGCCTCATACTAGATTCTCAGGGCCTTATTTACAAGGAATTAGCGCAGCACGGTGCCGCAAGCCATTCGGCTGCGCTGCGTTAATTCTGAAGCACAGGGATGTGTCATATCTACAAATATATGACGGATCCCTTTGCTCTCCCCTGCGCTGGCGCACAATTAGCTGCCATGCGCTGACGCAGGCACCCTTGCACCAAAATGCAAGGGTGCCTGCCTAGAGGGGAATGGTTGTTTATATGCAGGAAGGTGTCCCTTCTTGCACATAAACAATCTGAAATGGCGTTTTGAAACTTCTATGTGTGCTGCTTAATGTAAAACACATAGAAGTTGCAAAGCGTCTTTTTTTATGATTGTTAATGTGCAATCGCAAGATGTGATTTCCTCGTTCTATGTGTGCTGCAGAATGCAGAAAAAAATGAGGAGAAATGAAAACATTTCTCCTCGTTGCGTCTCACTACGCCTCCACTGGGGAGGCGTAGCATTCTGACGTATTTCCAGGTTTACAATTTCTTGTGAATCTGGAAATGCGGCAGAAGCCATGGGTGTTGCGTGGGAACACCCACAGCAACACCTATGGCACGCTCTTTCACGCAAAATGTTGTGAGTAAAGGGGCCATATTTACAAGGACATGAAAAGCCATGCAGGGTGGCTTTACGTGTCCTTGTAAATATGGGATAGCAGGTTGTGCTGCTGGTGCATCACAAAAAGTGATGCACCGGCAGCGCAAGGGGCTTGTAAATAAGCCCTTTAGTCCCTAACGAGGGAAAACTTGGTAAGTGAATTATGGTGTTTGCAATAGTGGGTCTTTCCCTCCACATACGTCTGCCACATCACATGCTTAAGTGTATCTGCAACTTTGCTGCATCATGTTTTGTGCACAATCTCTCTAACTCTTATATGACACCAACATTCTTCCAACACAGAACACCTAGAAAACACACACTGTACGAACCAGGCACTGGAAATATAGAGTAGCCTTTTACTGAACCACCTGGAAGCACTTCGAGCCTTGCAAAGGTTATGGGAGCATCACATGAATGCTAATACAATGTAATATGAACCCATCAATGTGTTCCAGAGATCATGGCAGATTGCAGCCTCCAGCAGTTGGTGATCTCAGTGAGAGCAGAATATTCTGCTTATCAGCATGTGGGCACTAATATAGTTGCCAGCTACCAGCAATCCAGATCAGATTGTCACAGATAGTAAAACGCTGCGTTATAAAAAAGATAATTGATAGGTAGAAGCAAACTCAGAGCATGCAATAGAATAGTATTATACAGCCTTTGCATGCGTGAAACTTTGCATGTGTGATCAACTAAGGAAAGGTAAATATTATGGATACTGAGAAGCTTTGACAATAAATCCATGTACATCAGTCAGCCAGTCACGTGTAATCTTAGGGAAGTTACTAAATGGCAGAATCTGAATGAACGTTTCAGAACCAGTAGCCATATCTGAAGGATTAAAAGACTGGCGCATCTGAGAGGATTTGGTGCACAAAATATGGTGAGGTAGATAAGGTAGTTGTGCGAGAAAGCAATTTGTCTACGGCTTATGCAGACTTTGCATAACATTGCAATCTATTTTGTGAAGCACCCATTCACAACCGACACAGTTTCTTGGTGATAACAGATGGGTTTTACTTGATTGCTCAAAGGTCCGAGGACGCAGTGAGTATCAAATATCCAAAGCAGTTAAAGAAACCATGTAAGCAGTGTTTAGACACTCATTGCCTACACACATATTGCTACTTGCCGAAAAAGCACTTCCACACCTCATCAGGCGCTATATAAATGCAAACCTTTTTCCCTCTTCTATCCCTCCACTATCCTTCTCGATCCAAATAACTGACTGACATATCCACCACTCAAATTACTTTCATATTTCACTATACTAATTCACCACTAATCCTTTATGAGTTCCGGAGTAGAGTGCTACTCGCTGAAAAAGCGCTTCAACACGCCATCAGGGGTAGCAAGCGCCATATAAATGCAGACCTTTTTTCCTCTTCTGTACCTCCACTATCCTTCTAAATCCACATAACTGACTAACATATCCACCACTCAATTTACTTTCATATTTCACTATACTAATTCACCACTAATCCTGTATTGGTTCCGGAGTAGTGTGCTACTTGCCGAAAAAGTGCTTTGACGCCTCGTCAGGGGTAGTAAGTGCTATATAAATGAAATTACAATGCAATACAATATTCTTTTCACTTGAATGAGTCTGTTTGCACATGGACTAGCCATGCAGATGTCACTCAGATTTCCATGTTTCTTGTTTAGTTTTACCTAATCCTGCTGATTTGTCAGTTTTGACACGTACATTGAGACTGATTTTTCCACTCACCACACTTTGCATTGTCTATTACTCAGGGCAGAATCTAAAGATGGGTGGTAATGCGATTTCAACCAAACAACGGCAGACGTTCACTTGCAGAAGTTGGGCATGGATGAGCCTCTGCTTACCCCACCATTGGCTCCACCTGCAGAGGTTTTTGATGCTCCTGGAAATTATGGTGGAGCGGGGTCCAAGTTTAGGGTAACCAACAGCCACTATATCTTGTGGCTTCAACATCATGAAAAATGAAAGTGTAACCTTTATAACACTGGCCAATGGGACATCCGCCAGTAAAATCCTAAATTGGCCCCTTAGTGTTTCCATTGTTTCAATAAGCATGACTGATTTCAGGAAGTACTTTGTTAATACCATTTTTTTTTTAAAGATGAGACAGCTGTCCTGCATCTTCCTCCCCTCAAACGTACTTGGCAATTATGACCCTTATGCGTGATGCTGCAGTAACATGCAAGAGGAAGCCCTTCCGTATTTATTTGTGCTCGCACAATATCATCTGAAATAGTCAGGATTTGGGGATACACACAAAACAGTTTGGGCAATAGAACCTCTGTAACTACTTGGCAAACATTTTCCAAGTTTTGACATTTTGAATTTTAAGTCCTATCCCATAGTAATACTTTCTTTTTAAATTAACAAATTTAACAAAAAGGCTGGGTGCAGAGTGGAGACACAGCCGCTTGTTCAATAGAAGTCAATAGGGAAGTTGTGGTTGCAGTTTTAAAGAAAAAACGACCCTTCCCAGAGGATCCTGAAGTAACCCTTTGGAGGACAGAAAGTTGGAGAGCCACCCCACCTGTGGATGCCCCAGGAACCAGGGGGGTCATTAGGATGGCGGGCGGACTTGAGTCCGCCCGCCATCCCAGCGGTAACGGGACCGCCCGCCTGTCATGCGGCGGTCCCGCACCCCTAATTATGATGCGACCACCACCGCGGCGGTCGCATCTGGCAATTTAATATTGCTGCGGGCTGCAGCACCCGCCGCAATGTCAAATGGCCATGTTGTGCATTTCCATGCACAACGTGGCAGGCACCACGCGGTGCCTGCCACCTTGTGCATGGAAATGGAGGGGGTACCATGGGTACCCCCAGTGCACAACTGCCCCCACAGAGGGGCCCGCAGCGGGCCCCAAAGCCAGTCTCCGCCTGTCTTTTTGCGGCGGGATATCCGCCGCAAAAAGACAGGCGGCAGGGCTCATCCTAATCACTATGGCGGTGCCTGCACGGCACCGCCGCAATGATGCCCTGGTTCCGGTTCCGCAAGGCGGGCAGAAAAGGACCGCCTTGCGGGACCATGGCGGACGGACTTTCCGTCCGCCACGGTACCAATGTGAGTCCCACTCCCATCCTAATTTGGCGGTGGGTGAATCACATTGTGATGGCGGGAGGATTGCCACCGCCGGACCGGCGGTGGCGATCCTCCCGCCATCATAATGAGCCCCCAGGTTACCTGCACCAGGGAAGTCGGGTGCATATGGGTGAAGTGACGTCAGAACCACCCATAGACAACAATGGGCGACTTAGGAAGAAATGCCTCAGGAGAAGTCTGTGAAGACATCTGGTGAAATCCAAGGGTGGATTCTTGAAGAGGTGAACCTGCAAGCAGAGGAGACAGAGTCTATGCCACTCGGAGGTGACCAGGAGGCACAGAAGCACAATGCCCACCTTTGTCGGGAAGTTCAGAAGAGTTCACAAGGACCTTGTCGCTGCAGCAGTAGGCACCCGGCAAGGCTGTGAAAGACCAGGAGCCATAGACGAGCTGTCACATGTCAGATGTCAGTGTCCAGGTGGTCAGTGTTCAGCGGGAGCACCAACAAGTCTTGATAGCCACAACTAGCATGAAAGACAAAAAGATGTAATCGTTGGGACTAACAAAGTCCAAGGGACTCACCATGTGCAGAAAAGTCAAAGCAGGCCCCGAGCAAGCAGGGGAGCCGACCAAAGCAGAAGAAGACCCTCGAGAGGACCCGCAGGCCGAAGTCACAGGAGTCGCAAGAGGACCTCAGGCAGTTCACCAAAGATGGAGGCCCACCATGCAGGGGATGCAGGGAGGATGCTATTCTTCGAGGAATTAGATATTGGGAGCTGGAGCTTCTTGTAGCTCGGAGATCTCTGGAGTGTACAGGCCAACAAGCCTTTGCAATAACAAGTTGACTCTGTGCACAGGGGCTCTGTCTCAGCGGCTCTGACGATGGGTACTGTCCTCCAAATTGCAGGGAAGACAGGTCAGGCCTCTGGGGAGACACAGATCCACAACATATGTTGCTGAGCATCGGGAGGTCCGTAGGACGACAGGATCAGCAGACCGGTCAGCATGGATGGGATTCCTGCAGATGCAGGGGAGTGCTTCACTCCAAGGGAGATTACTTCAGATGTCCTTGATGCCCAAAGGTCCCTGGAGATCCTGAGCGACGCACAGATACAGATGAGGCAGAATACTTGCAGAACTGTGAGACCAGGGGCAGCAGGAGTCTTCCTTGAGGCTGTCTCTGTCCCAGGCAAAGTCCAAGTGTCCAGACGGTCGAAGAGTGTCTTGGTTTCAGGGATGAGTCTTGTTCCATGATGAATCTGAGGATTCACCCATGGGGGAGCCCTTAAATACCCAAGGAAAGGGTTGGAACAACTTGGGGATCCCTCCCAGAGGAGGGGCTGGATGGGAGGGGGATACTCCCCTGTCCTTTGTCCAGTTTCGCACCAGAGCGGGAATTGAGGGTTCCTGAACTGGCTCAAACCGGTCTATGCAAGGAGGGCACCAAATGTGCCCTTCAATGCAGTCTGGAGGTGCTGGAAAGCGCCCCCACCCCAGTCCAATACACTAAGTCCTGTCTGGGAGGTGGTCACACCTTCCTGTGACAGGAAACCTATTGTTCTACCTTCCCCTGCTCGAGCTCAGCTCAGCAACGAGAGGGCAGAACAGTGCCTGTGGTCGGCAGCAGCACAAGCTTGCTGTCAGACCCTGAAAGGCTGTAACTGGGGGTACAGGGAGCTCCTCTAAGAAGCCCCCCAGTATATGGGATCATACCTCCAACACCGGAATTAGTGTTGGGGTATGATTCCAACATGTTTGAAACCAAACATGAGCAGGTTCGGCGCAACCATTATATAGTTAGACATCTCATAATGACTTATGGCCACTATATATCTAAAAATGGCTGACCGCACTTACAAAGCCTGGAGGATCGACCCCGAGGTTTGTAGGGTGTCTTGCTCATGCGGGGACACCCTCACACTTATAACCAAGCACCCTGCACTCAGGACTGAAGGGCCTACCATAGGGGCCACTTATAGGTTTTAAGTGCAGTGACCTTAGATATAAGAAAACTTATATCTGTGGTGAGAGGTGCAAGCACCATCTCACACAGGCTGCAATGGCAGGCCTGTAGTCAGAGTTTAAGTGGACTTCTATGGGTAGCACAATACATGCTGCAGCCCATGGGAGACCCGTGGTGTACCTATGCCCTGGGTACCTTAGTACCATATACTAAGGTTTATAAGGGTACATCAGTATTCAATTGTGGAGGTACCAAAGTACTTACCAAAGCCATTTTGGGAGAGAGATCACAGATGCTGGGGTCCTGGTTAGCTGGATTCCAGCAAACTATAGTCGAAACATACTGACACCAGGCAAAAAGTGGGAGTAACCATAAAAGAAAGACCCTACTTTCCTACACCCTCCCATTTTTATGCTTGGTTAATTGTCTGACAGGGAGGAGTGGAGAAGTAGCCCTTTTACCCAAACAATGTCTTTCAGTACATCAAGTAATCTAGGCATCAAAAGCTATTTTGTTCCCAACCATATCACCACTGATAATTGTTGGGTAATGTCTGCATGTATACTTTTATTTCAAAGGAAGTTTATTGGTTTTTTTAATAGGTAAAGAGGATTGTCATTGTGGCATACTTTAATCTGTGATATAAGGCCCTTGTGACTGCATGGATGGCAGTCTGGCTGATTGTTTAATCTTCAAAAAATGGCACATATTCACACTAATTTGCATATCAAAAGTCATACACTCAATTTACACAAATTACTCTAGGCGTTTCATTTCCACCAGACTCTTTATAAAGTGTCCATATGATTTGAATGGACATTGCATAGTAGTTTACAAAATCTCTGAGACTCTAAAGTTTGAATAAGGTTCCAAAGCTAAAGAGAAAAATGAGCAAAGGTGTGGCGTCCTCCCCAGCCTGGGAACCCGCCAATGACTATGCCACACACGGAGCTTAGTATTACACATCTTTATTTGTCTGCGAGCAACTGCGAACTCAACATTACAAACCTGCATTCACTTCACTACACTTTAACACTTATGTCACAATTCTACAGAGTCCATCAGGAGCCAAAAAGGGTTCAGTTATTGCTAACTCACATTACTACATCTCCCTCTTTTTTTACAAACAAATATATAATTATAGCTCTTCAATGAGTCTTTGTGGCGCTCTGATCACACGTCCTGATCGTGTCGTAGGAAACTGGGGACAGGTAGTACAAGTGTCTGTGATCTGTGTTGGTGATGTAGGAACAACAGCAGCCAAGGGATTTTCAAATGTTCTATTAGACCCAGTCTCTATGTTGACATCAATTCCTAACGAGCGATGATGGACTTCCCAGGACCCTGGACAGTCACCATGTGTCCTTTGCTGGTCACCACATGAAAGGGCTGAACATCGAAGGGAACATCAGATTTCTTTTCCTAGACTGATGGACAAGCAATCAATCTCCTCTAGTGAAAGCAATGTCTTTTGCATGTTGGTGCTTGTCTGCTTAGGCCTGCATTTTCCTTTTACGAACATGGGCCAAGATTCAAAAAGGTTTAACGTCGGGTCTGCATTACTTGTTTAATGCTAAACAAATGCTAAACCTTTTTGGTGATTAACAAACAAACGCAAATTGGTATTTGCATTGGTTTATATGGGAAACTAACATAAATCAGCGCAAAACACTGCTTTACATTTCTTTGCATCAAGGGGGCGTTCCATGGGCAGTACGTGCGCTTTTCCATGCAACCATCCATACTTTTTGACCCTAAACCCTTTCTGCGAACATTAGTCGACAGGGTTTAGTGCCAAAAATTAGCACCACTGAAAAGCAGGTGTTAAACGGAGATAAGTTTAATTTCTCCTTGCTTTTCCAACTTTGCATGTGTGCTGCACTGTACAGCACATATGCAAAGTAGGGAAAGGATTAAACTTGTCTAGTCATAGAATTTTTAACAGGAAGGGTACCCTTCCTGTACCAAACCTATGCTAGACTCAGGCAGGCAACCTAGCACTTTGGCGCTAAGGTGTGTGACTGGCGCATGGCAGCTGAAATCAGCACGGGCGCTAGGGAGAGGGGAGGAGAGAGTCATATCTCTGTTGATATGGCACTCTCCTGCTCCCTCCCTTGCATGCAATACAGCGCCGCATTTTTGGCTGCTGAGCTGCATTCTGTGATTTGCTTGAAAATCTGGGCCCAAGTCTTTTTTACAGGTTTCTTCCTCAGTACTTTACCTTCTGTTGTTCCATTGAGATAACTTGGTTGTCATTGCCCTCCCGAACATCAAGGTTGCAGAGCTTTCACCTGTGGTTGAGTGAGGGATCAAACGGTAAGCTCCATGGGCCCGATTCACAGAACTAACTTAAGACAAAATCCTAAACTTACTACCATTTTGGTATTCACAGAAGGCACTTACTCATTTTGGTATTCACAGAAGGGACTTTCTCATCAATGAGTAAGTGCCTTCTGTGAATACCAAAATGAGTAAGTTACTCAAAATGAGTAAGTAAGTGCCTTCTGTGAATACCAAAATGAGTAAGTGCCTTCTGTGAATACCAAAATGGTAGTAAGTTTAGGATTTTGTCTTAAGTTAGTTCTGTGAATCGGGCCCAAAGAGTAGAATTCAAGAGAGGTTGAGCTTTTCCAGTACAGCATGCTGAACAGCTTTCTTAAGAGTACTTATTCAACGTTCAGCAAGGCCATTAGCCTGTGGCCAAAGAGGTGTGCTCTTCTGATGTTCCACATTAAGATGACTAAGAAAGTCTCTGAATTCTTGACTGTTGAAAGGTGGGCGTTGTCAGATTTTAACACCGCAGGAGCACCCCATTTTGCAAAGATGCCATCAGATCACTCAATACCTCTTACTTGAGTGATAGATGAGAGATCTTCAATCAATGGAAAACTGGTGATGTCCATTGTCAAGAGGACCAAAGTAGACAACAGCAATTCTTTTCCATGCAAGCTTTGGTAACTCTGACATGTTTAAGGTGTGTTGAGTGGTTTTCATTGAAAGGCAGTTGCATAGATGACAAGCCTTCAATACTCTTTCAACTTTCTCATCGAGATGAGGAAACCAGTCTCAGTCTCGAAGAGCTCATTTTGTAGCAACGATTCCACAATATCCTTCAATGGCCACATCAATTATCTGTTGTCACAGACTCTCTGGAATAACAAATCTCGAACCTCTAAGGATAATGCCTTCTTGAGTAATGGACAGTTTATCTTTGTCATTTTTAATCATCTCGTATTTACTGTCATTGGTGAGAGGTCGAGGGTGCTGTTTCCAAGACTAATGTGTAATAATGTCTTTTGGTTTTAACATGTCACTAACTTGACTCGTGGCAGTGATAATTTGTTCCAATGAAAAGGCAGATGGTGTGCTTGATTTCACAATGCAATTTATGTAGGAAGGGGTACCAGGGCACTGCAGAGGCACTCTTGAGAAGTAGTCAGCAGGGTTTAGATCTTTCCCTGGACAATGCACAATTGTGTAGTTCTATTCATGTAATCTTAGACCCCAACATTCAAAGCGAGGAGGCATCTTTGCCTTTGGATTGCCAAAGATGGTCAACAATGCATGATGATCCGTCACAAGCATGAAAGGCTTTCCATATAAGAATATGTGGAAATGTTCACAAGCCCACACCACTGCTAAACATTCTTTCTCAGGTTGTGAATAAGCACGTTCAGTTTGGGACAAATTCCAGATTACACATGCCACAATATGTCTTCGAGCATGTGGGTGTTCGCTGTGCTGGGCAAGGATTGCGCCTAAACCGACAGGGCTAGCATCAACATCAACCTCGTATGAAGCTTTGGATCAAAGTATGACATTTCAGTAGCTGTTCTCAATTGCTTGAATGATTTTCTTGAAGCTTTGCTTGCACTCATGGACCAATGAAATGAAGCATTCTTTTTCGTCAAGCCTATTAACGGAGCACTTACAGTTGCAAAGTCCTGTATATATCTAGAACAGGTGCAAGCCATGCCAAGGAATGAACATAAAATGAAAACATCTTGTGGGGGACTGGCAGTTAACTACGCCTGCGCTTTTGCTGGATTGGGTGTCATGCCCCCATCAGAATAGATATGAACAAAGAATTTTAACTTTGTCTTATGGAACTCACCATTCTCAGCATTCAAAGTTAAACCTGCATCAGCGAGCAAACAACACACTTACGTGAGAGCTTTATCGTGCTACTTCTGTGTAGCTCTGAAAACGAATATGTCATGACTATAAAAAGCATTCACGACAGGCTGTATGATATGTCAAATGACATCTTGAAAAAGCTCTGCAGCTGATGACACACTGACACTTAGCCTTTTATAACGGAATAGAGCAATATGTGTAGAGGAGGTTGTAATGCACCTGCAAGCTTCCTCGAGTTCCAACTGATATCCTTTATTCAAATCAAGATGAGAGAAGACCTTTACACTATTCAATTGTGTTATCATGATGGCAATGTGCGGACCTGGTTGTTGTGATCTTTCAATTGCCTTGTTCGCTTGACAGATATCAACACAGATGCGTATAGCTCCTTCACTGTCCTTTCCTTTTTTTGCACCACCACTATGGGAGAAACCCATAGCATTGGACCAGTGGAATGCTCAATGATATCATGCTTGAGTAAGGATTCAAGTTTATTTTCAACAGCTTCCTGTAGATGAAATGCAATGTGTTTGTGTCTTTGAGCAATAGAGCAGAGGTCCTCATTAATGTGTAATTGTACTTTCATAGTCTTGAGTTTTCATAACCCATGAAACAATGAAAGGAACTGATTTACTATTTTGTGATGAGCATTCATGTTATAGTTCACTGATATCAGTCTCATATCAGTAGCTGTGCTGAAGCTGATTAAACAGGCACTTGGCGCTGTATTTTGAAAAACATGAATGGGCGCTTGTACTGTTGTTTTCTTGTGTTTCATCGTTGCTATAAATGAACCTTGACTTTTAGATGGCTTTGATGCAGCCCATGTATACACTTTGGTTTTCGATGGCGTAATTCATGGCAATGGAGATTGTTCACTGTATTTTTCCTCAGGCATAATGTTTATCAACGTACCACTGTTAATAATAAAAGGTATTGAGAAACCGTTTACTTTCAGTGTAATCTTCGGACAATGTTTGAATGACTTTGGTGCTTTTTCATGTCGACTTTTCTTTGACCTGTATTTTTTTCTCATGGGCCAGTTCAACATGCACACGCTTTTCTGAGGTAAGCATCGACAATGCACAACCATCTTGTTCACTTTCACTTGACATTGATACTGAAGAACTGTTTGACAATGACTGAGATGATGATCGACTTCGTTTGGTGTTGATTTGCCTCAACTGGTGTGGTCGTTTGGCCTTGTGGGCGTGCGTCGAACGCAGCTTCCCGAACGTTCGGACGGCCATTTTGTCTTTGCGCCATGACGCGCTTACTTTTTCCTTTGCCTTGTAAACCATTACAAAATGGTTCTCCTTCACACAGCCTTTGCAGATCTGTCCAACGGTAGGACATTTACCTTCGTGTGGAAACGAAAATCCACACATGAAGCACAACTTCTTTTTCTGTGGAGACATCACTCTGTGTCCTTCTGCCTTGTACTTTTGCTTTCTTTTCATGTTCATGACTGACTCACTCTGGGCGCCTTCAGCCTACATGTTAACAGCTTGTCGATCAACATGTTCTTCAGCTCTGGCAGTCATGAGAACTCGCTCCAGACTAAGAGTGTCTCTCAGCATTCGTCATCTGAATGAATCTGACAGGCATCTGTAAATAACTCTAAGATGTATAGCTTCCTCATCATTAAATTAGTTGAACTTACAGTGTTTGATGAGTGTATGTAGTCTCTCAACAAATTTGTTGATGGTTTCACCAACTTCATGTCGTTCTTGACTAAAAATGTACCTTTCGCAATCTACATTTGGCATTGGGTTGGACTTGAGATTCAAGGCTGCTTTGATTTGGCAGTATGCAATTTTCTCAGCTTGTGGCATTTTCATTATGACTTCTTTTACACCTTCACCAGCAAGATTCTTAAGGAATCTGATAATCTTCTTGTTATCCGCTTCTTCTATCGCATCAATGAAATCATCAAATGTCTCTGTCCAAGCAGTCCATCTTTCGCCAATATTTTGCTTTTTGGCGATATCGAATGGTGGTGGTGGTTTCAGAACGACAGCGGCATTGTAACAATTTATGAAATTGTCCGACACTGAGGGTGGAGTTCTCTCCAGCTCTGTCTGCTGTCCACTAGGACCCACTTCATTCATTCCATCTCTAAGGCCCTGTGCTGTGCTAGCCTCTGGGTCATCCTGGACAGTCTGTGGAACCTTGACCTCCCTCTTGGTCTCTATTGGAGCCCTTCACTTTTATGGGGACTTTTGGAGTTATTCTGAGCTGCCGCCTGTCAGCTTTGGTGGTGTGCCGCTTCAAGTATGAATGCCTCTGTCAGTACAACCCCGGGCACTTCTTTACCCATCACTGTGGTATGATGACTCTCTTCACTCAGTTCTGGTAAGTAGATGACTGTTTCTTGTATTTTAATTGCTTTGCTCTTAGGTGCCTCTTTGCACTGTCTGACACCTGGTTGATCTCTGCCCTGCAGTGCTTTTGATCGCAGCATTATCTTGCTATTTGATGCTCTTTTAAACCTCGTTGTGTACGCCTTTAACATTATCACTCCATATGATGTATAGCTTTAAGTTGCATGGTAGCATGGCACCTCGTTTTACAGCCTTCCCAGCAGGTTCTTGGCCAACAGTGTGT
Source organism: Calotriton arnoldi (assembly GCA_963921515.1). Classification (NCBI taxonomy): domain Eukaryota; kingdom Metazoa; phylum Chordata; class Amphibia; order Caudata; family Salamandridae; genus Calotriton; species Calotriton arnoldi. Next base: position 945,698 of record CAWUFW010007746.1, on the reverse strand, counting down.
AGACTTCTCAGTGAAGCTTTCATTATCTTCAAATGCTTCACACTGGCTGGAGTTGCGCTTTGACTCCACATACGTCAAATGTCGATTCTGCACTTCGACTGAGGCACACATGGCAAGTACAAACAGGTTGCTGGACCATGGCAAACTCTCTGGGAGAGTACTGTTTATCATCGGGTTACTTATCCCCTATCTCATTGCCAGTTGTAGCGTCTTCCTCAGCCTGGGTACCCACCAATGACTATGCCACACATGGAGCTTAGTATTACACGTCTTTATTCCTCGGCGTGTAACCGCGAACTCAACATTCTAAACCTGCATTCACTTTACTACACTCTAACATTTACGTCACAGTTCTTCGGAGTCCATCAGGAGCCAAAAGGGTTCCGACATTGCTAACTTACATGACACTACAAAAAGTAATGGCATCAGCCGATAGGCAAGATTTGCCCAAAACCAGAGCTGTGCTTCCAAAAGCTGTTGCTTGAAGAGAACTTTCAAGCACTATATATTGAGACCACAGACCACATATAGCCTCTTTCCTTGCACACATTTCAGAAACTCCGAGACAGTTACTTCATAACTGAATGGAAACTGTTCGAAAAAGGACCGTCACTGGTGCGTGGTCTGACGCTGAGACAAGATAACCTCTTAAGTGGGTACTTTTTTTTGCAAATTTATATAGGGAGAACTTGCCTCGAAGGTATTGGAGCGCTTTACAAGAGCACCAGTTACATTACACAAGGACACATTCATTTTTTGGTAGGCCCGGGGAGTTGAAGTGATTTGCCCAAAACCACAGGATGTTGAGCCGACTCTGAGACTCGAACCTGGCTCCTGAGAAAGGCAAAGCTCGGAACTCGAGCGCGCCGCCATTATGGCGGTCGCGCCGGTCCCCGGGCACAGGGGAGGTGGGGGGGTCACCGCGCACTGATGACGTGGTGCCCCACCTCCCCTGTCTCCCCCAATCACGTTGCACGAGTGGGCAGTGAACCGGAAGCACTTAGGTGCTTCCGGTTCAAACGCCGACGTATCGTTGTGGGTGGACTGGTTTAGACCGGTCGACCGGAAAAGGGGTTAATAAAAGGCTGGGGGTGACCCAAGAGCAGTCTCTTGCCTCCTCTCACCCACCAGCCGGTGATTTGGGCATTCTCCGCAGCGCGAACCAGGGCCATTGGGGGCCCGTCACAAATTTTGTTTTTTCTTCCAGGTGGCGCGATCGCGGCGGATTCGAGATTCGGGACGGCGAGTGGAGCGTGGAAGGAGCGAGCCCGGCAGGAGCAGCGAGTTTGCGGTTTTGGCGTGCTTATCTGGCGTCCAGGCTGGCCGACGAAGGCGGCGGCGTGGACGGTAAGAGAGGTCCGGGAGGAGTAACGAAGCACAAGCGGCAAGCTGGGCGGGGAGCGTGGGCCAGGTGAGCGTAGGGCAGCGGAGCCTACGGCTCGGTCTGGTGAGTGTTGCTGTATATAACGCTAGTTCCGAGCAGTGGAGAGGAGCTGGGCAAACGTTGGGGGCATGTCATTTAAAAAAAAAAAAAAAAAAAAAGGGCTCTGCATCGGCTGACTCAGGGGTGTGAGCGGAGCGTCTTAGAGCGGTGCAGTGCAGACGGCTCCAGGGGACGTCCTGTAGCCGGTGTTTGCCTAGTGCTTCGTGCTCGAAAACTTAAAAAACAAACCGAATTAGATGCCCGCATTTGCAGCTGTGAGGCTGCCATTCGATCATTTACCGACTGGGGGAAGGCCAGGCACTCGTTCGGTAACACAGTCAGGGTAGGATACAGCCGGACAACCTTAGGGGAGTGTGTTTTGGGTTGGCACTGCGAGTAAACAGTGCCGGTTGGTCCAGCCCAGAGGGCGAGTGGGTGGTCTGCCAAGCGAGCGACACTGAAGGGCACGGTGCTCGAGGGTCGTGGGGGGGGGACATCCAAGGCAGAGGGGTGACCTGTCCTGTAGCGCTGGTGGGTGTTTTTTACTCAATAAGGGTCACCGCTGGCGGGTACCCACGGGGCTGTCTTCGCCTGTGTACGTGTGTGTGTTTTTGTATTACAGAGATAGTAGGAGTACCCGGTTGGGGCAAGGACTAAATACACCGCACGCTAGGTAACGGTCGGAGGCGGTGGCGCAGGACAAGGAGATCGTGGACGGCAGCACCGGCAGGCCTGCATTTCACTGTTTCTGGGAGCCACGCGGGTTGGAGGTTATCACCTGACCCACTGGACTAGCCGGTGGGCGTGGCTCTGGTTGCGGGGGTGCTGGGCCGGCTGGTGGCTGCTACTACTGCAAGGTAAGGGTTTGGGCAGAGTCTCAGACCTACGGGGGCCACCGTAGCATGGGTGGTCATTTAACACAGCCAGGGGAGCCGATAGGGTGCAATCGCCCCTAAGGCGAGGCGGACCGAGAAGCGTTCTCAGACAGATACTATGCTGGAAGCCCTGATGCAGCAGGTTCAGGTAATGGGTCAAGCGTTGACTAGATTACAAGAGAAGGTGGATGGCACCCAGGGGGAGGAAGGGAGGCCCAGGCGAGTGATAGTCCCCCCGAGGATATTCTCCCCCCCATTGCCAAAAAGAAGTAGGCCCAGGTCGGGCGGGAAGGGGACAGGGGGTGCCCCGGGTCCGGCTCCAAGAGAGGGGTTACTGGAGCCAAGGCCATGCCCACAGGATAATTCTGAGCCAGTGGCACCGCCACCCGTGGACCCGGTGGGGGATGAGCCGCAGGCCCTGGCGGCTCCATTAGGGGGTGACCCAAGCGGAAACACACCAGATATAGCGGCCAATCTGGCAGCAGTCCTGCCGTGGCTTGAGACTTGCGGGAACTGGGCCCCCACGGTGGGGGCAACTAGTGATGGAGGGGACGCAATGAAAAGGGCCCGGCAGTTGTTGGCACAGTTAGGGAAGCCTAAGCAAAACATGGAGCCAGCAGTACCAGTGGGGGGTGCGCCGCCAGCAGGTCCAGCACCAACAGGTGGCGGTGGATTGCCGGCACCGACGAGTGTACCAGTGGATCCTGGAACCCCGAAGGCAGCTGACACAGCAGTCGCAACAGGTATAGCTAACCCATTGCCACTGTTAGGTTTGGGGGAACTGCGATTCAGAAGGGAACAGTTGGGGCGACACTTGTCGCAGGACACTAGGGAAAAGATATGGAAGGGGCAATATGTGAGCATGTTTTCCTTACTGATTGATGAAACCGAGAGGGAGGAAGCTAAGAAAAACAAAGAGTGGACACATCCTAGGGAATGGGCGAACATAATTCTGAAATACAGGGTGGAGGAGAACCTGGCAAATTGGGTACAGGGTTTTACGATTTACATGGCAATCATGCTAGAACGTTTCCCAGCCATGGGGTCAGAGATGGCATGCTACCAAAACAGAATTACGACATCCCATACCAAGTATGGGGGTAATGGCTGGAAGGAGTATGATAAGGAGTTCAGGAGGGCGAAAGCACTGGACCCCACATAAGGCTGGAATCAAACAGACATGTTCATCCATTTGACCCACCTAGTTCAGGGGGCCTCAGACAATAGCAGGGGGGGCTCAGGGTCAGGTCAGGAGCATGGTAGGTACCAGCCATTTCCTGCCGGCCCCTCGGGTAGCATGGGGGGCACCTCTGGGAGCGGGGGAGGCACAGGAAAAAAGGGGGTGTGTTTTGACTATAATAGGCGGACCTGCACTAGGGCCGCAGGCACATGTAAGTTCAAACACAATTGTGCATTCTGTGGCAACGCATCACACCCCGAAGCCAAATGCTTCAAGAAGTCCAGAGAAAAAGGGGGCAAGAAACAAGAATGAGAGAGTGCCCCTTGCGAATGCCAGATCCCCCATGCAGATTAGTGCTATGCTACCGTGGTTGAACAGGTACAATTGCCCAGAGGCCGCTAAGACAATACGGGAGGGTTTTATGGAAGGTTTCAGAATCCCGGCGCCGGGTTATGAAGGGGTAACATATTGCAGGAACCAGGTGTCTGTCAGGGACAATGAAAGCGTGGCAGCGGCCAAGATTGAGAAAGAAGTCAGGTTGGGCAGGGTGGCTGTTCAGACGACTAAAACTGAATACGGAGAAGACAGAGGTCCTCATCCTCGGCTCCAACCCCTCAGCCTGGGACGACTCCTGGTGGCCAACGACGCTGGGAGCAGCCCCGACACCCACCGACCACGCACGCAACCTGGGAGTCATCCTCGACTCAACGCTCTCCATGGCCAGGCAAGTCAACGCAGTCTCATCCTCCTGCTTCAACACCCTCCGCATGCTTCACAAGATCTACAGGTGGATCCCGACAGACACAAGAAAAACAGTCACCCAGGCCCTCGTCAGTAGCAGACTTGACTATGGGAGCGCCCTCTACGCAGGAGCCCCGGCCAAGCTCATCAAGCGACTGCAACGCATACAAAACGCCTCCGCACGCCTGATCCTCGATGTACCACGCCACATCACCCCCCACCTGAGGAACCTGCACTGGCTCCCCGTCGACAGGAGAATCTCCTTCAAACTCCTCATCCACGCACACAAGGCACTCCACAAGACTGGCCCAGCCTACCTCAACAGACGACTCCTCTTCTACGTCCCCAACCGCCAACTCTGCTCCGCCGACCTCTCCCTCGCCACCGTCCCTCGCATTCGAAGAACTACCACCGGCGGCAGATCCTTCTCCCACCTCGCCGCCAAGACCTGGAACACCCTTCCACTAAGCCTACGACAGACCCAAGACCTGCTGACCTTCAGGAGGCTACTCAAGACCTGGTTGTTCGACCAGTAGCAGCACCCCCCCCTTTTTTTCTCCCCAGCGCCTTGAGACCCTCGCGGGTAAGTAGCGCGCTTTACAAATTCTGTGATTGATTGATTGATAGACTTCGTATGCTCACCATTGGGTGTTGTGCCCAAAAAAGAGCCGGGGGAGTTTAGGCTGATTCATAATCTGTCAGCCCCCAGGGGGGCATCATTGAATGACGCAATAGCGGATACATTGTGCAGTGTCAAGTATGCATCTTTCGATCAGGCGGTGGGTATGCTTCAAAGTATGGGTCAAGGCGCATTAATGGCAAAATCCGACATTGAGTCAGCTTTATGGTTACTACCGGTGCACCCAGATGATTTTCATCTGCTGGGTTTCCAATTCCGGGGAAAATACTATGTGGACAAATGTATGCCAATGGGATGCTCAGTTTCCTGCGCTTACTTTGAGAAGTTCAGATCTTTCTTGGAGTGGGTTTTCAGACAGGACACGGGCTACCAGTGGGTTTTACATTACCTGGACGATTTCCTCTTTTTGGGCGCGCCAGGGACAGGGGACTGCGGGACAGCCTTGGGGCATTTCTGCGATCTCATGCAGGTGTTCGGTGTACCACTGGCGCCAGGTAAGACGGTGGGTCCTAGCACACAGATCGAATTTCTGGGGATTGAGCTGGATTCAGTACAGGGCGTGTCTAGGTTGCCTGCTGACAAGGTGAGGAAGTTTGGAACGGCACTACAGCAATGCCTAGCCAAGGAGAAGGTCACGCTGCACCAATTACAGCAAGTAGTGGGGCAGTTGAATTTTGCGCCGCATATAATTCCAATGGCACGCCCCTTTTCACGCACCATCGCGCAGGCTATGACAGGTCTCAAGGAAAAACACCACCACACCAGGCTATCCGGCGAGGTCAAGCAGGACATGCTCATATGGATGGCATTCCTGCGCGATTTCAATGGGAGAGTGGTGTGGCCCAGCCCACCCAGGTCCAGCCCCGAGATGGGATTAATGACCGATGCGGCAGGAAGTGAAGGTTTTGGTGCTATCCTAGGGGTAGAATGGGTGGCGCAGCGTTGGCCGGATTGGTGGGTGGACTCGGGGATCACCAAGAACATAAGCTTCCTCGAGTTGTTCCCTATCTTGGTGGCACTGTCAGTTTGGCCGGACCAGCTGCGAGATCAAGCAGTGGTATTCTGGTCCGATAACATGGCAGTAGTAGAGTGCATTAATCAACAGACGGCAAAGTGCAAAATGATGCTGCGAATATTGAAAAAAATTGTTTTACTGTGCATGCGATTGAACCTGCTCTTTAGAGCCAAACACGTGCCCGGTGTCTTGAACCATGCCGCTGACGCCCTCTCTCATTTCAAGATGCAGGTATTCAGGTCCCACCTCCCGGGCGCGGCAGAGGGGCCGGCACATTTCCCAGAACACCTTTGGCAGTTTGGTGCCCCCAGTTACCGGACCTCGTGGCAGCTAGCCTAGCACCCAGGACAAGGAGAGCTTACGAAGGGGCATTCTGGTCATACTGTCAGTTTTTGGGGGGGAGCTGGGAGCACAGGTGGCACAACTCGGAGGCGGTGGTCGAGTACCTGAGTTTCATGAGGGACAATGGGCGCTCAGCGGCAGTAGCTAGGCGACACGTCACGGCCATATCCTTTTTTGCAAAGTGTAAAGGGGTGGGGGACCGGACGGCCAAGTTTGTGGTGCATAAGGCTTTGAAGGGCTGGGTGCGATTACAGGGGGCTCAGCCAGATGAGAGAAGGCCCATAGGGTTACAAACATTGGCCACATTACTTGAAGCGCTGCAGGTCGTGTGCACTTCTCGCGAGGAGACCACTCTGTTTCAGGCAGCATTTAGCCTAGCATTCTATGGCGCATTCAGGATAGGGGAACTGGTGGCTAGGAATAAGAGGGACCAGCAGGGGGGGCTCCAGGTAGGGCACGTCCAGGTCCTCAGGGATTCCATGCTGATTTCTCTACTGAGATCCAAAACAGACCAAAGAGGAAGGGGTGAGGGCATAGTGCCACACAGGGCGGTGGGCAGTACCTGCTGCCCTGTGACCAGACTAGAGGCTTTCATGACACAACGGACAGGGGCACCAGAGGGCCCCCTGTTGGTTCATAGGGAGGGTTCGCCCCTCACCGTCTTTCAGTTTAAAAGGGTCATGGGTTTGGCCATGCAAATAGCGGGGTTAGATCCAGCCAAATTTGGGACTCACTCTTTTAGAATCGGGGCAGCGACAGAAGCAGTAGCCAGGGGTTTGAAGGAGGAACAGGTAAAAAGGATATGTAGGTGGTCCTCTGACTGTTACAAGCGCTATGTGCGGCTGCATATGCTGTAAGCAATGAGTAGAGCGTTACACTGATGCTTGGCCTTTTTTTCCCGTTATTCGCAGTTTCTTCATCCTGTAACTCAGGGGAGAGGCTTGCGCCGACCTACCTTTTGGAGAAACGGACGTCACCATGTCATGCAGGGGGACGGCAGTCAACGGTTCAAGGACATACAGCAGAAGTTATGGCCCGAGTTCACTCTTGGGCCCAAGAAGAACAAGAGGTCTGGATCATAGGTCATTCATATGTACGATGATTGCAGGCTTTCTTTTCAGGGGCCCACGAGGCCAGGGCATGTCAGTGTGGGTCAAAGATAGTGTTCCATGGGCAGGGGGGACTGCGCATTAAGCATTTCAGGCAATTGGTGGACCGCGCACTAAAGAAAAGCGAGCGGCCCCCGGCGATCTGGATCCTACACTTAGGTGGGAACGACCTGGTGCACCTGGGGCGGAGGGTGGTCATTGAGGACTTACTCACGGAAGTGGGTTGGCTGGCAAAGCGTTGCCCCAACGCCATTATAGTCTGGTCACACATGATCCCACGGTTGCAGTGGAGGGGAGGGGAGTCGATACGAGCATTGAATCACGCAGTAAAGCGGATCAATAACAAATTCGACAAGTTGTTCAAGACGCCCAGACTGAAGGCAATAGGGCATGGTCTCATCAGGGGCGAGCAGTTCTTTGTGCAGGATGGGGTTCACCTCTCGACCAAGGGGAATCATTTCTTTATGGAGGATATCCTGGCATGGGTGGAAGGCGTACGGCGCAGGCCATGACCTTTCTAGAGGACACAGGAGGGGAGGCCAGATAGTCGGGCAACTATGCTGGCCTGTGGCGGTAAGGTCATGATTGGTAAGCATAGTTTTCGGTCCTTAGCGGTCAGCACCATAGAACTACTGGGGCAGTTATGCCGGTCGATAGGCTGTAAGGGTGCGGGGGCCGGGGGAGTCACGCTTTCCAGTAGGCTGGTCGGCCACCCCCACACGCGCATGCGCAGCAGGGCGCAAGGATAACAATTTGCAGCGCCCCGTTTATGGTTTTGTAAGGCTCAGGGCGTAGGGGGGGCCCGGGGGAAAATATCCGTTCGATAAGCTGGACCCCCTACGCAAGCTTACTCCGGCAGAATTTCTGTAGTTTACCAGGACCTGGGCTGCCAGTCACTGACCTTGCCGTAGGCTCTCACAGGGTACACAGGGAGAAAAGTATATATGCAGGTTTAGATCGCGATAGGAATGGCTATGTCTAGAAACATGTTAAGGTTAGCCAAACAACACCTTGTACCTATCAATGTATCAGGACTCTCTGCGTAATTGTAATGTAAATATAAAATTAATGTGTTTTTTAAATTTTTTAATAAATACGGCCAGGGGGTTATGCCCCCTAAATCCAAAAAATGTGTTGTGTGAAATGTTTGCCTTGGAGGAGGGATGGAACACACTACGAAGGGGGGTCATAGGGCCACGTGCTAAGAGAAGGGGACTTAGGCAGTACCAGGCCATATGGGAAAGGCAAAGCTCGGAACTCGAGCGCGCCGCCATTATGGCGGTCGCGCCGGTCCCCGGGCACAGGGGAGGTGGGGGGTCACCGCGCACTGATGACCCGGTGCCCCACCTCCCCTGTCTCCCCCAATCACGTTGCACGAACGGGCAGTGAACCGGAAGCACTTAGGTGCTTCCGGTTCAAACGCCGACGTATCGTTGTGGGTGGACTGGTTTAGACCTGTCCACCCCAAAAGGGGTTAATAAAAGGCTGGGGGTGAGCCAAGAGCAGTCTCTTGCCTCCTCTCACCCACCAGCCGGCGATTTGGCCATTCTCCGTGGCGCGGACCAGGGCCATTGGGGGCCCGTCACAAATTTTGTACCCACCCACCATCCCCTAAGGCAGGCATTTCCTATGAGGATACAGTCGAGCATGTGTTGTGTTAATTTTGCTTTCAGGTGATGCGAAATTTACAGTGTTTATATGTAATTTCTCTGACAGTCAATAATACCGTTATGTGATAAGTATTGTAAGATGTGATAATGTTAGTGTAGTATTGTGTTTTATAATATTGTCGTATTTAATAACTGGGTTTCCCTGGTCAGGCGGTAAGGTCATGATTGGTAAGCATAGTTTTCGGTCTTTAGCGGTCAGCACCATAGAACTACTGGGGCAGTTACAGCCGGTCGATAGGCTGTAAGGGTGCGGGGGCCGGGGGAGTCACGCTTTCCAGTAGGCTGGTCAGCCACCCCCGCACTCGCATGCGCAGCAGGGCGCAAGGATAACAATTTACAGCGCCCCGTTTATGGTTTTTTTGTAAGGCTCAGGGCGTAGGGGGGGCCCGGGGGAAAATATTCGTTCGATAAGCTGGACCCCCTACGCAAGCTTACTCCGGCAGAATTTCTGTAGTTTACCAGGATCTGGGCTGCCAGTCACTGACCTTGCCGTAGGCTCTCACAGAGTACGCAGGGAGAAAAGTATATATGCAGGTTTAGATCGCGATAGGAATGGCTATGTCTAGAAACATGTTAAGGTTAGCCAAACAACACCTTGTACCTATCAATGTATCAGGACTCTCTGCGTAATTGTAATGTAAATATAAAATTAATGTGTTTTTTATATTTTGTAATAAATACGGCCGGGGGGTTACGCCCCTAAATCCAAAAAATGTGTGGTTTGAAATGTTTGCCTTGGAGAAGGGATGGAACACACTACGAAGGGGGGTCATAGGGCCACGTGCTAAGAGAAGGGGACTTAGGCAGTACCAGGCCATACTAGCTCCAAAGCCGGCAGCTCCCCAGTCGCCTGTAAATCCCTCTCCATCCTGCGTTTTATCCCATATTGTAGACCATAGGTTCTGACCTGTGGTCTGGGGGCAAATATGGTCCTGGGGTAAGTTTCAGTATGAGAGGCTCCCTTTGTCTTCATTCCAAAATCAAAGAGACTGATAGGGAGGAGCAGAGGAAGGGAACACCGGTGAGTGGTTGAGTGAGCGTGTGTAAAAGGCTCTACCTTGGTGCAGAGTGACTCAGAGTATACTTTGTATTATTCTGACATTTAGGGTCACATTCGTTTGTACTGCAGAGGGATGAGGAAGTGTCACTGTGAGCTTTATGCTGTCTGAGTAGTAACGTAACATTTTTACAGTTTCAAAGAATGCATTAACTCCGCCACTCCCCAATGACCAGACGTAAAGAGTGGGCCTGCACGTCTTCTGTGGTTCTAAGTTGCAATCAGTGCCTCGGCTTCACAATGATCTCGTGATAACAAAAAATCCAGAAGAGCGAGCAATAAACCATAAAAAGCCGAGCAAGATAAACGAAATTCTGCGTTCACAGTGTAATTTGAGATGTTTTGGTTAATGCATGAACGGCGGTTACGGCCCTCCCACGATACTCAGAGATGGAAACGCAGCTGTTAGCACAACTAGGGCAACTAGGAAGGAAAAACATGAACTGAGGAAGGTGGGCATGAAAGCTGAATTACACGACCCCCCCACCAAAATGCCGGTGTAATACATGAAATATATGACGACCTGCTCTTTTGTATTGCAAGCGACTTCGGGCGCCACAACTCGCCTGTAATAAGAAAACGATATCACTAGTAATGATGTATTATAGTTGATTAGTGACGTCAGGCAACATGCCCTCTTGCATTAATGGCTCAGAGCTCCGCCTCGCTTTAGCTGTCCTAGACTGAAAGAGGAATTAAAATGACAAGCTAGAAGCAGCTGCCTGGAAATCCTATATATACTTTAATTTCGGCAGAGGAAGAACATGATTCTGAAATGAAACAAATGTAAAGAGGCTATAACCATGCGATACTATTCTTAATTACACTATCCTTCTCATCTCTGGGGCCTCAATTTTGGAACCCTCTCCCAGAGTCCCTGAGATGCTGCAACTCCCGACTCACCTGTTGTAGGGAGCTGAGACCCTGGTTACTTGAAGTCTCCTTCCGAAGCTGTCCTGCTTGTCCTCCAAGCACTGGGAAACCCTAGGGGTAGCTGCGCGCTATACAAGAACTCAGTAATAATACCAGTCATTTGTGAAAGTAGTTTCACTGTAAAACCACAAAGCATTACCATTGCTGCCCAGAATCATTTATTCCCTTTTGAAATTAAGTTATTCCAAGCCCATGTTCTTCATCAAATTATAACGCCACTGACAAAACCATCAAAATCCTACTGTCCGACAACATAACTTCCAATCACCTCCTTGATAAGGAATACAGGGGCATATTAGCAAGGAATAGCGATATTTATCGCTAACCGCGCTTAGCGCGACTTTGGTTAACGCCGCCTATCGCTGGAAAATATCGCTGAGATAAGAACCTATTAACAAGGTTTATCTCCATAGCGATAAAATTTCCAGCGATAGCGGTAAAATGTGAGAATATCGCTGGAAAAGCAGCGATATTCTCGCATTATCGCTAAGGTGGATTCAGCATTAGAATCCACCTCCTATACCGTAAACAGGTAAGTCATCCTCACTAGCAGGAGATAAAATATAGGGGCATATTATCAAGGGCTTTATCGCCGCTTTAGCGGCACTTTTTGCCGCTAAAGCGGCGATAATTTTATCGCCCTATTAGCAAGCTGTCGCTAACAGGCGTTAGCGACAGCTTTCAGGCGTTAGAGGCCGCTTTTACCATCGCCTTGCATGTCAGCAATAATTATCGCTAATGACATGCAAGGAAGGCGTTCCCTACTAAAGCGACTGAAAACAGTCGCTAATCCCACTACCCCTATTAGCAAGGCAGGCGAAGCGATATAATAGTCGCGCTAAGCGCGTTTATCGCTATATTTTATCTCCTGCTAGTGAGGATGACTTACCTGTTTAAGGTATAGGAGGTGGATTCTAATGCTGAATCCACCTTAGCGATAATGCGAGAATATCGCTGCTTTTCCAGCGATATTCTCACATTTTACCGCTATCGCTGGAAATGTTATCGCTATGGAGATAAACCTTGTTAATAGGGTGTTATCTCAGTGATATTTTCCAGCGATAGGCGGCGTTAACCAAAGTCGCGCTAAGCGCGGTTAGCGATAAATATCGCTATTCCTTGCTAATATGCCCCATAGCGATAAACGCGCTTAGCGCGAATTATTATATCGCTTCGCCTGCCTTGCTAATAGGGGGTAGTGGGATTAGCGACTGTTTTCAGTCGCTTTTAGTAGGAACGCCTTCCTTGCATGTCATTAGCGATAATTATCGCTGACATGCAAGGCGATAGTAAACGCGACCTCTAACGCCTGAAAGCTGTCGCTAACGCCTGTTAGCGACAGCTTGCTAATAGGGCGATAAAATTATCGCCGCTTTAGCGGCAAAAAGTGCCGCTAAAGCGGCGATAAAGCCCTTGATAATATGCCCCACAAGGCGGGATATAATACGGGGGCTTTAAGAAGGGACCTGGGCTTTTGTTTCCATAGTGGTTTGTTTGACACCTCACCTGTGACTCACATCAAAACCTGGTAATGCCCAGGGCGGTCAGTGTTACTGTTTACTTCCATTACAGCTAATGACCAGATCGGATAATACGGGGCTAAGCCGAAAGATGCTGTTAATCTCCGCTGAGCTCTCCGTCTAATACCTTCTGCGTATCATCGACTTAGATGTAATGGATATTACTAGAAACCTCTAAAATTACCCCTTACAAGGGCACATTTTCTATGAAAAACGTGACAGGCCTGAAGCTTGCTATGTCTAGTTCAACATGTTGCTCTGATAAGTATGACTTTCACCCTGAACAGCGTGTAGTTTACACAGAGCAGTAAAATGCTTCATTGATCACAAGTAGGTTACAGAAATCCTGCAACAGGTTGCCCTTTTTTATTTCATTATGTGCAGTCAAGTATGATGGAGGTATCTGGGGAGTCTCAGTGAACATGGTCACTGCACTCTAGATGCGATTGGCCAATTTTACCTTTCAAATTCTTTTCTTTGATAATAGCCTACATTGATGCATAATATGAAGACTCCCTTCAATGCCATGCATCACTTCTACCTTTTCACTCACTGTCTCTCGTCGTTCTGTGTTTTATATCTGACTTGGTGTTTTGGTCTCATGTTGTTACTTTGAGTGGAATCAACAACAAGGTACAATTAAAGGCACTTAAGTTTCTTTTCAGATGTAGTGTAACATAAGTAAAACTGTATAAATAAAAAATTAGAAAGTAATGTACTGACCGTTGTTAAATTCAAGTCCAGGAGCAAGATAGAAGAGCAGGCTTGATTGACAGCTTAGATTTTGTTATTGAGGTTGATGGTCAATGTCAAGCAGCAACTTCCGTGTGTGCTAGAAATAAGCACCTAAACCTGTGACCAGGTCTAGACTCACTGCTTAAAGAGGCAGTGAAAACTGATTTAATATCATCTTCATATCACTCCTAATGAGCAAGCATGTCTAACCAACTCCAGGAGTTTGGAGGGGATTCCACGCAAATAATATTTTTTCTTTACAGCAAATGGGTAAAGCAATAATGTTTACAGCACATATATTTGCAAAAGACCATAGGTTTCAGAGGCACTCTGAGGAAACACTTGGGAAAATTCTAATACTTGAGCGTCTGCAACATTAAGTATGAACTTTCTTTCTCCACAACAGCAAATTATGGACTAGAATATAAGAAATTAGTGGTCTGTTCCTTGAGTTGCTTTTAGACGGGGTGACCTGACAACTCCTCTGCCCACCATGCCTGACGTCTGCCAAAACCGTCCCTCCACCTAGAAGGGTTCAGGGATATGTGAATGTGGGGCACAGGTTTCCATGCGTTTCGTATGACAAGTCCAGCCCTGTCCCTGACTTATCCCTGTGGCTAGAATTCATGTGGCACGCAAATATTTGCAGACAGCATTTCTTTTCGATTTTTTAGTGAATGTTACTGTTATTATTTTTAACAATACAGGTATAAAATGTCCTACAACATATGTCATATAACAAGACTAGAACATACACATGGTTAAATAATTAACATCATTTTTGTATAATATAGCCCTATATGTCACTTCATAATTCATTGGCTTTTTTAACAATTATTTTGTGGTATCTACAAAGTTCAAACCTTTAACTTTGATACATTTGTTAGCAGTCCGGTTGTTTCCTCCTGAATTGATTGCATTTTGCCATTTCAATCTATTTAAGAAGAGCAATGCTTACATCCGTTTTCAGTGTTGCCATAATCATTATCTGTCTTGCCAGGTGATGCTATACTGTAAGCAGGAAAGTCCCTGGCCATCTGTGCAACTGGCATATCATGACATTTTTCCATATTTTGGGACAGTGTGAGGGGCCATACTCCCAACGACTATCCCAAAATGTAGATCTGGTTCTCCTTAGGGACACTGTAATCTTGAAGGAGTGTCCATCCTTGAAGCCTTTAGCCCAGGTCCTGGCTTGTGGAACCATTTATGAAATTTTGTTGCTAATTTCTTCTACCTAGGGATACAGAGAATAAAGTACTGTGGCTGCCTTATAAGTTATGTCCAGTGATCTCTGGAAAACAGGGAATGTTTTTATGTGTTTACTTGCCTGCAGAGTTGTCGCCAGACAATTATGTGAGAATCACTAGGAAAGGGGTGTTGGCTCCACCCACATGTTGGGAGTCAGGAGTACATGTTTTGATTGGGCAGATGTTGTGTGCTTCCACAAAAAAAGTGTTTGCCCTGCACACAACTGTGGTCGTTGTGTTTTTCCAGCTGCATGAGCTTGAACTTTCAGGGGCACACATATTCCATTTTAATGCTAGTAAAGTATCTTAGAAATCTAGATACTGTATGTTTTCTCTGGCAGCAGCACAGATGGGAGAAGGCAGTCCTTAATGTACATGGATTTTTAGGTCTAGCTTGACAATACATGCATAAGCCAGACCGATTGGCATTGCTAAGGCTTGTTTTAATAAATGTGAATGTTCACGAAGATTAAGAAACCGCTTTTGGAGTAATGATTGAGACAGCAAAACAAATGTATATTGAAGACTGATTGTGATTTGCTTTTTCACATGTTATTAAAGTTGCCCAAGGATGATTACACACATTATTTTCATATGCAATGATAAGTTGAAGATGGAGGGTGGCTGCTGCCTACAAAGAAACAACAAGGAAATTGTCATCCTCTTTGCTTAATTTGTCTTTTTTATTAATTTGAAACAAACAAATCAATAACAGCATCTTAAAGCGGGTTAAAAGAAGCATTATACATATATATATATATATTAGCACGATAATACCATCGTGAGCATACTTCAGTACTTGAGTGAAATCTCTAAGTATTTTTTTCAGAACACATTACCACTTGTACATCTATAATGCATTATTAAATACTTCGAAGGATGTGTCTTGCAATTTGCATTTTAAGACAAAAGCATGAAACAGGGCAGAAGTGCAGATTGTTTAGTATAGTAGGCACTGATCCCAAGTAACATAACCCACCATATTGGAAAATGGCCACTTAAATACATTTTTCACTCATAACTCTTGAATGGATCAACAAATTTAATTTTTAAAAAAATGTTCAGCAGTCACTTCTAACGAAAAACATGCAACAATATTTTCCATATAAGCTACCACTGTATCTCACAATCATGTTAAAATACTGATGTATGGAATTGACTGCCTTTGTAGGGTCCAGTAGTTTAAATGAAGAAATGTATCTGAAAAAGACCCATTGCAGGTTTTAGCCCTCACATAAAAGTGTAATGGTTTGATTGAGAGAAAAGCTGGTCCATTTTTTCCATCTTTATAAGTGGATAAGTGTTAACAATGGTTCTATTTTGTTGCAGGTTTAACATGACTACTCTGTCTCTGATGTGTCCAAACTTCTCCGACAGCCTTGGGGAATAAGGGGCATGGGAGAAATGGCTATATGTCCGCCAGCCCAATTTAGATGGGCAAACATGTAGCCATTTTTACTGTATCTGGTTTAAGGAACAGTAAAATCATTATAATGCTCCCCAGCCATGGGAGAAGACTCCCATGGAAAGCGGAGCATTATATTTTTTCTTTTAAAAAAGAAAATCCGGGGGCGTGGCCAAGATGGCGGACGAGTGAGACGTGTTCCTCTCGTCTCCTCCATCCCGCCGCTGCCCGATGCCGTAATCACCGCCGCAACAGCCTATCGGAGCTTTTCTGCCTCGCGGAATAAACCCGCTGATCATCGGAGCCCAGGCTAGGAGCTGTCCGTTCCACCGGGGCCGAGTATTGCCTGTGTCTTGGCCTCCGGAGCTGCGGACACACTGCTACGGCCCACCTCAGGGTGAGCTCCGCGAGGAGGCCTACCGCGGGTCAGTCCCAGTGCCAAACCCGGAGGCCAGCCCCCGTGACAAGGAGACTGCGATTCCCGTCAAGACAGCGTGGGGGTGAATTGTCCCCCAGAAGGATCTCGGTGGAGACGTGGGGGAGGGCCTTGGACGGGGGGCGCGCGGAGGGCTGAGCGGCGACACCCCTGATGATCACGGCGTCAGCGCAAGAGCGCCCCCATCAAACACATCACTCCAGCAGCCCGGGACACTCAGCAGGCGTAGTGCAGCTCGGCGGAGCCCCAGCTGGGAAACGCAGCTCCTTGGGAAACCCCCAGACACAGTAGGGAGGCCCGACGGGCCTGGATAGAGTGACTGAGGCAACAGAGTGCACAGGGGTACAGGTCTAGAGGCAGGCGCCAACCCCAGAGAGACAAGGTGAGCCAACATCTCGCCGAGGCCATTGCTACACTGTCCCCCCGGCGTAGGTACATTCGGGGCACTACTGAGCAACGAAGGCTGGAGGTCACGCGGGGCACTTGACGGGGGTGCTAACCGGCCATTTTAAGGGAAGTAACAGGCCTGTCCTACACTGATCTGTCCTTGCTTGGACCACAAGGGCCTAGTCCGTGAAACTCTGAGACTCGAGGGACTGGCTGGCCTCACTGCGCAGCTGACTTACTTCCCTACCTGGCGCACTAGTACCTTCAAAGCGTGGTTGTCCTCGTTTGCTTTGCGGCCGGATCTCAGGGAACACTCTCAGAGGATCACAGCAGACCCGCGCACGCAAACCCCTGGGCATCCACTACCCCTCTGCCCAGATGGCGGCCGCCAGAACCAAAAAGGAACGTTCCGTAAAAGAAATTCTTTCCAGACCTCAAGGCCAGCTCGGGACCATTCAGTAGGGCAACACACAACATCTCTACCGGAGGAGGAGGCCCAGAGGAGCCAGTCACTCGGGCATTTTTGGAGTCCCTCTTCACCACGCTCAGAGACGATTTGCAAGAGGTCAAGCGCGATCTCTCCTCGGACATCTGCGAAATCAGGAAAGATGTGTGCACGCTGGGGGATCGGGTCTCAGCCCTAGAGGATCAAAACAACGGGCATGCTGAAGACATGGAAACGCTGCAACAAGAAATCCTACGGCTCCGCGACCAGCAGTTGGATCTCCAGGCCTATGCAGAGGACCTGGAGAACAGGTCCAGGTGTAACAACATCTGGATCAGAGGGGTATCATCTACCTCAGAAGGCTCGGACTTCAGGGGCTATGACTTGGAACTCTTCCACTTCATCCTGCACGCTCCTTCAACACTCGAGATCAAAATCGACCGGGCCCACAGAGCGGGCCCCCAGCGCTCGGGCCCACCAGCAGATATCCTGGTCTGCTTGCAAGACTTCACATTGAAGGAGGACATTTTGCGTAAAGCCAGAGAGAATCAACCCATACGTTTCTGCGACCAGCCGCTCTCCCTCTACCAGGACCTGGCAGCATCCACCCTCCAGAAGAGGAAGGCCTTCAAACCAGTAACCGCACATCTCCGGAACATGGGGATTCCCACGCCTGGGGCCACTCCTTCCGTCTAATCTTTTGGCTGGAGGGAAAGCTCCACCAACTTTGCTCCCTCGAAGACACTTGCAAGCTACTAGGCATCAACCCAACACCAGCGGACTCCGGCTCCCGTTCTCCTGTGCGCCTGGCCTCCGGGCACCCTCGTTGGCACACCAGTGGATCAAGAAACCGAATTACGAAACCAGACCCGGGCACCATCGCTAAGGACCAGCAGGCCGCCATCGATGCCATTCCCAGGGCTCTGGCGAGCTCGGACATCTCATAAAGCAGATGGGCAAGTACATTATCACTCAGAAGCGATGGCGGGTAGGTAGTGGGGCGGGGGAGCTGGAGGGACTGGCCACGATACGACCCTGATCTGGACTCTTGGACTATAGACTATAAGTTCCTACTGTTTGTCTTAATGTTTTCTACCCCTGTTGGGTTACTGCAGTTGGGGGGCGGGTTCTGTTCTTCTTGGGATCCACACTCACCTATCGGGGACACCGTTCCTCACACATGCGCGGCCGATGTCACTCAGGGTTACAAAGGCAGGCCCGTCCTCCAAGGCCGAGAGTACTTCGCCCCTCCCAAATTCCCCGAATGACTAGTCCACTCAAGGTCATCACCCTAAACGTTAAGGGTCTCAACAACCCCATTAAGCGCAGGGCTGTCCTATCCTATTTGGAAAGCACAGATGCAGATGTTTGCTTGCTCCAAGAGACGCATCTCCTCCCACAGGACTAACATAAACGTAGATCCCGCTCCTTTCTACACCAATACTTCTCTTCAGCACGCAATAAAACAGCAGGAGTCGCACTTCTGTTTTCACACACCTTCCGTGGGACTATCAGAACAAGGGTGGCTGAGGTGCAGGGACGCCTCCTCGCACTGCACTTGTCCCTCGGTCACTGGTCCTTGGTAGTGGCGTCCATCTATGCTCCAAACGAAGGCCAGGAATCCTTCATACAGGCAGCTCTCACAGAGGTCCTTTCGACCCACAACTGGACAGTCATAGTGGGTGGGGGACTTTAATTTGGTATTAGACAATGTCCTTGACAGGTCTACCTCCAGATATGGGTAGACGGGTGCACTCACCAAAGAGGGGCACAGGGAACACAGGGAGTTGGGCCCTCATGACATCTGGAGGGAACTCCACCCACACACCAGGGAGTATTCCTATCTATCACATGCACACAAATCTTACGCACTGCTGGACTTCTTTCTAGGCACAAAGGACATCCTCAATCTCACTTCCGACGTTGCGATGATCCCGTCCGCCTTATCAGACCACTCTGCAGTTTTACTGACCCTTAGCTCCCCTCCCTCTCGCCGCCCTACAGGCGCATGGCGGCTACGGGACACTATGCTGCTCCGACCCAAGGTTGTGGAGCAGACGGGGCAAGCCATCTCCAACTACCTGGAGTCGAATGACTCAGCCAAGGTCTCTACCGCAACACTCTGGGAGGCCTTAAAAGCAGTCATCCACGGGGAATTTATCGCAATCTCAGCTGCGGACAATAAAATCCGCAAAGAGAAGAGGGACGCATTGACAAAGCAAGTGAAGGAATTCGAGGGTATTCATCAAAGCACAGGGGCCCCAAGAATATGGCGGCAACTATCAATCGCACGCGCCCAACTAGCAAATATCGACCTGGATAAAGCGGAGTACGCAGCTATTCACAAGCGCCATAATTATTATTTGGGAGGGGATAAATGTGGTCACCTTTTAGCTCATAAATTGCGCACTAGGCAGCACAACATGGGGGTTCACACACTATGAGCTGCAAATGGGGTCACTATTATGGACGAGGCCCGGATTGCCGAAACCTTTAGAGATTTTTACGCTGAGACATATTCGGAGCAACAGCTGGACCCTGCGGTCGGTTCATCATATCTCGAAGACACTCAAATTACACCGCTTGCTACGGAGCAAGCAGAAGCCCTGGAACAAGACATCAGGGTAGAGGAGGTTATCACAGCCATCTCACGACTTAAGCAGTCAAAATCCCAGGGGCCTGATAGGTTTTCTCCCCTCTTCTATAAAAAGTTCTGCTCTCTACTGGCTCCGCTCCTGACTCGAGTCTTCAACTCCTTTTCAACTTCAGGCGCTATCCCCTCCACGATGCTGACCGCCTCACTGACTGTCCTGCCCAAACCCTGCAAGGACAGACAGTATTGCAGCTCGTATCGCCCAATTTCGCTCTTAAACGTTGATCTCAAACTCTTCACTAGCATCCTCATGTCTAGACTTGGTCCCTGCATGTCGGCCATCATAGACCCAGATCAAGCAGGCTTTATTCCCCAATGCCAAACAAGCGACAGCACAAAAAGGGTCTTGCACATCATAGAAAAAGCCCTGCGCACAGAAGAGGAGTTTATGCTGTTAACAGTCGATGCCGAGAAGACCTTCAACAGAGTCCACTGGCCTTTCCTTGAACAAGTGCTGCTACGCTTTGGGGTAGCCGAAAGATTTTGCACTGCTATCACCTGCCTCAGCTTCAGTGAGGGGGAACGGCCACACATCCACTCCCTTTCCCATTAATAGGGGCATGCGGCAGGGGTTTCCCCTCTCTCCCCTGTTGTTTGCTCTATATATGGAGCCCTTCGCCCAGAGGATCCGCAACGACCCTGCAATCACTGGCATAACATTCGGAGGCGACAAACATAAAATTTGTCTCTATGCCGATGACGTGCTGGCAACTCTAGACAGGCCAGCCTCGGCCTTACCCGCATTTCCTGCCAAAGTTGAAATTTTCGGCTGCGCCTTGGACTTCCGGGTCAATGTAGCAAAATCCCTGGCTCTGAGTCTCGCCCTTTCCCGCGAGACAGAAATCCGACTATCAGCCCAGTTCCCCATTCAGTGGAATAAGACCTCGATCCCATATCTGGGCATTCAGCTTGCACCCACTCTCCAGAGAACAATCGATATTAACTATCAAGCAGTGTTTAAACAAGTCCAAACAGAATCATCCCGATGGGGCCGCCTTCAGACATCATGGCTTGAAAGAATTGCGGTGCTCAAAATTACCATCCTCCCTAAAATCCTCTACGTGTTCCAAACCCTTCCCCTCCCACCACCGGCCGGAATGCTCCATAAGATTCAGACCGAGTTTCACCGCTACGTCTGGGCCCAGAAACAACCCCGGATGCGTAGAGAGATCAGTTATTTCTCCCCACGGGACGGGGGACTGGGCATACCTAACCTCCAACTCTACTTCCACGCTGCCAAACTTAGATATTTGGTTGAATTGAACAGGACGAATAGGAGCGTCACTGGTTATTCCAAGATCGGACGGTGGCTGGAACCTCCTTATGGAAGATCCCCTTCCTGAAGAAACCACATCGGCCCCGGAACATTTATCTATCACCTATCACAAAGGTGACTATGGATAGCTGGGACCAGTGCAGCACACGGCATGGACTGTCATCCTTTCCATCCCCTCTGTCTCCCTTATTTGATAACCCAGATTTCTCACCCGGGACCATCCCTAGTGCATTCTCGGCGTGGCGGCAAACAAAATGTCGCTCCATGGGCCACTTGACGGATGAGGAAGGGGTAATTGCCTTCCCTCAGTTACGCGTCGATTATAATCTCCCCGAGACCGAGCGCATGCACTACTTACAACTCTGCCACTGGATCTTGCATCCGGACAATAAGGCTGCCTCACACAGAAAGCTCTCGGCTTATGAAAAATGGCTGATCACAAAAACCTCGGATGAGAGCACAATCTCCGATCTTTATGTTTTTCTACTCCAGCCCACGCATCATGCTCACAAACCTAACCAGCCTCGCTATGAAAAAGAGACTGGGAGACAGTTGACAGACGCAGAATGTGGACAAATCTATCATAGAGCTCACCACACAGCCACCCACACCGCCCTTACTGAAACACTCACTAAAATAGTGGCATATTGGTACCTCACACCTGAGAGACTGCATAGGATGGACTCATCCAAAACTGAATACTGCTGGAGGGGCTGTGGTGGGTTGGGCTCTTTGACACACATATTGTGGGAATGTCTGCAGCTTCAACCATACTGGACACTAATTCTCTATGACATTGACCGTCATTTAGACACCCAGATTCCCTTCCTACATACTATTACGCCTTCCTAATCCTCTCACTTACCCTTTGAAATCACTGCGTGGGCGGCATATTGGACTGGCACTAGGGGCAGTATTGCAAAGCATTCTCGCCCATTGGGGCACGAAACAAACACCTACGCATCTCAACTGGCTCTACCGTCTATGGCACATCCTCGGAATGGAAAGAATTACCCTTCCTATTAGGAATAGCGAGCTATCCTATTGGGAACTATGGCAACCATACATTACCCTCTTGTCCCAAGATTTCAGGGAACTCACATGCCCTAAATTCCTCCTTATCCTGCGGCTAACTGAGCCTCCTGTAGCCGCCGCGCAGTGACAATTGCATGTTCTCATGGGACAATTAAGCTGAACATGCTCCACAATATATTGAGTGTGAGGGGGTGGGCTAGGTTTCGTTCCTTTTTTCTGTTTTTTCAGATATTTGTATTCTGTAACTTGGAGGACTTTGCCCGTCAGACCTGTTGCGTAAGATGTTAATCGCTTGTAATATACACTGATGGTTGGTTTCCAAGAATAAAAAGATTTGAACCATAAAAAAGAAAATCCCATTTTGGGATTTTCTTTTTGAAAGGAGCAAAAAGAATACTGTTTGCTACATGGCTGCTTCCTTCTGATGCAGCCCTGTAGCAAAGAGTAAAATTCAATGACAGGAGCCGCTGTGATGGTGGTTCCTGCCAATGCCCTTATAAATGACCACCTGCTTGGCGGTCATTAATAAATTTGGTGGGTGGTCTGTCAGTGATGGGGACAGAGTAGTTTACTCGGTCCTCATGGCGGAACTCCGGGCCACTTGCTGTTATATAAATCGGGCCCTTAGTCTCTGAAATGGAAGTCAAAATCCTTTAGTGGGGCAAAGTTGCAGACTGTATCTGAAGAAGTCCTTGCCAAGCCAGTAAGCTGTTGAATGAGATTCAGCTGAAGCTGTTGATTTTGGTGGGTAAAATTCAAATTTTGTGCCCAGGGAAACATGCTTATCAGCCGGAGACTTTTTGCACTTTCAGCAAGTCAAGATTTCTTCGTTCAGACTTAGAGCCTAATTACGAGTTTGGTGGTTCTCCTGCGGAGTGCCATGCCAGGGCTCGGATCACCAAACCCAAAGTGAGACCGCCCGCCGGATTCTGATTGGAATCCAGGTCGAGCGGACAGTGCTGCGGTGGTCCCATGGCGGTGCCTTTCTAAGGCTCAAAGCAGAGACTTAGAAAGGCACCGCTGTGGGACCGTCACAGCACGTTCCTGTATGGGAAGACATACACCATGTCATGCATTTCTTTCTGTGCAGGAACTTGGGGATGCAATACCAGGGGAGCACACCATGTACCCCCCTGAATGCACCCCCAGAGGCAGCAGTGGGCCCTGCAAGGGCCCTCTGAGTTGCCTCTCCGCCACCCTTTCCATGGCAGGCTTACCGCCATGGAAAGGCTGGCAAAAGGCAACTCATAACATGCTTGGCAGTGCCGCAGCAGCACCGCCAGCATATTACTCTGCCTGACAGCTGCGCCACTGCCGCGCGATCACGGATCCCGGTGGTTGCAGAGGTCCAGTGGCAGTCCAACCGCCAAAGTCAGAATACAGCGGGTGGACCCCCACTATTTCTACTGTCCATAATCAGCCCTTTAATCTCTTTTTTTGAGCTCAGAATCCTCCTCCAGGGAAAAGCTGTAGGTTGTATCCTGTTGGACGTGGCCCTTTTTGCAGGGTTATCCTAAACATTTTGCCTTCCTCTGCCTATTTTTGTGACCTTCTTTTAGCTGGCTTTAGGTCTCTGGGCACTTTACCACTGCTAACCAGTGCTAAAGTGCCTATGCTCTCTCCTCTAAAACATGGTATGATTGTTTTCTCCATGATTGGCATATTTGATTTACTAATAACTCCCTAGTACAGTGCACTGTGTGCGCCCAGGGCCTGTAAATCAAATGCTACTAGCGGGCTTGCAGCACTGATTGTGCCACCCACATAAGTAGCCCTTCAAACATGTTTCAGGCCTGCCACTGCAAAGCCTGTGTGCGCAGTTTTTAACTGCCATGTCGACCTGGCAAGTACACCTACTTGCCAGGCCCACACCTTCCCTTTTATTACATGTAAGGCACCCCTAAAGTAGGCCTCAGGTAGCCCCATGGGCAGGGTGCAGTGTTTGCAAAAGGTAGGACATGATTTTCTAAGCTCTACATGTCCTGGTTGTACAAAATTGCTGAATTCGTTTTTCACTACAGCAAGGCCTATCTTTCCCGTAGGTTAGCATTGGAGCTGCCTTGTAACACTTTACAAGTGTATCTTCCAATTGGGTGCTGATAGAAAATTGGGTTTGGTGTCTCTGGACTCACAATTTAAAAATACATCTTTTAGTGAAGTTGGTTTTTAAATTGCTGGTCTGAAAATACCACTTTTAGAAAGTTGGAATTTTCCTACTTTAACCATTCTGTGCATCTGGCTGTCTCTGAATATACGTCTGGGTTGGATGATAGTTGGGGTTTGTGAATTCACTCTAGACAGTCACACACAAAGGAGCTGAGGTGTGCCCTGCTTATCCTGATGGCCCATCACCAGGCTGATGGGTCTTCCTGAGCTAGAGTGGTGGGAGGAGCTTGCACTTGCACCTAATAGGGCTGTGCCTGTCCCTTCACAAATCAGTTTCTACCCCCCTGTAGTGTGTCCGGAGCCAGGAAGGGCAGGGTTTTGTGCACTACAAAGACTTTCCTTTGAAGTTTGCCTATTTCAAAGGCTGAAATGGGTATAAGTGTACTGGATCTCTGACACCATATACTCAGAAGACTTCTGGATTGAGGACATTCTGCCCAGATGAAGAGCTGTGTTGCTTCAGGACGGACTGCCACTTTGCTGTTTGGTTTGTTGTGCTGGCCTGCTGCTTCCTGCTTCTGACCTGGGAGTGAAAGGACTGGACTTTGCTTTCTACATGCTGCTTTCTGAGGTTCTCCAAGGGCTCAATCTGAGCTTGCCTCCTGTTAAGAAGTCTCAGGGCCATCAAAGACTTCACCTACCAGCACCTGGGCTCCCCTGCTGAGAGCCCTGCCTTTTCAAGTGGTGCCAAATCTTGTTCCTGGGCCCTTGGAAGTGAGTTCTGGTGCAAAAAGGAGAGAAATCAATGCATCAACTCCCAGTGTCATTCGGAATTGGCGCATCATCGCAAAACCCTATGCATCACCGCTGCCGGCACCGAAGTGTGGTCCCCACAATGGTCGACGCGAATGCCACAGCTTTCAATGCAGGCCCCGACTTTTCGCTGCCAAGCCTCCAAAGAACCACCGCTGTGTGAGTCTCGAGCACCACATCACTGAAGTCCGTAACGCACCGCTCCAACTTCGACACAGTGCCTGCTTCACCGCTGTAGAATCGACTTTCGAGGCATCACCGATGTATCGTCTCTGGGTGCTGATTTCATCAATGACACAGCACCGCAGTAAAGAACCAAGGTATCGTGCCGGCAAATGACGCATCACCTCCCCTGCGCCATGCATCATCACCGGGCGTTAGTGACTCAACGACTCTGCACCGCCTTAAGGAACCGACTCATCACTGCCCACAGCGACACATCACCTCCTCTGCGGAACGCACAGTCCCCAAGTGCCAATGTGCTACCAACCTGCACAGCAGTAAGGAACGGATGCATCATCTTCTTTGACTACCTCCCCTGCATCATGCGTCATCTTTGATTTTTAGCACACCTAAGGTATTTTGTTTTGGCCAAGTGCAACCATTGATTGCTAAAGAACTATAACTTTATTTAACTTTGAAAATTCATAGCTTGAGTTGTGTATGTTGGCTTTTTGTTGTTTTGGTCTTGATTTAATCAGATAAATATTAGCTAATTTTCTAAACTGGTTGTGGAGTTTTCACAGTGTTACTGTGTCTGTGTGTGTGTGTGTGTGTTTGTGTGTGTACAAATACTTTACACATTGTCTCTGAGATAAGCCTGACTGCTCTTGCCAAGCTACCAAGGGGGTGAGCACAGGTTATTCTGAGGGTGTAACTTACTTACCTAGACTAGAGCGAGAAACCCTACTTGGACAGGGGGCAAACCACTGCCAACTAGAGACTCTATTTCTAACATATCCCAAAGCTTGGATCAAAGGCAGATAGACTTGCCACAAGGGTTCACCGAATAGGCTTTTTGAATGGCAAAAAGCTCTGAGAGGAACCAACTTGATTTTCTTGCCCAGCATGGTCATGTCTTTGGTAGATTGACTTGGAAGTCCAAAATCTTTCTAAGTCACACTTATTCAGAGTGAGTTTGTAAGAGAAGCTCAACTAGACACAGCTAAGTGTCCCAGGACCTCACGGACACCATTTAGGAGTCAGAACCTACTCCAGCAGAGGCCACCAGCAGGGTTCAGTCGAGGTCTAGTAGCAACTGATCAGGTGGGCACTTCAGGAAAAAGGTCTTTTGCTGCTTGTTGTGTCCCTGTAGCCACACTGGAGGTCAACAAACTGATCCTAGGAGTCCATTTCTTTGTCTTGGGTACACGTGGGAAGAGGTAAAGATCTGGGAACTGGCCTGAAACAATGGGTGTAGTTCTTCTTCTGTTCTTACACAGATCCAGAAAGTGTCCTTAGGAGTTGGAGGTGAGATCTGCTTTTGTATAGTTCAGGTGCCAGTGGGTAAGCGTGACTTCTGGACATTCCCTGACCAATGAGGAGAATGGTTCCAGGGGCAAAGCTACCAACTTTTACTGCACATCCTGTTTGCCTTGCAGCAAACTATCCCAGAGTGCAATATTATAAGAGAAATCCAAGATGACACTGGCCATCTGGCCTTGGAGGGAGCCTGTGGGCTAGCCAGGGGTATATGTAGGGAATGAGCAGTGCCCTCCTCTGCAGCCACAGCAAACTGATTCTGGCACCAGTTCTCCCTTGCACTGGGTTGGTGCTCAGTTGGCTACCCTGGGCCTAAAGAACAAAGGTTGTCCCTTCCTCAGGTCTTCCCTTACATTAAACTATGAATGGGCAGGCTTCACCTCTGTCCCTTTCAAGTTAATGAAGTTCCTAAAACCTCCCTAGTTGCCTTTCCTGAGCTGATATGTATCACATTCTCCACACACAGCCCTTTCTGGCAAGAGACCTAAGGCATTGTCCTGCTCTGGTAACAGTTTTGACATCTCATTAAGGTCAAGCACTGACAGAACAGCTGCTGGCAGGCTAATGCAAATTAGCCTCCAAGAGCTACAGGCTGTAAAAAAGGGACTTTCCAAAAGTAACTTTTCCTAAATATTTATTTTTATTAAAAGTCTAACTTCACAATAGAATTGGATTTTTAATAAGTATTAAATATAGTTGTTGACCCTCCTCTGCAGCATGTCCGAAACCTTTGATAGGCGAATTCATATTTTAATCAATACTCTTGTTTTCCTCATAGGTCAGCAAGTGCCTTCCACAGTGAAAATAGCTTTTGGGGGCTGGTCACTGCAGGGACATGCTAACATAAATTTTTTACATGGCCTACTTTTAAATATCATGCACCCTACCTTGTGGAATACAAGAACTACATAGGAGTGACTTATTACCATTTAAAAGGATGGTTTTTCCTTATGAAATTGGTTAGTTTGACAGGTTGGGTTGCATGTTTAAACTGTAGCAGTCAGGTTACAGTGGTAGTCCTGAAGTTACGTTTTCCTTGTCACACTAGTGGATGGCACAATAAGTGCTGCAGTCCACAAGTGACATTTAACTTTTCATGCCATAGGTGTCGTTTGTACACCATATACTATGTAGGGGTGTGCAATAAATTCCGATCCGCCGGTGGAGTTGGCGGAGTTTTGGGCCCTCCGTGTTACACATGTAATGCGGTGTTCCAGACAAATTCTGCCAACCCCTGTGTGGTGGAGGTTTTTCTCGCATGTGGTTCGCCAACGGTAAGTTAGTGAGGGCTAGCGAGAATTGGCATGCCCTAGAGTGATTTTCGGGCACTAGGAGGACACCCAGAGAGATTTTCCCAACGTAGACGATCGCGACGATTCACTGTGAGAAAGCTGCCGCCCAAGTAGAAAATCTACTAGAGAGGCAGAAAAACTAATTTGAGAAGCAGCACCCTCTGGTGCACCGTGTGGTGCTGTTCACCCTGATTTTTCAGCACAGAACAAGCTAGCGATGCTAAAAATCAGTGCGAGCAGCATGGCGTGCTGATTTCCAATTGTTCACGGAACTCCACGGAATCTTGCAGCGTTTTCATGTAACTCTGCGGAATTCCGCAGAGTGAAACTCCGTGAGTTTCACCCACCCCTAATGCTATGTCCTTACAGGAGAGTTAAATGTGCCAATCAGGGATCAGACCATTTTTACTTGCTTTAAGGGTCCCAGGACATGCACTGGGCTCTGGAGGGCAATGTCCCACTGTGCAGAGTCTAAAAACTAGCAATACAATTCGGCACAAAATGGGGGTGACCATGCAAAAAGTGACACTTTGTGACGTGCTCCCTCTACAAGTCGAAAAGATGCTTAAGTCAGAACAGAAATTAATCTTTTTTGATAATTAATAAACTGAGGTGATAAAAAAATATTACCCCTTGCATCAACTTTTAAGATAGATAGGCATGCAAGGCTGCCTTCTTTGAATCTGAAAGGTAATGGGCTAATTTCTAAGTAAGGAAGACATGATTGTTTTGGATGCAATTTACCATTCAGGGTGCCTCACATGCTTGCGTTGTAAAATAACAAACAAGCTAGAAATTAAAAGAATGATACACACTATTTGATAATCAGAAGTGCATTTTTTAAAGCACATAGCTTTCATTCAATCCACTAGAATGTGAAGACAATACACCAGTTTTTAAACTTTGTGAGCTTAAGCGGCTCTGCTGTACATGAACTGAGCAGCTTGCAGAAAATGTATCAAATGTTCATTCCACAAGGCTAAAACAGCAAATTTGTGATTGATTCCCTGAACCCGAGATGCACACCGAAGGCGTGGAATAGTTAACAGTTGTAAACAAAGAAGATGTGCACTGTCTAAGGCTTTTAATGATGGGTCAGAAGCAGTGTCCTTGTCATAAGAAGGAGCAATATTATGCCAAGATATTTTACATCACAAACAGCAACCCTTTACTTGATTGTTTAAAGCAGAGTGACAAAAAAAATCCATCCCTTCTAGACTGCTGACTCTAAAATCTACGATAATGTATGACTCGAGTTTACACAGTAAGGTAAAATGGATCACAAAGAAGTCTTACTATAGCACAGCTAACCACTTTCAATACCTGTAACAACCAGCATCATTCCTCTAAAAGTATAAGACAAACTCAAGTGCAAGAGAAATCTTTTCCATAATGTTTAGGCTCTTGCCTCCACTCAAAATCGAGATCCAAGGACCATGCTGACTTTCTCTTTTATTTCAACATAGCAGTGTCATTGGACTGTGTCTTAAGCTTCTGAGCTGAAGCATAGAACTGGAGTTGGACTCACTTTCATGATATTTGTGTGATAACACTGCCAGATTAATAAAATGCTATCTTTAAAACTGCTGGTAATAAAATTGATCACAACACCAATCCAGCATGTGCAGTGGGATTACTACATGGAACTGGAATTCCTCTTTTTCAGCACCCTGACAAGGAGACCAAAGGTACAAGTCAAATCAATAAAATTAGCAGAAGTTCTTCCAAGAAGGTGATGAAATTGCCTGCAGGCTGTACATTAGTATCTCCACTTGCTATTACCAAGCTGAAAGGCTCTCCAAAATGCTCTGATGTCTTACTGAGCATACTTAGGGCCCGATTCTGATGCGGGTTGGAAAAGCTTCCCGACCGAGGGCCTGATTCTGATGCGGTTAGGAAGGCCTCCTAACGGCATTTGCTCCTTCCAAATCGGATCGGGAACGTGTCTTCCCGACCGAGGGCCCAATTCTGATGCGGTTAGGAACAAATGTTCCCATTGAAGTCAATGGGAGTTCAACCAAATCGTATCTGGAAGCATCCGGATGCATCCTACTCCGCCGGTCGGACTTTCAGATCCGAGTGGGTCGGACACCATTTCCCAACCGATTTGGTCGGGAAGCTTTTCCAACCCGCATCAGAATCGGCCCCTTAGTGTACTGAGCTGCTTGAAAGAGTGTGATGACAAAGCAAATACTCATGGGCGTCAGTCTGGTTTTCACTCTGATCAGAATAGAGAGAAACCATCCACACCAACCACGAAAACTGCTCTCCTCCACTTATTTCAAGATGATTCCAAGTCAGTTGCTATGCTGCGTCATTCCTATGTTATTAGGATAACAACAGCCATTTTGAATCTTGGGCAAATACCTGTGACTACATGTGATCAATCACTCTAAAAACATATGAAAGAAATGCATTGGACTCGGCCTGATACTTATGGGGACCATCATTTTGTTGTAATTCATTATGGGCTGCACATTAAATGGCTTTCTTGAGGTGATTAAAATACTTGTAAGAAAACAATAGCTTGACTCTAGCTATCGAGCAAACAAAATTGCATCATCGCTGACAGCAGACACTTTCTTGAAAGCCGCTCTTGTTTAGAAGACCGTACAAGTGAAACACATTACCGAATGGGCCTTGCTTGGACCGAAAGCTTACCAGGAGTATTGAGTAAAGGTGGAGGGCAAACTGACATTCTTTACAAGGAAGACGGGTGGAAGTCTCAAGAGGAAAAAAAACGTTGGTTTCTTGAACCCACCACACAATGGGGAATATTCACTTGGGTTAGAGCTGTACACGGGGAGATTTTAGTTTTTACATTCCCACTCACATTTATTGTCTAAACTTCAGTGGTTGTGCCACATCCTTGACCACAAAACTATGAACTATACGTTGCTGTTCACCAGACATCTGTCCACAAAATGCAACCAAATATCTTTGAAGAGTTTATGAAAGTTCACTCTTAACAGAACAGGTTGTTGATTTCCCAACCTGCCTGTCAATGAAGCACATGAACAAATGAATGCCCTAGTAAATAGGCCTGGGCGGTAAATTCCGTTCCGCTCGCGGAATTTGCGGAATTTGGGTAATTTCGTGTTCTGCGGAGAACGCGAAATTGCCAAAAATTCTGCGATCCGCGGCTTTGCGGAATTTTTTGCTTGTTCGCGCTTTCAAAATGCGTGTTCGCAAGATATTTTCCCCCGAGCACGCAAACAGCGTTCGCGAACAGGAAAAAAGCATCGCAAACGGGCGGAACAAGCAATTCCACGTGTTCGCGGAACTCTGCGTGTTCGCGGATATTTTTTACCATTTCGCAGAGCTTTGCGTAGCACGACTACGCAAATTCCGCCCACCCTTACTAGTAAACAATGCAATAGGCTTGACTGAAAATCCTGGTTTCTTTCTAAGATGGATGGTGTGTGCACAGAGGTAGCCAGGATTGTGGAGGTGTTGGTGAGGCTAACCTAACCAGCTCAAAACCAGCAATGCTCTCACCATGATGATACTTCTAGCAAGCAACACATGTTTCTGGATAACATCTTTAACTTGGCTGCAGCCATAAAGGAAATGGTGAGCCCTATTTCAGATACAGGTGAAGATCTATTGATTCTAAATACTGCTGAGATTATGGATGAGTCTATTGTTGATTCTACAGAGTCAAAAAAAGATCAAGGAATAGCAGAACAATAGCTAAAACAAGAGCGAACTGTTTCCTCAAACTGCACACAGCTTGTCAGATTTATCATGGAGAGGTAGACAACTTTGTCTACCATGTAATGAATGCTTATCCACAATCCTTGTCAAACCATCACTCTTTGAGCTGTATAGGGAAGTCTGATATACTTCAGTGTCTTCAGAACTTTTTTCCAAGAAATGGAGAAAACGGCCATTCATATGATGATCCTGATACCTATAGGAACATCCAAGATGGACCTGACATTTTTCCTATGTTTACACCAACCTTTCGGAACTAATCCGTAAAACCCATTTCTTGCATACTAAATCAATTTAGAAAACCCAGTCGGCACTGAAAAGATATCATATTTGATGTTTATAAAGCAGACAGTCTGAAGTTCTCTGTGTGACCAAAAAGAGGTAAAGGAACTTTGAGGTAAGTTGGGCTGGCAAACCCAGTGGCAAAGAAATAGGCTGAATTTATTTCGAAAGATCAGAAAAAGTTTTTTTTGGGCTACTGGTTACCCAAATATCAGCCACAACATATCATGGTAAATTCGTAGTAACACAAAAGGAAGCAGTAAGAGGTTCATACTCAGGTGCTGCAACTACAACAGAGAAACTAGAAATCTCCACCCCAGAATACGTAGACTCAAGATGTCAAGGCCTGTGTACTCCTCGGGATCCGGATGATGCAATACGGGGTCCACCCCTTGACATCCCCACACTCCTAAATTATTACACTGAACTGTAGGGCGATCAAGTGAGGGAAAGGAAGGGTAAGGAACAGCAGGGAGAAGAACCTGAAATACAAAGATACAAAAGGTAACTATATATACGCCATATGCTACTCTCATGTGGTCTCACTTATAAGTATATTATTACCTTATCCACCATAAGACTACAACCAGCTTGTATAGCCAAGGAGAACAACCAGTCTCCCAGGGTAGATAAGTCTACAACAAAAGAAAAGAGTGAATTAACACACGCATAAGTGATACACACGTACCCAAACTATATCATAAAAGAGGTTCCCTGATGCTCACCTTCATGCAAACTGGGGGCCACACATAAATCAATGTCAGAATAAACCCAATACAAGTCTCGTTCCTTAGAATCCGAATTGCCTCCAAGTCCGAGAATGCTAAATAGTAGGATCCTGAGTTAGCAGAGGGGAATCATCACTCAACTGCAGAATGCACAAAGTACTGAGAACTGAAAACGAGCCTGGAGAAATTATAATTGAAGTCCTGAGAAAACTCCTTTCCCTTCTGAGAGATCGTGCGGTTCACTTACTGTGATCTTTGACTTGGGAACGTTCCAGGAATTCTATTGGCCTCGCGGTTCCTTCACCGCTACCGATTTGCTGTCAACACGCAAAAACAGTACACTTCGTACGTTTATGCCAAATGTCAAATGCTCTCGCTGTCTGGCGACCCCGGAGCTTCTCCGCTCCTACTTTCCTCACCAGCAGCCTAGTAGGTATCTTAATCCAACGCTCTTCCTTGAAACCAGAATAACTCCACACGGAATCTCACTGCTCAACGTCCGGTCGAGCCGAGGAAGTTTCGAAAGCACTTCCAGAATTACGCACGTTCACTGAACGTGCATCGCGTTCTTTTGTAACGCTGGCTCCGCCCCTCGTACTTCTGGGTAGTGTAGTCTTTACACCCAGGTAGGCGCGGTAACCCGAGCGAAACCTGACACAAGAATGTTTATTGACTTTGCAGATGGCATTGCTGTAGGTAGAAAAAACATTCTCATATGTTCTGTAGATGCCAGTATTGTTTTGCTGGTTTTACACAGATCATTAACTGTGAACAACTGTATGTTGTATTCGGTTCAGGTAAATCCTTTTATTTTCTTGACATTAGCGGTTATGCTGAGGACCTAGAAGTTGACTGATGCATGTTCCTAGCAGCCTTTCATGCACTGTTGGGGAGTGACACAACATCAATCTTTTCAGTAAGAAGGAAAAATAACTTGTTGGACAATCTGGAATAATTAACCAGAAGTGACACCAGTCTTTTGTATCCTTATCTGGATACAAACTTGGATCCTGAAACCTGGATCCTTACCTTACCTATTAAAAGAGACTGTACCAGTTTTGGCTGCTATTGGAAGGTTTGTCATCATTTTGAATAACCATTATGTTATCTGTATTTTGCAAGGAAAAGCAGTGATTTAGATTATATTGCTCCAACTCCGGGTGATCTTCAACAGCATGTGCTAAGAGTAGCCTACCTGGCAGGAAATAAGTGAGGCCAGGCCCTGCAGAAACCACTTCAGTACTGGATTTAAATATCTTTGGTTGGACCCAAGTTAGATAGTCTTTGCTTTAGCCACAATGGGTCACTCAACTCATTGCAGGTGCCAAGTCATGAGAATCGATTAGGTGAAAATGTAAAAGTGGATGTGCTTTACTATGAAAATGTGCAAGGGCTGGTTTCACTGTCAGTGTTTTTTGTTTGTGCAGTAGTTGTGATGGCTTTTTAATTACTTTCTTTTTAAATTAGAAATAAATTCCTTTGTTAGTACAAAGCTTTTAAACCTAATCATTTTCATTAGGTTATATAAAAAATAAAGTTTACCAGAGACAGAAAGAAATAAAAGAAGAAAGTTAAGATTATTTTTTTATAGTTAACTTTTCATTTGAACTGATTAGAAAATGTAGCTTATTTCGATATGTTATTAGCAATAAAAAATGTATTTGCTATTTGACCTTAAGCTTTCCCTAAAATCCCAGTTCTGTCATCTCACCTTGTAACATGGGCTCACTGTGTGAAATAGACATGTATTTTCAAGGTAATTAAGAATCTAAGAGATAAATACTGAATGTTGTACTTGCCTTTGTGTAGAAAACTGATTGATGAACAAATTAAAATAAGAAGTGAAATCTGTTGATTAGTTCAGGATAAGCAAAAGCATATTTTGAGGACCATTTTTCAATATGGCAGCTCGAGGTGCTTAGACGGAAGTGTTTACAATGGTTAAGATCACATTTTGGTTACAAAATTCTGCCAAGCTCCAAGCTATAACTTAAAAAATCCATAGCTCAACCAGCAATCTCTAATCCAATCTTCCTGTTCCAGGGCTCTTTCAGTCAGCAGTCAGCCAGTGAATAGCCAAGTGATGCTTTGCCAGTCGCAGTTGTAGCAGGCTACCTTATTTGCTAATCATAATGTATATGTGAAGCTGGCATTTCCCAACAAACAGGCATTGTTTTTAAGTTTTGATGTCCTATTAACAACTCTTTGAAATTTATCCTCCGCCTCACCCCAAAAAGGAGGCCATAATTGAACATGAACAGGCAAAGTGTAAAAGCATTTCTCCATCCAACAAACATTTACAATATCCGACACTAAGCTTGTGTAACATAGTTAGAGAGCTACAGATTCTAAGGAGACTCTTAAAGTGAATCAACCTAAATCTGCCATAACTAGTTGTCCTGCCTGCAAGCCAGTGACATGGCACTATTCTAATTTTGGTCTCAAAAGGTTACCCCCCAATTTTGCTTGACTGACAGCTTAGTATATGGCATATTCTGTCTAGTCCAACCTCGCACTGGCCGAAACCCCGCGCATCCACAGAGCCAGAGCAGGCGGAAGATCCTTCTCCCACATTGCAGCCAAGACCTGGAACGAGCTACCGGCAGACATCAGACGCACACCCTCCCTGAACACCTTCAGAAAGACTCTCAAGACATGGCTCTTTGGCTAAACAGACCAGCGGAACCCCGCACCCCCCCAGCGCCTTGAGACCCTCACGAGTGAGTAGCGTGCTTACAATTCCCCTGATTGATTGAGTACTTACTTACTAACTGCCTGTTGTGCAGGCTGGTATGTGGGGCAGTAGCAAGGGACCTCCACTTCTGTCTATCATGGGCAAGTTTCTGTGCCCCAGCTGTGGTTCAGGGTCTTCATTTCTGCAGCCATAGTTCGCCTGTGGGTGTTTTTGGGCCTGCCTCTCTTCTGTTTGCCTTCTGGGATTCAATGGAGAGCTGTTCTTGTGATGGAGTCTTGTTCGGTTCTGATGGCATGTTCTAGCCACCTCTATCTTTTTTTCATAATGGTGGTGTCCATGCTCTCTTGCTTGCATCTGGTAAGCATTTCCTGGTTGGAGATGGGTTTTGGCCAGAAAGTGCACAGGATTCTTCTCATGTTACTGGTATGGAGGGATGACAGTTTGGTGATGCTGCTTTTTGTCATCTGCCAGCATTCTGATTCATAGAAGAGTGTGGACAGAATATAACTCTGATAAAGCCTCAGCATGATGTTGGTGCTGTACTGAGATGACTTTCACACATTGTTCAGTATCCTGGAGGCCTTCCTGACCTTGTCAGTCTGCTCTTGATATCACTGCCTGCCCCTCTAACATGTCTGATAGTACTGCCTAGGTAGGTGAACTCTTCAATTAAGGGTAGGTCCTCTTCATCCACCTTGATTGGTGAAGCGTTTGAGTTGTTGAGTGTCATGACTTCTGATTTCTTCGTGTTGATCTTCAGGCTGACTTTTTGTGCATAGATGTTGAGGAGAGACGTCTTTTTCTGCTTATGTGGTTTTGTGTGAGAGAGCAAGTCTAGCTTATCCCCATAGTCAAGGTCCTCCAGTATAGATAATAAAATCCATCTGATGCCTCCGACTTGGCTTCAGACCAAGTCAGAGACATCAGTCCCATTTAATAATATAATAGCCTTTATATTCTGGCAATTACCCCTCTCCCAGGTCAACTGTTAGCAATAATATTGTCTGTGAAGTGCATGATGTAGAAGGCATAGTGTTCCATTTTTCCATGTCTGTGTCGCAGATATCCACATATAAGTCACCAATGTGTACAAAGTCTCCAGCTTTCTATTTAGACAGGTCCATTTCTTTACTTACTTATAAACATTTTGAGATTATCTAAAGTGGGGCATGTGGGGAGTAGGGGTTTCTAGCACTATACACTGCTAAGAACATTTTCCGTACATATCACCAATATCACTATATTTGGGTGAGAACCATCAGTAACCCTTCTTTGGCTGCAGTTCCATTTAAATGATAATACTCAATGTTTCCTCACATCACTATCCCCTGGAGGTCTTATCTTCCTAGTACTATGTAGACACCACAGCCGTCAGTATATTGTAGGTTCAGCACAAGGCAGCCTTTCCCAGAAACCTGTTTGAAGAAGGAAACACTGCCCCAACTGTGTGGGTTGGGATTTTGAACACATAAGATGCATTGGCATTGATTGGAAGTGGAATGCTGCCCAACCACGAGGGGCTGACAGTACAAACTGGCTGTCCACTTCAGCATAGATAAGATCTACATTGATTCAGACGTGCGTGACTCAGCTGTGGTGCTTCCTAATTATGGAGCTGTGTGCTGCCCATTTCCATCTCTGTGATTTGTTCTAGCCATTTCCAAGATTAACACTAAGCATGATCTCACCCTGAAGCTTTATTTGCCTTTTCTGATGACCTTCTCTTCAAAGAAACCCTGCTCCGGCCCAACAAGGCAGAGACATAGACTTAGGGCACCAAGATGCCCTCTCTACCCTTCGCCAGGGATTGGAAGAGAGTTACATTAAAAAAACTACAGTATCCAAATGCAGGTGAGATGAGGAGTTCCTGATGAGCACACTCCACCAGTGTGTCAATATTTGCATTTCCTTGTCGTTAATTTTTTTGAGACCCCTAAACTGGTCCTTTCTATGTACCCACAAACCGGGTGGGCACCAACCT
Organism: Calotriton arnoldi; assembly: GCA_963921515.1. Lineage (NCBI taxonomy): Eukaryota > Metazoa > Chordata > Amphibia > Caudata > Salamandridae > Calotriton > Calotriton arnoldi. Next base: position 908,475 of record CAWUFW010007746.1, on the reverse strand, counting down.
ATCACCTGCTTTAATAGCCTGAGACACACTTGGGCTACCTTGACCTTTCCTTACAGTTGAACATCCAGTGGCTTAGTTGGAGGACCATTATTGTCCATATATATGCCTCATTGTGTCTATGGGTTCACACACTGATTGTCTCTGTGTCTCAGTGGGATTTCCCTGTCTATGGAGCCATTGACCCAATCCACACGTCACAAGATAATTTTCCATGGGAACGGTAGACGTGTACCCAAAAGTGGGAGATGAGCATATCCTCCTGGTTCTTTAAATCAGAATGCTGGATACAATGATATTTAATTCTGTTGTGTTGGGATTCTGTTCTCTTCACTTACAGGTTACTAAGTGTATCTTTTTTTTAAAGATTTTGGCGGTGCATGATTGGCTAGCCTTCTCCACTGGTGTTTAAAGAGTACCCATAGTTGTGGTGGGAGCATCAAGAGAAATTCAATTTGTATTGTGTGCTCTATAATAGACATATATTAATATAATTATATACAAGCACCTGCATATATATGGCATGCCATCTTACAAATAATGTGCTATGTATAGCCAAGTTATTTTCCTTACCTGTATTGAGGAAAGTATGCAACTTTCTGGCAACAAGTATTTGGTTTTGCTGACTGTAGGAAATGACCATCTTTTGTGTGGTGTAACCCCAGATTTTAGTCTTAACTTTTTTTCTGACTGTAGAACTCAATACACTTTACTCATGCTAACCTATGATAAAGTGCCTGTGCTCCTCCTTTCAACATGATGACATTACTATTCTCCTAACTGGCATAATTAGCTTACTTATAAGTCCCTAGTATGGGGTTCAAAGAGTAATAATTCTTCAATTTATTAATGAATACCCACCTCAATGATACTCATTGTATTGACCTCAGAAGAATAAATGGTTCAGATAGCCCTGCATTGATTAAAATATATGCACTGAAATACATACCAAGATAGTAGCTTGTGAGAAGCAGATTACACAAAGAATTCAGCAAAAAAGCTGCAACCCCTTGCACTCACTTATAAGGACTCAAATATGTGACCTGCAGGTTATACCTTTGCTCTGCAGAAGACACGTTAACCCTCTAATATATTTTTTGATTATTCCAATCTTTAAGCAGCAGATTGCTTAAAGATATCTGTAGCACTTGTATTATATGCTGAGGTTTTCATTTAAAGATCATCAGAGGTGATAAGAAATTGCGCTAAAAGTGCGGAAAGTGATATCTGTGAATTTAACAAGATTTTGTATTCAAAGCAACATGGCAATACCGCATCACAGAATGATTTTTCATTTCACTGAAATACCATTATTGTTAGCACCAGGAAATAGCTGGTGATACTTTATCACCAATAATTGCAGAAAAACACATAGGGTCTTATTACCAGTTTGGTGGTCCTCCCGCAGCACCGCCACAACTGCGGTGGCAGGAGGACCGCCAGGACTGAGGTGCACCCGCCTGCCGGATTCTGAGTTGAATCTAGGCGGGCGGGCAGTGCTGCGGCGGTCTCATGCCGGCGGCTGTGTTAGACTCATAGGAGAGCCTTAACAGCAGACTGGCGCCTTGACAGTGCCTGCAGCATTTTCCTGCATGGTGTAGCATGTACCATGTTGTGCATACCACACTATGCAGGAACGGGGGTGAAATTCCAGGGGAGCACAACATATGCCCCCTCACATGCAACCCAAGGCCCAAAAGCGGCATCTCCACCCCCCTTTTCATGGTGGGCGCACCGCTATGAAATGGGCGGTGGAAATGCAGCTAAGAATATGCTTGACGTGCCGCAGTGTCACCACCAGCATATTCCTGTCCCTTTGTGCTGCGCCACCGCAGCGGGATTCTGGACTCCGGTGTAGGCGGCTGTCCTGTGGCGGTCTGACCACCACACTCAAAATACAGCGGGCAGACCCGCAGTGGTGGCGGTGGTCAGACTGCCACCATGAGTACGGTGTACTTGGAAAAAGGCCCATAGAAACACAGTTTGCACTTTTTTTTCCAGTTACATTCTGCATTTATATTACTATTACCAGTTGAAGTAAAACAAATAACAGAATTGTAGCATTATTGAAATGAATAAGTTACTCAAAATGAGTAAGTTACTCATTTTAGTATTCATAGAAGGCACTTACTCATCAATGAGTAAGTGCCTTCTGTGAATACCAAAATGAGTAAGTTACTCAAAATTAGTAAGTTACTCAAAATGAGTAAGTAAGTGCCTTCTGTGAATACCAAAATGAGTAAGTGCCTTCTGTGAATACCAAAATGGTAGTAAGTTTAGGATTTTGTCTTAAGTTAGTTCTGTAAATCGGGCCCTATATTTTAAGGTAACGTGTAAAAAGAATGATGTCTTTTGAACACCATTCCAGAAGAGGTTCTAATTTAAGGCATAGAACATTAGAGCCCTATGGAGAACGCCTAGAAATCACTTCGGCCAAAAGCTTCAGAGTTTCAGGTAAAAGGCCACATATTATAAGGTGAGTCAGATTTTATTTATTTGAGGGGTGTTGTAAGATTTTGTTTTCCTACAGATGAAATGTAGGCATTAACTATTTTCTCTTTGTTTTACATGCTCTAGTCTCTACATCCCTGCACAGCCAACTGGAACAAGGGCATTATTCACTTTTGTTGTTAAGCTAGATCATTGTAACCGTATATAATATCCAAGTTACGATTTCAGACAAAAACTATGTACAGAGATTGCCAAGTGAAGACTTCAGACAAAAGCTATATATTTTCAAGAATAAATGTTATTCAAAACCTCTCTCCTTCGAATCAACGATCCACAGACATGTCAGAGCCATTGTTACAAGTTCACTTAAACTTAATGGAGATGACCCAGTGAAACTTTGGACAAAAGCTACATAGTTTCAGGTAAAAGACCAGAGTTTGTGAGTGAGCAATTATGTTTTTATTCGGTGCGGAGTTGTGCAAGATTTTTTACTCCATAGTTTAGGAAAGTTGATTGATAGTTGGGGTGGATGACATTTAGAAGTGCCAAAATAGGTAAAAAGTCAAAAACACAACACAATAAAAACCCCACTCCAATTTATAAAACGAGAGGATATGTTGATGAACAAAATGACCCCATAATGACAAACATTTATCAAGGGGAACCGGAGATGTGAGCCTTAAAATTTTTATAGAGCACCAACCATGAGCAACTGGTAGCACTAGATCATGACAAGGGTAAGATTTGAGGCCAATCGTAATAGAGCGCAGGTTGGCTGTAAGGGCTAGATTGGTCCCGGTCCAGGAGTCACCCTTGGACTTCGAAAAGTTTCAGGAAAGTAGAGTCAGGGCATGACCTGGGAGCCAGACAAGCTGATCACAAGCTGCTAGAGCTCCGGCTGCCAGCCAACATACATAAGTGATACGTGTGCCAAACTCCTGAAATTCCCATTGCTTTTAAAGTGATCGTCCTCCAAGAGCCCCACTGAACGACCGGAGGCCCACTACAACATCGCAGAGCCTGTGCACTGCCGGCCCAGAGTAAGTGCGGCCTGTGGCCTAGATGACGTTCTTCTCTGGGATGCAGACACTGCGGTCAGACGGCTGTGCCCGAGTGGTTGTTGGAGCAGCGTCTCGCGCAGGTTGTGCCGAGGACGGGCCAACAGGGACATCCAGGGTCTGTGGAATGCAGTCCAGGCCGCGTTGGCTAATTGATGCTGCCCAATGGGGCACCCGAGAAGGGGGAACTGCAGCGAGCTGCTAATGACAGCAGTGCAGGCGCTCGCCTAAGGCTACAGGGTGGGCCCGCTATTGCCTCCCTCAGTGTAGGTGGCAAGTACCCTTTCTGTTTTGCCTCCCCATACATGTCTAGGAGGTGAGAGGCAAGCAGGTTGCTGTATTCTTTGAGGAACTCATTAGTCAGGACATTGCTACCTGGGGCCTTACCATTTTGCAGCTGAGTTATGGGCATTTTAATGCGGCAATAGTAATCACGCTGTTGAAGCCAGGTAAACCACCTCAGAAATGCAACTCCTAACCACAATTGTCACATAAATATTGACGATAAAACACTTACAAAGATACTAGCAGCAAGGCAGTGCCCCCTAATGCAAGGTCTGGTATTGCCAGAACAGTCATAATGTATCCCAGACCCCTCAATGGCGGACAACTTAAGAACACTGGGTCTCAGTTATGGTTTTTTCACCGTAGGGCAGCGCAGCAGGCCTTGCTGCTGCGCTCCCCTACGGCAAAAGAAAAGGGTAGGAATACACGCGTATCTATTAGATACAGCGCATTTCTGGCCTTTTCCCCTGCGCCGGCCCACAATAGGCTGCCATGCGCTAACGCAGGGATCCTTGCACCACGTTTTTGGCGGTGCCTCAGACTTATGATTTCTCGTAAATCTAGTAAATCTAGGGCAGTGTCAAAAAGCCATGGATGCTGTTTGGAACACCCCCAGCAACACCCATGGAATGCCCCTTTCACACATTTTTCTTTCTTTGAAAGGGAAATATATTTATAAGGTCATGAAAAGCCTTGTAAGGTGGCTGTACGTGGCCTTATAAATATGTCAGTGGCACATTGCGCCAACGGAACGTCAAAAAATTGACGTTCCGGCAGCACAATAGTGCCAGTAGGGCCTCATAAATGAGGCCCACTGTTTACAGTGTTACCTCAATTTGAGCAGATGAACAGTGCGGTGGCTGTCATTTGGATGCCACCAAAGCGTTCGATTACATCGAGTGGCTATTTATGATGGCGACACTCGAGAGATTGGGCTTGGGCAGAGGGATACTACATTGGCTAGGACTATTATATGAATGTCCTGTGGCCCAAGTACGGAGAATGGACAGATTTTGGACCCATAGAGATTCGGAGGGGAACCAGACATGGCTGCCCCCTCTCGCCATTAATATTCGCTCTGACAGTGGAGCCCCTGGCCTGCATGCTCTGGGAAACACATAGCCACAGAGGCATCTAATTTGATGCACAGAGACTAATGATCTCACTCAATGCCAATGACACCCTGTTAATAGTGAAATATCCAGATGCTGACCTCCAACCAATAATATTGGATATAGTACAGTTCAGGGAATGGTTGGGAATTGGTCAACATCGAATATGACACCGCTTGTGCCTAGTACCATGCAGCCATGGCTGGCTTACCCTCTGCAATGGCAGGAGACACCAGCGAGGTATCTGAGAGTGTACTTTCATTGAGAGATCTCGGTGACAGTTAGTGAGAATTGCAGCAGGACAGAATAACCACTAATACTGAAAAATTGATAAATCTGCCACTCACAAAGGTTGTCAGAATTGGTCTTGTGAAAATGGTGGTACTGCCCCAGCTACCATACTTCTCCGAGAATATACCTGTCCCCCTCACCAGGGCATTCTTTAACACTCTTCATTCGTTAATTATATGACTCGCCTGGGCTGGCAAGCAACCATGGCTCAGCTGGTCAACTCTCCAATGTTCTTACAAATTTGGCGGCTTTGCAGCACCATATTTTGAGGAGGTTTATCTGGTGGCGCAGGCAAAAATGTGCCTCACATTGGTTCCATAACACTAGACAGGCACCGCAGAGAGGGCTGGAGAGGGCTCTCTATGGCCTGATGGAACGCAACAATGTGATACTAAAGGCCCCGATCAGGCCCAAAGACAAAATCCAAACAGTCAACTGCACAGTATGGGCGTGGCATAGATTAGCGAAACTATGTGCAATAGATACAACAGATACAATATACTCCCCGTACATACCACTGGCTAGGAATCCGAATGTTGACCTCACTTTTGAGCCACTAGCTGGTAAACGACTGAAAGACAGAGGATTACTTACACTAGGAGATCTGTACATGGATGACACCTTCATCTCCCGAGCGAAATATGCAGAACGAGGTGAAGTGTAGGCATTTGTGTACCCCTGCCTACGTGAGACAGTGAAACATGGATTCTACTCTTTCCCCCAGGAACCAAACATTGGGAATTGCTGTCGCTATTAGCGTTGGGCCCTGCATCCAGGAAGATCATTACACTAATGTACAATATAGTGATGGTGGAAATGATATTCGAACCCAGCTGGGCTAGGGCACAATGGTCACGGGACATAGGATTGGAGTTTACGGACGAACACTGGGGATACTGCTGTGCACACACTAAGAATGTATCCATAAATGGAAAACACAGACTGGTGCACTACAAATTCCTGCATCGCATGTACTACACACCAGCTGGCATGGCTAGGTTTGCAAGGAACAATGTTGCACATTGTATGAACTGTCAAAGCCCTGGGACTGATATTTTCCACCTTGCATGGACCTGCCCACAGATTAATGACTATTGGGGCAAATTTATTATTTAGAGAAAAGAATGACATGACAGGTTTGACACTTGGGCCTGACCCACTTATGGCGCTGCTGGGCTTCGTCAAAAAACGTTCTGAAGGATGTGAGGAAATCTGTAGGTCTTGGATTGTTTTGGGGTAAACGCAGAGTGGCCATGCATAGTAGATTGGCAACCTGTCACACTCAGATGGACATATATGGAGAACTGCTACAGAGAAAATCTTGGCCCCGGGATATATGGAAACTACTTAGACAATACTTAACTAGCAAGGAAGCGGAGCACCGAGATGATGGTACAACCCAGACACACACCTCAGCCCATACAATGTAAGCTTTGCTCTGGCCTACCGGTGTGTGCGTAGGAATATGCATGTGCCTGTTCTAATGATAAACTGTGCAAAATATGTGATATATGATGTATTCTGTCATACACTGTCCTGGTGATTGCTACTATGTTGGCTAATTGATAAATAACATTGTTTAAAAAAAAAAAGAAGGTAGAGTCCTCAGCGGGCAGGGCTGCAGGCTGAATCCAAAGATGGGCCCGTCGGCAAAGGGTTGACAGAGGACGAGGTATAGATGAAGCCATTGATCAAGGTGGGAAAAACTTGGAGAAGGAAAAGTCCAGAGTTCGCACTCAGGAAACTGTTGATGTTGATTGGATGTTGCTCGGCGTCTGGTCCAGTGAAAATTTCTACTTTTGGACTTAGACTCTTTTTCCTCAGTGGATCAAGGCTGCAGGCTATAGTCAAAGAGTATTCGATGTTGTTAGATGCCGGTCGGTGCCTGGCCCATTGAGTCGTATTTGCTGCTGCAGAGAAGAATGTAGTGGGATCTGTGCTGAAATCAGGCCCACCGGTAATGCACCCTCAGCAGATCGGCTGGCATGTTGGTCGCAACCCCACTAGAAACTGAGTAAAAAATGTCTAAGTCCCAGCTTTAGGGCTAGGCAAGAGGAGTACACTCTGACACCAGCCAACAGTTACAGGGCCTCAGGAAGAGCACTTGGGGGTCAGGACTCACTCCAACAGAAGCCACCAGCAGGATCCAGGGCAGGTCCAGTTGAAACTGATCAACTAGTCTCTCAGGATAGTGGGTTTCTTGCATTTTGTGTCCCTGTAGCTTAACAGGAGGTCAGCCAACTAACCCTTGGAGTCCACTTCTTTGACCAGGGTACAAGTGGGAACATGCCCTTAAGGTTCTCCTTATGGGTCTCAACAGCAGGTGCAGTTCTTCTTCTGCCTTTCACAGGATCAGTAGGGTTCTGCAAAAGGTATCTAGAGATGTCACTTGTAAGCCAGCCTGACAAGAAAGACAAAAGGGAGGCAGGCCTAGGTGGGTGCTACATCTGCCAGTGCTACATCTGCCAGTGACTGGGTAGGCATTCTTTGGAGCTCAGGAAGGGGCTGGGCACAGCCTCCCAGCCATCCTGCTGAAGGAAGGAAGACACCTCCCCACACCTAAAACCCTTTTTCTGGGAGCAATCCACATCTCACTCAAGGGGAGCCTTTAGGGGTCAAGTGATACCTGGACACTGGAAGGAAAGTCTTTCGGTTTTGGGCAGAAAACTGATAACTTTCTGAAATTGTCTTTTACTGCATAGCAATATAAAATCTGACTTTAATTTAAACTGGATTTTTAAATTGCTATTAAAATGAGTCTTCTAATTATTCCCAAACAGAATTTATCACTTATTAAATGTACTAGTGTAAACCAGTGTTAGCTTAAGGGAGAGCCAGCCTTGCCACAGTGAAAAGCGACTTTGGAGGTTTTTCACTGCCAGGTAATGTAAAACATTAAACATGCATATCCTAATTTTACATACCATGCACCCTGCCATGTAGGCATTTAAGGCCTTCCTTAGAGGTGACTTATAAATATTAAAAAGAAAGGTATAGGCCTGTCAAAAGGTTTATTTCTGCAAGTCGAAATGACAGTTTTAAAACTACACCACCAAGCTACAGCAGCAGGCCTGGAAGCATGTTCTACCTTATGCTAGTGACTTGTAGAAAAGTTAAATGTGCCAATAAGGGATTTAGCCAATTTAACATACTTTAGGGGTCAGAGCACAACAAGCACTGGGCACTGAATAGCAGTGTCCCAGTGTGCAGAGTCAAAAAACCAACAATAACATCTAGAAAGAAATAGAGTTGACCACGCAAAAAAGGGCATTTTCCTACACAAAGGTAGAATTCACTTAATTACTCTCTTTTCTTTTACAGATTGTGCTTCTAGAGACCCTGGTAAGAGATCCGAGTCTGGTGGCTCAGTGGACTAATGCATCCACAGCAGGGGCCTGTGTTCGACCTCATGGTCACAGGTTCAAATCCCGGCCGGTCTACTCAGCCTTTCATCCATCTGAGGTCGATAAAATGAGTACCGTTGGGTAACAATAAACATCTGTTATTCAGCGCCAAGAGACCTGTTGGTGAACGTGCGCTTTACAAATACACATGTTATGTTATCTGGGAGAAGAATATTAATCACAGGAATATCAGGACTGATGACCACTCTTATGCTATGGAGAAAGACCAATCCGACATATTTTCAGATAAAAAAAAAATTGTTAGGAAGCTTTATTGTATTTTTTTTTGTTAAAATAATTTTTATTGGTTTTTCCAAACAAGAACAGTAATGAAACAAAAAGACAAAGAATAAGAAACTATAATGAATAAGAGAGACTAAATACAAATAAAATGAAAGTATAAAAGGTTCCCTGTTACAGACAAGCTTATGTTTGTAAAACATATGAGTACAGCATGAAGGACATAATTTTGTTCGACATACGGGTTGGTACTAGCAACATCAGTTAAAGTAAATGTCATAACATCCTACAGAGTATTATGTTATACGTAGGAGCATATCGCATATATATTCTATGTGTCGTCTTAGCATACAAAATTAACATATTTCACCCATATCCCAACATTATTACATCTTGAGTATTAGTTTGAAGACCTTATGGAGGGAACGTGAGATATGTCCAGTTTGATACAACCTCTGTGTAATGGAACAAAGGAAAGGAAACATGTTCGCAGCATAAGCCTAAAGGAAGAATTGTCAGCATTACATAGGAATTGTAGTCTAATTGCCAACAAGAAGACTGATAATATATATGTGTCCCCTGTGGTTTTGTTCTTGTGTTGCACAGCCTTGCGGGATTAGAGAGAAATACCCGTTGAGTTCATTGTGGTTCATATTTAAAGGAGAAGGCATCAAGAGATTTCCATAGTTTTTTATGGGAAGGGCGCCAAGGAGAAGAGTGTAGGGAGATATTATCTGCCCCTCTGAGGAAAGACAGCCATTCTTGCCACGTCTTGAAGGAGACTGCTTTTGAGTTCTTCCAATTATTAAGAATTAGTTTGCAAGTGAGTGTAAGCATTAGTTCTAAAAGGAACTGGTCATTTTCCTCTTTCATACAGGGGTCTAAGAAGCCCAAGAGGATATAAGAGAATTCCCTGGGAGGCTCAATATTAAAAGTGCTTTTTATACAGTTGAATATTTTATCTCAGTAGGTTTGCAAAGTAGGGCAATGGAATATCATATGGGCTAAATCACCTTCCTGTGCATTACAATTCCAGCATGTAGGGCTTTGACGGAGGTTGAGCTTGAGAATTCTCGCTGGAGTCCAATATGTTCTATTTATTAACATGAATTTTGTTTGGGATAGTACAGGGGACATTTTATTTGAGAAAGGGATTTTATGTATCCTATTCCAATCAAAGGAAATGTTCTTAGTGTTAGGTTCTGACTCCCATTTCAGTTCGTTACACGAGTGAGATTTGCGTGGTTTTGGAAGTAGTAATTTGTAGATTTTAGAAACCATGTGTACTGATTTTAGGAGTTGAACCATAAGTTTAAGGATTGATGGGTTAATAGGCAGTATTGAGTGTAACGTGAGTTGTGCTTTAAGTTTCAAGAACTTATAAAAATCGAAGGTGTCCAGGCCAAAACGAGCTTGAAGGGTGGAGAAGGGGGAGGGGAATTTTCCCACAAAGAGGTCTTTGACTAGGTTTATGCCATTGTGTGACCATTTTTACAATGTATCATTTCCCCGTCTATCTTTAGGCATGGGTTGTGCCATAGAGAAGACAGATTGGGCTTGTTGATTTTCACGGTCAAAAGGTGATCTAGACGTAGGAGTGCTCGTCTCATGTTCTAAATGATATATTTAGAGTGCAGGAGGTTAGAGATGTTCATTGTTAGAAGAGCAGGCAGAGGGATGTCATTGATTAGTGATTTTTCTATGTCCACCCAGTCTGGGAGATTCTCTGGCTTGTTTACGAGCCAACTCAATCCTTGTTTACAAAGGTAAGCAGTTTCATAGTTTCTGAAGTTGGGGAGAACCAAGCCCCCTTTTCTTTGGTTAGTTGGAGTTTTTTAAGGGAGATTCTGGGTTTCTTCCCTTGCCATAGAAAAGAGTTGAAGGTATTATATCTTGGTTAAGAACTCGTTAGAAATGGTCATGGGTAGCATGCTGGACAGGTAGTTGACTAATGGAGTTATCATCATTTTTAATGTTTCTGCCCTTCCCCGCCAGGATAAAAAATTTGGTGACCAGCCTTCTAACAGTGTGGTGATTTTTTGGAGAAGGGCATTTTCGTTGGTCTGGAGGATGGTGATTAGGTCCTTGGTAAAATCCAAGCCAAGGTATTTGATGCAGTTTGGCTGCCATGTCAGACCCGAACTACCAATTATTTCTTTATTACCGATATTATTGAGCAGTTTAACCTCAGTCTTATCTTTGTTGAGCTTATATCCAGATACATCAGAGTATTCTTGTATTGAGGAAATTAGGGCAGGTATGGCGGTGTCTGCCTTTTCCGAGATGACCAGGACGTCGTCTGCGCATGCAGTGATCTTAATCGTACAATTATTGAATCGGAGCTCTGAAATGTCTTTATTATTCCGTATTTGATATAAGAAGGGTTCTATCGCTAATAGAAACAGGGAGGGTGAGAGCGGGCAGCCCTGTCTAGTACCTTGCTCTAGGTTAAAGGGTGAAGAAATAGTACCTCCGGCTCTAACTCTAGCAGACGATTTGTAGTACATGGCCATTATCATGTGAATTAAGTTTTCGCCCAGGTTGAATTTCTCAAGTGTTGCTCTCAGATAGGACCAGTCAACCTTGTTGAAAGCCTTCTCGGCATCTAACGTGATTGCTACTGTGGGGGAGTCTGTTAGATTGGCCTTCTCTAGAGCATGGCATAATATTCGTGTATTGTCACTGGAGAGTCTATTTTTTAAGAAACCCACTTGTGAGGGATAAATGAGTTTGGAAATATGCTTTTGGAGTCGCTTAGCCAGGATCATGGCATAAATCTTGCAGTCTAGGTTTATCAATGCTATTGGTCCATAATTTTTAGGCTGTGAGGGGTCTTTCCCGTCCTTGGGTATTACTGCAATGATTGCTTCTGCCGGGGTACCTCTCACCTGGCCAGATTCAGCAAAGTGGTTGAACAGGTTTAGGAGAGGAGGAATCAGAGGAGTAGCAAATGTTTAAATAAAATTGGCATTGTAACCGTCCGGACCAGGGGTTTTCCCCGTTTTAAGATTTTTTATTGTGTCCAGAATTTTGTCTGAGGTTATTAGACCATTGATTGATACTTTGTCCTGTTCTGATAAAGAGGGTAGATCGCACTTACTCAAATAGTTTTGGGCTTTAGAGAAATTCAACTCAGGGTTTTTTTCATATAGATTTTGATAAAATGCCTTGAATATTTCTGCTATCTTATCAGGGTTGGAGTGAGCTGCGCCGCTAGGGTCTAGTAATATCTTTATTGTATTTTTCTATAATTTGAATTTCAAGTAAGATGCTTTACTTTACCCAGCTTTATTAGATTCACAGAGTTTAATACTAATTTATTATACTCGTATTTCTTTTTCACTATTTCATTCAGGACTAGGATATCTCTAGAGGCAATATGTTTTCCCTCAAGCAATGTAATTTCTTTTTCTAGTCTCAGGAGGTTACTATTAGCTTCTCTATTCATGGTGGATCTTACTTTGAGGATCTCTCCTCTTAAAGTACTTTTTAGTGCCTCCCACCTCCTAAGATCCGAAGTGTCACCAATTTTTTTTTCATTGAGGGAATTGTGAATCGCATCTTCAATACTTTGCCCATTTGACTCTGCTGCGATAACTCCGTCATTAAATCTCCATAGGTATTGCTTCTTGAAAGGTGTCGGATCAGATATGGATAAGGTGATGCAAGAATGATCTGATATTACTCTTGGTTCGATAGAGGTTTGGTCTATCCTGTTAACGGCGTTACCGGTAATAAGCAGATAGTCAATGAGTGAGTATGAATTATGAGGGACTGAGTAGAAGGTATACTCCCTTTCTGTGGGATTCTGTATTCTCCAAGTGTCGATCATGTTAAATCTTTTACATAGGTTGCTGAGAATTTTGTGTGATTTATTGGTACGAAAGGGGCAGTGTGAGTTTCTGTCCAAGGCTGGGTCTAGGGGTAGATTGAAGGCTCCCGCGAGTATGTGAGTGCCAGAATCCGGGATTGTCTTAATTTGTTTTGTCAGTTCTTCCCAGAAACCCGGGACGTCCTTGGTGGGGGCATAAATGTTAGTAATATAGAATTCCGTATTGCGTCTAATTAGCTTCGAGGTGACCCATCTACCCTGCGAGTCGGCAGTACTTGAAACTAGGTCGATGTTAGCCTTTTTTGCAACGAGAGTTAGGACCCCGTTTTTTTTACCAATTGCTGCAGAGCCTGCGACATCAGAGTATAAGTTATTTCTCAGTGAGTTAAATTGTTTGGAATCAATTTTCGTTTCCTGTAATAGGATAATGTTGCTTTTCTGTTTGCATATATAGTCAAGGATTTTCCTTCTCTTGACTGGATGATTGATGCCTTTAACATTTAATGAAATTATCTTAATGTTTTGTTGAGCAGCAGTCATCGGTAATGAGTGAAGTTATGGAGCTTGAGATTGCGCTTAGTGTGTATCTCCCTTCGCGGGTGTGTATCTGAAAGACTCTTGAGGCACATTATATGAGTATTAAGAAGCCTTCCATAGAATCCATAGATTCGGTCTAGGTGTAGTGTATCTACGGGAAGTTTCATCCTGGAGGGGTTACCAACTTGTAGTCTAATCAGTGGCGGCTCGCATAGGGCGTGCAGCGTGGTGGTGGGGCGGGGGAGGGGCAGTGAGGGGGGGGTAGTAAACTCGGACATACGATGGAACGGAGGAACATAATAATAACTTTCCTCCGTTCCGAATTGAGGTGTCCATAAGTGCTTCTTCTTTTTCATCGATGAAGTTTTTCAAAGCTAAGTGGTCTGTAAATATATGTGGAGTCCCTTGTACTAAAACGCGATATTTGGCTGGTCCTGCAAATGAGAACTGGAAGTTCATGGCTTTAAGTCTGGGACGGAGGGCCAAAAATCCTTTTCTTGTATCAACAGTTTCTTTGCAGTAGTCCTGTGGGATAAAGATTGTATTGCCTTTCCATAGGATGTGGTTATTTGGTCTCATAAAGGATAGGATCAGTTCTACAAATTGGTAGCGAAGTGGTTTGCAGACTATTGGTCTCGGAATCTTTTGATTAGGGAGTTTTCTTGATGGGACCCTGTGCGCTCTGTCAAATCCCAGAGGATTGCTGAAAGTCAGGTTTGTGGCTTGTGTGAACCACTTCTCCAAGAAAGAGATGCATTATCCGGCTGTTTCTTCTTCTCCTTCCAGGATTCCAAAAATACGAAGGTTTCCGCACCTATTTCTCTCTCCCAAATCCGACAGTCGTTTAGTGAAAGAGTCTGAGGTGATAGTAAGCTTTTGGAGGGATTTAGACACTTTAGTTTCCGCATCTTCCAGTTGACTGATTCTACTTTCTGTGATTCTGGAATTACTTTCCCTGATGTCTTTTCGGATAGCGGAGATCTCGTTTTGCGTCATATCTACGTTTTCTTTCGTTGATTTGGCAAGATCGTGAACATCTGATAGCTTTTTCAAGATAGATTCCATAGTTGAGTTGATGTCTTGCTTATTCTTTGTAGGTGAATCCGGATTCGGCGGATCAGCTTTGATTCTTTTGAGGCTTGTCTTATTGTCTGTGTCTGCTATTTTTGTGCGAGAGCCATACTGCCTTAAAGTTCTGGTGGGGGTCAGTTTTGCCCTTTCCATGGTGGTCATTGGCAAAGACTAATGCAGAGCTAGCCCAAAGGATTGGTTATAGTTACACAGCACAATAGTTACAGACACACGGTTCAGTATCGGTTCTTATCACAGAGAAAGAATGTGGGACATAGATTCTCAATATGGGATTGTGTGGTTGGCGTGTGGCCTGGTTATCAATGAATCAGTGAATCCGTGAAACTCTATGTGAAATCCGTGAAATTCTATGTCGAATCCGTGAAACTCTATGACAAATCAGCATGAGCACTCTATGTCAAATCAGCACCAGCACCGGAACCAGCACCGGAACAGCCAACCGCGCATGACAGTCAGACATTGGATCAGCGTTACAGCAGGTCAGTTTAGTTAGATCAGTTAGTCCATTGTAATTTATACCATCATACAGAACAGATTATACCGAATATGACTCGTTACTACGCAAGTCATTACATCGTGTGGCATTACAACGCGGTTGTTACAATGACCGCGTTGTTACCAAGCAATGCCATTACTACACAAGTCATTACATCGACTTGCAGTAGATGGTGCGCTGACATTAGAAATATATAATTTACTATTCCAACTCCAGCCTGCGCAACAGTAGGGAAGGTGTTGGAATAGTAAACTATACTATTCCTAATGTTAGCGCGCCATCTACTGCAAGTCGATGTAATGACTTGCGTGGTAATAGCATTGCGTGCTAACAACGCGGTCGTTGTAACGACCGCGTTGTAATGGCATCACGGTGTAATCACCGCGATGTAAAGGTCATTTCCCGATTAGACCACGTAGCCACGTAGCCACATTGCACAGCTGCATGCTCATATCAACAGGACCATGAAATGGCGGCATAACAGTTCAGTTTAGTTGGTGCAGTATAACTTATACCTCAGTTCAGCTTGGTGTATGTTCAGTGTTTGCCACATATATTCTTCAGAGGTGTTTGTTCAGTGTATGCCACTTGTTTTCTGAAGAGGTGTATGTTTAGAGCATGCCACTGGGAGATTTATGGAATCCCTGTGTTAATATGTAATCCGCTTCTTGAGACACGTGGATCAGGATGTTTCCTGTTTGATCCCTCACATGCGCTACGTGTAATGCACTCGCTGGTCTCGATGATCACCTTCTTCTAGTTCAAAGCGCAGCTCGCTTTGGACCCGATACGGCGATATGTTCGTATTTCTAGAAAATATCCTCTCCTGCCATGTCAGATTCAGGCACGGGGTCAGGCATCCACTTTAGTCTGGGGTGAGCGTTCAGACTACAAAGCAATCACTTTCGGAAGTATTCGTTGCGGCGCAGGGCAGAGCATCTTAGAGCACAGGACTACGTCGAAGTTCACTGTGACTTTTAGCAGTGTGAAAACCCGCTTAAAGGAAATATTCTGGCCGCCATGTTAGAGTCAGGCTAAGAGACGGGCGGGTGCGCACCGGGCAGCACTGCTTAAATATTTTAGAGTGTTCTCGACACACGCTATAGGAGTCTTACTTGTGCGCCGCTGCCGTTGTCGTTTCCACCATATAGGGATCACGGCTCGCAGATCAGGACTCACGCTGTCGGACCCCCCCTGGAGGCAAGCCGCGTGGTGCGCTCATTGAGGTGGTAAGGCCGGGGAGAGTCTGATGTTCTTCTTGTACACGCCGAAAGGATATTGTCGATTTTGATGAGAGGATTTGATCCCTCACATCAAGTGAAGACCCTCATTTAAGAAACTGCCTTTCTTTTGATGCAGTAACCGTTGTTTTAATCGAAGAGATTTGTTCTCATGAGAGGAGGTGCAGGCTCAAGCCACCATCTTCCTCGAGCTCCAAACCACGCCCCCCTTTATTGTATTTTTTTAAACGTTATTATAACAGATTTTATTCTCTGAAAACCCTCCAATCAGAACCAGGAAATGACAAATGCAAGAAGGTTTCAGAGCTATTCTTTCTCTTTTTGTTCCAAACTGCGCGATCCAAACCTAACCCCTTTACTTTGGATTTATAATAGTTTTTTTGTATGTATAATGATGAGGATTCAGGACACGGTTGGGAGAAGGTACCTTTCTACCTTGCTGCAGGGCTTCAAGCATTCAGGGGCATATGTTCAAGGAAGTGGCGGAGTGAGGCGTTAACGTCATGGCTTAAGGCCTCACTCCGTCACTTCAGAGATGCAGGGCTGCACCATATTTATAACGCTATGGTGCAGCCTTGCGTTTCCGCCTGCGCTGGCACTACACTTAGCAGTGTAGTGCCAACGGAGGCACCCATGCACCATAGTGCAAGGGTGTCTGCGTGCAGGGGAAAGATTGTTTATCTACAGGAAGGTCCCCTTTCCGGTACATAAACATATCTTTAAATGCCATTTTGTCACTTGTATGTGTGCTGCTGAATGCAGCACACAAGGAAGTCACAAAATGGCCTTTTTTTAAGATTGTTTATGTACAGGAAGGGGGACCTTCCTGTACATAAACAATCCAAGGCATTTTGCTTTTTCTATGTGTGCTGCACAAGGCAGCACACATGAAAAAAGCAAAAACTAGAAGAATTAATGCATTTCTCCTCGTTTCGCCAACTTAAGACCAGGTTTTACCTGGTCTTAATTTTGGCGCTGCCTCCTATTTACGCTGCCCATGTTAATAGGGGGCAGCGTAAAAATCAATGGGTGTTGCAGTGGAACGCCCACTGCAACACCCACTGCCCACCCCTTTCACGCTAAGCATAGCGTGAAAGGGGGCCTCATTTACAAGGCAACATTAAGTGGCTTAACGCTGCCTTGTAAACAAGGCAATGCCCCTATCTTAAAAAGTGACGTTGTAGTGGCGATAGGGGCTTGTACAGATGTTCCCAGTTTTGACCAACATGACAGGTCATGCAGCTGTAAAACCCTCAATTCACTACACATTTCGCCAACAATTAGTCCCCTGATACTAACTAAGCAATGATTCGCAAAAGATAGAGTTCTGCGAATATTGGCTACAGTTTTTTGGGTCACCAGGCCCAGTTATTTTATTATTATTATTATTATTACATTTTGTAAAGCGCAACGGCTACCTCCGACGGAGGTGTCCCGGCGCTGACAGCGATTGCGGGGTGTTAGTACCTAGTGGGGGGGCTTTAAGGTAGGCTAAAAAGCCAGGTTTTAAGAGTCTTTCTAAATAAAGGTTCTGAGTTAGCCTTTCGAATGTGCTCTGGCATGGAGTTCCAGAGAGAGGTGGTATTAAAAGCAAATGAGCGACAGCCTAATCTAGCTTTTTTGAAGCGTGGAATAGCTAGCAGTCTGGTGATTTGATCTCAGAGTCCTATTTTGGGTATATTTGGGTAGTCTGAGTTTTAAGTATTTGGGGCCAGTGTCTCTGGTAGACCTATAGGCAAGGGTCAGAGCCTTAAACTGGTTCCTCTTTTTTACAGGCAGCCAGTGTAGGCTGCGCAGATGTGGGGAGATATGATGGCGGAGTGGTACGTTCCTGATGAGCCTGGTGGCCGCATTTTGAATAATCTGCAGCTTTCTGATGAGGTAATCTGGGAGACCCAAGTATAGACTGTTGGTATAATCTAACTGTGAAGTGATCAGTGCGTGAACTACCGTTTTCCTACAGTCCATTGTTAGGAGATGTAGGAACCTCCTTAGGGTTTTCAGCTTCCAGAAGCATGAGGACAAGACTTGGCATATCTGGGCTTTCCCTGAGAGTGTGGAATCAAATTTGAACCCTAAATTTCTCGCAGACGGGACTGGCAGAGGAGGAGGATTAAGTTCAGTAGGCCACCAGAGTTCTGCTTTTGGTGGTGATGGCTGGTTAAAAAACAGCACTTCTGTTTTGTCCGTATTTAATTTTAAACAGTTGTCTGTCATCCAGGATGAGATGTTAATCAGACACTGTTTGAAGTTGGTGAAAGCTGCCTCAGAGTGATCCCTAAAAGAGAACACCAGCTGGGTGTCGTCAGCGTATGAAACCACCTTGATACCATGTTGCTCGACGATTGAGGCAAGTGGGGCGAGATAAATATTGAAGAGGGTCGGGCTCAGGGCCGGGCCCTGAGGGACTCCACAAACCAGCGGGCGAGCGGAGGAGACATAAGGACGTAGAAGGATTTTCTGGGTTCGGCCCTCGAGAAAGGAGCAAAACCAAGTTAGAACGGTGCCCCCCACGCCCATCTGCTCAAGCCTCTCCAGAAGGATCAGGTGTGAGACAGTGTCAAATGCTGCGGACAAGTCCAGCAGCACTAACATTGCGTGATTACCATGATCTAAGGTTTCTCGTATCGTTTCTGCCACTTCCAGTAGAGCTGTCTCTGTGCTGTAGCCTGACCTGAATCCTGATTGGGAGTCGTGTAAGAGGTTGTTGGATTCTAGGTATGCTGAGAGTTGTTTCTGCACTTCCTTCTCCAAAATCTTGGCCGGTGCTGGCAAGAGGGATATTGGCCTGAAATTCTTTAATTCAGTCGGGTCAGCATCTACTTTTTTAAGAATGGGCTGTACTCATGCAGTTCTCCAGATAGATGGATAGGTGCCTGTGTATAAGGAAGCATTCCAGATCTGGTTTAGTGAGGGGTTCAGTAGCGGTGCGAGAACAGTGAAAAACTTAGCTGGACACGGATCAATCGGGGATCCAGATTTGATTTCAACAAGTTGTTTAAGAGAGGCTTCAGGGCTGAACCAGTGAAATTCACTCCAGGTGTCTGAGCAGTGGAGTTTAGGTGGGGGCGGGGTAGGGGTTTTAGTTGGAATAAATGCAGAGTATATTGCCTGGATTTTATCCTGAAAGAAGCCGGAGAGGTTCTCACACAAGGCGGCAGAAGGTGCTATGGTGCATTTCAAGGCCTCTGGCTTGATAAATCCTTGGACAATCATAAATACTTCTTTGGTAGAATTGTCAGAGGCTATAATTTGGTCAGCCAGAAAGCCCCTAATAGTCTGACATTTGAGCTTTTTAAAATGTTTTAATGCTGCTCTGTAAGCGCTCTTAGTCTCAGTGTCATATGTTTTCCGCCATGTCCGTTCCAACTTTTTACAAAGACTTTTCTCCTTGCGGAGTTCATCTGTAAACCAGGGGGCGGATGGTTTGGTCCTAGTCATTTTCGTATTTTTAATCGGGGCTATTTTATCAAGAGCGGTGGTAACCCAGTCATTGAAAGAAGAAGCATCACGGCTGGGCTCCCTAGTGAGCAGCAGAGGGGTGTTTGAAAGTACTGGTCTCATAGGTTCCAGTGAGACTTTCCTCAAGTTCCTTTTTTCTACATATTTGGCTTTCGCTGGGTCTCTGTGGCTTGGACCAGTGAAAGTGAATGGTATTAGGCTGTGATCTGACCAAGTGAGGGGGATAGGATCCGTCACATTTAAAGTAGGGACATTGGTAAAGATCAGGTCAAGTATATGGCCGGCATTGTGAGTGGGAAGAGCAACCATTTGGGTAAGGTTTAATCCCTTTAAGGAGTCGGACAGTTGTGGTCTAAATCAGACACTACAAGGCCACCTTTAATTGATGGTTGTTTGTCTCTAGGTATGAACTTCGGACTATACTCTTTCAGTAGGCGCAGTAGTCCGAAGAGTTACTCTTTAGGTTAGAGTATTTCATACATACCGTCCCCCGTGCAGACTAAAAACAGTGCCTCAGATACTGTGAACAAATAAACTTTTAAACTCGATCCCTCGCTTTTAAATTTGTACGTTTTTGCGAAAACGAAAAAAGTAATCAAGCATTGGTTCAGAGAAAACAATCCTTATAAGGAAAGGGAGGTTTATCCCTTAGCGTTATGGCTCACTCAATAGGCATCGACAGCAGGGCCCTTTTACACTTCAGCACACACAAGCACCAGGGCACATGTTCATGCTGTAGGGCCAGGGCCTGTTCGCTCAGCTATAAAATGCTTACACTGGCGTCCACCCTTTTCGACACTTAACTTTTCTAATTCGGTGTGGGAGGTTGTTTCCAAGCTCTTTAAAGTGACATCAGTTTTGAGGCTAATGAGGCGGTGGAAAGCAAGCTGGCCCATTCAACGTCGCTAATGACTCCATTCCCGCAGGCCTAATCAAAGATTTGTACACTTAATTGCTGTCAAGTCAGCTCTCGCCACCTGCCACCTTCACAGCACCTGAGCTCCCGTTTCACTGGCTGCGCTTCTAAACGAATCCATCACCATTTCCAAAGGAAGGAAAATAAACGCGCCGGGCAACGCTGAACCAGATCCTTTCAGACAGAGTAAAGATCAAACAGACCGGTTTGCCACCGAGAAATGATTTTCCACCGCGACTTTATTTTTTTTTATAACATTTGTTAATATTTGAGCGAACAGTTCAGCTTCTTTGCATGTGTTTACCTGGTGTTTTCCAGGAAAGCTGCAGTGACTCATGCTGACATTGCTGACGTACCACAATTTCCAGAGATAGCCTGCTAACTTTTAATCCACATACGTCACGAGGAATACTCAAGCACCACGATGAGGGTTCTGTGCCCTCTAAGCCCGAATAGGCAGTAAGTAGTCCTACGTCATGTGTGACACCTCTAGTCGTTTTTTGGTTATTTAGTCATCACTACCTAGAATACTATAAACCCATGCGCATAATGGAAAAGGAAAACTACAAGTCCCAGAATGCAAATCATGTTGGCTAAAAAGCCAGGACCGACTGTATCCTTACAGGCATTGGACGACTTGGAAGTTACAACAACGCTTTGATTTTTATAACAAAAGGGGTTCCTTCCTTCCAACTATTTTTTACTGGAATGGAAGCTCACATTTGTCTTGTTAGCTTTTACAGTCAATTCTTTTTTATATTCAGTTTTTCTTCAGTTTTAAAGCATTGCAGAACAGTCAACACAAAAACCTCTCCTCCCCGCTCCCAACCCTAACCAGTCGCACATTGATCAGTGTTAGACCTGACTTTTTGCCTCTACCTCCTTTGCTTTTAGATGCTTTGGGCACTTTGCCACTGCTGATCAGTGTCAAAGTACAAGTGTTCCCTGTGTAAAGTATAATGGTAATTGGTTGGCCATAATTGGTATGTTGCCTTACTAGTAAAGTCCCTAGTGATGTGCACTGTGTGTGCCAGGGCTAGTAATGCAAAGGTGCGCGGAGAAGGGAACTCAGGCCTGCAGTGTAGGGCCTGCGCGCAGTTTGCTAAGTTAGCATGTTGTCCTGACAAGTGCAACCACTTGTCAGGCCTTATTTCTCTTTTGCGTACACCGTGGGCACCCCTGTGGTAGGTCCCGGGTAACCCCTGGGCAGGGTGCAGTGTAAGTAAAAGGCAGGACATATACTGAGGTGTGTGTTATGTCCTGACAGTGAAAAACACTCCACTTCGTTTTTCACTGGTGAAAGGCCATCCTGCCCATAGGACAGAATGGGGGAGGCTGGGTATTGTGTTTGTTAGCCTAGTTTCCCATAAGTTTAAAATGGAGAGGTGAAGTTTAGTGTGTATGAACTCAGCGTCATAACACATCTTTCTATGAAAGTAGTTTTGTCACTGTGTGTTCAGAAGCCACTCTTTTAGAAAGGTGACACTGGGAGGGAGACACCCAGAACTGATTTAGGCAGGGGTCAGGGACCCCTGAGCACAACGAACTTCAAAGACATTTAGGGGTACAACTATGAGAGCTGAGACCCCTGAACGTTGGAATAGAAATGGATTGAGACTGAAAAGGCTTGGACCCATTTCGTGGTCAAGAGGAACCTCTGCTAAGGAAGGAACAACTGAAGAGACTGCTGGGAAGGACCGACCCTTGCTTCGTGATCTGGGGCTGGTCTGCAGTTTGCTGTTTTAACCAAGGAAGAGGCTGTTGGGACTGTGCTTTGTGCGCTGGGTCCCCCTGCTTGAAGAAGACTGTGCTTTGTGCTGTGTCTTGTTACCCCAAGGGCCCGAGGTGAGCTGGCTCCCTATTTGGAAACACAGGAACATAAAAGTTTCCAGAGAAGTTTCAAGCGACGCGGTGGGCGCGTGTTGTGGCAGCTTGAGACCCTCGGAAGGTGTGCCCTGTGATCTTGGACACACGGAAGAGAAGTGAGACTCGGACACGCTGGGTGCGTGTCGTGGTGCACAGGAGACGTTGGGGCAAGAGCGCCTGGTCAACGTGTGCATCGAAGGTGAAGTGAGTCTCAGACGTGCTGGGTGCGTGTCTTGGTGCACCGCAGGCGTTGGTGAAGAGCGCCTGGTCAGCGTGTGCATCGGAGGTGACGTGAGACTCGGACGCGCAGGGTGCGTGTCGTGGTGCACCGCAGGCGCTGGTGAAGAGCGCCTGGTCAGCGGGTGCATCGGAGGTGAAGGGAGTCTCGGACGCGCAGGGTGCGTGTCGTGGTGCACAGGAGGCGTTGGCAAGGAGCGCCTGGTCAACGTGTGCATCGGAAGTGGAGTGAGTCTCGGATGCGCAGGGTGCGGGTCAGGGTGCACCGGAGGCGCTGGTGAAGAGCACCTGGTCATCGAGTGCACCGGAGGAGAAGTGAGGCTCGGATACGGTGAGCGTGTCGGGGTACGGCTGAAGGCGTTGGTGAAGAGCGCCTGGATATCGGGGCACCGGAGTTGGAGTAAGTCTCAGTGAAGCAGTGTGCATGCTTTGGTGCAACCTTGGACTGTGGAGGTGATCGGCTGATCATCGTGTGCACCGGAAGAAAGTGAGTCTCTGCAGCGCAGTGTGCGTGTCTTGGTGCCAACTGAGACCGCAGGAAGGAGTGCCTGGTGAACGTGCACTCAGAGTCGACGTGAAGTCCCATCAGCGTTGTGTGTGTGGCTTCGTGCCAGAGGAGACCCGGAGGGTGCTGTGGTGAACGTGCACCCAGAGCAACGTAATCTCAGAGGCGTGGGGTACATGTGCCCTGCGGCCGCCTGAGACCTTCCTAACAGTCGCGGCCCGGACCGGCAGCCCCGGAGGAGCTGAGCTGCCAGGCCGAGCCGCTGAGGCCCATTGAGAAAGTTCTGCACG
This sequence comes from Calotriton arnoldi, assembly GCA_963921515.1. NCBI lineage: Eukaryota > Metazoa > Chordata > Amphibia > Caudata > Salamandridae > Calotriton > Calotriton arnoldi. The sequence goes on along the minus strand of CAWUFW010007746.1, from coordinate 885,163 downwards.
GAAGGCCCAGTTCGCTGAAGGAGGAGAGGAGAGTGGGGTCGCGCCCCCTGGTAACGTGGATCACTGCCTGGGCGGGGTGCAGGCTCGGAGGGACACTCTCTCGGCCTCTCAGTCCTTCTGGCAATGTGAGCCTTTGCTTCGGCTCAGATTGGGGCCCGTACTGACCAAAGGAGTGGCAGTACTGGGGCCAGAGTGAGAAGCTGTACTTTATGTCATCGTTGATACATGTGGGGGGCAACTGTTATCGAAGAGGCTGACTGTCGTAATACACATTGCCAATATTGCTGCTAACGAACTGCCGGACTGTCTTATGACGCCTGCCATTATTTCTGCATAACGAAGTACACGATTGTAGCGCTACGCATTGCATTATTTCTCCATTGCAAAATACAGGATTGTAGCGGCCCGCATTGAATTATTTCTTCATTGCAAAGGACCTGATTGTAGCTACGCATTGCATTTTTCCTTAATTGCAAAGTACATGATTGAAGCGGTGCACATTGCATTATTTCTTCAGTGCAAAGTACGTGATTGGGGTGTGACGCATTGCATTATTCCTTCATTGCGCAGTACATGATTGTAGCGGTACGCATTGCATTATTTCTCCCATTGCAAGGTACCGGGGTGTATCATTACGCATTGTATTATTTCTCCTTTGCCCAGCACAGGATTGTATCGTTATGCAGCGCACTATTGTTTGTCCATTGCAACGTGTGTGATTCTAGCATTGCGACCAGCATAGCATTTTGAAAGCTGTGGTTGGGATTTGAACCTACCAACCTGCCGGAACGAATATTACCCTTTATTATATGTTGGCTTTTGTATCATGTGGTCTGATCGTATATCTTTTTATATAAAGTTTATACTCGTTTTATCAAACTCGTGTGGAGTCCATTTGTGATGTCACCAGTGGGTTGCTGTGAGTGTGGTTGCACATACTGTACACTCGTGCCTTGGAGATAGGCCTGGCTGCTCATGCCAAGCTACTAAGGGGGTGAGCAGGGCTAACTCAAACGGTGTCCTTACTTGGCCTAACGTTGAGTGAGGAGTCCCGGGTCTCGCATTTGGTGACAGTGGTGCGGGACTGGGACTCCGGCTTCCAACAATCAGCAGTCTGCATAAATCTCTTGAGCTTCTTAGTCCGGTGTAGTTCACTGGCTCCAGGCCGCATCATCTCACTTCTCTGTAAGCTACATATGACCCATGATTTCCTGCCCTGACGCCTAGCTCCTCTTCCAGTCCCAACTGTCCCAGGCCCAAACGGGCTGTGTATATCTGTTCTTCCGCCCTCATGCACAAGTCCATATTGGCCTCCCATTGGCCCACTGTTGGCCCTGCTGTGCACCCACATTTCTGTATAATATCTAATCTCGCTATCATTAGGGCAACGTTGCAGAATAAAAGCGAAAACCTATCAAGCGTTTGGTCTCCCCGCATGTCAAGCAGCAGTATTTATGGGTTTAGGTACCCTCCAAGGCTTGGGCCATCATCCGTTGGACCCCCTGCCAAAATGGATGGTTCCATGGACAGTCCCATAGTGTGTCCATAAGTGTACCCTTTTGATTGAACTCTCTCAAGCAGTGGTCAGTTGCGATTTTATCCATGGTGAGCAGGCGCGATCTGGTAAAATAAACCCGGTGGAGGGTCTGAAACCTGCGAGTATTGCTACCTCCGCTGGGTATCTACACGCTGCTCCCCAGTCACCATCCTCCAATTTGCCCAAGTCTTCCTCCCATTTTTCCCCACAAAGTCATCAGTGGGGAGGAAGTGTTGGCCTGCAGCGAGCTGTAAATCACAGAAACAGCAGGTATGTGAAGTGGGGCCCCCAACACTCTATATTCCAGTGGACTTTCGTCTGCTATCTCGAACATCTGGGTCAATACAGCACCATAATAGGTGCCTAATTTGGACATATGTCAATTACTGAGTGCCTGCGAGCTCGTCCTGCTTCTGGAGCTCTTCAAACATCACCATCCCCTGAGCCGACCATAGGTCTTCCAATTTGGAGCTGCCTAACAAATCCCACTTCCTGTATCCTTCCACACCCTGGAGAGGTGCCAGAATTCAGCGGGGTCTCAAGCAGCACTTTCCCCTGCCATCTCATCAGCTTGGAAGCCCCTCTCTTTTTTTAAATATATCTTTATAGGCATTTTGATATACTTACATGCACATATATGCAAGAGCCCCTGAGGTTTTAAAAAAATTACATTCCACCTGCAAGCAGAATTACATATCATATTTAACATATATGTTCTGAATAGCTTTTCATCAGGTCTCGTCATACTTCAAGAGTAACATAACCCAGAGCTCTGCCAAGGTTAAGGTTCATAGATAGTAACTGTAGTGCCCAGATTACACATGGTTGTAATGACTTGAATAAAACAAAAAAACATGCAACAAGCACAGTCATAAACATGTAAACAATTATGGCATCCAGCTAAATTATATGGAAGGCACATCTTCGGGTTCCGGACTATTCCGGTGAGGGAGGTGTATGTTACATAGGGATTTAGATAATATTCTAAACTCAGGAGGGGGAGCGCAATATGTTTCCTCCTCTAATCGGTCCCATCCATGTTTAAAGTCTTATATTTTTAGGGGCAAACCTTAGGGGGTCGGTCCATGTAGCTCCCCAGTTGGGGAGTCTGGACCGGCCGGTTCTGTGGCCCCTCCCTGTTTATTATCCCACGCCCACAGTATTTCTGCCCACAGTCCTGCAATTGGGCGACGGCTGAGCCCTCTGGCATCCTCCCCCATCAGTGACCTCTCTTCTGCCCTGGCCCAAACCTCTACATCTTTTTTCCCAGGCTACAACTGGGGGTCCCGCCTCCGTTTTCCACTTCAATGCAATGCGCCGGTGCGCCAGTACTAGCGCCAGATCCACCAACCTGGAGCCCACCTTCTTAGCCCTGGGTCGAGGAAACAAGCCCAGAAGACAGACCTCCGCTGTGCAAGGGAGTGTACTGGCCAGTAAGTTATTAATCAAAGACAGGACCATGAGCCAGTATATGCTCAGTGTCGGACAGCTTCATACCATATGAGCGAACTCCACATCTGCAGTCTTGCATCTCGGGCAGTGTTGTGCGACATTTCCGATTATCAGTTGTAGTCTATGTGGGGTTAAATAGGTCATATGAAGGAAGTTAAATTGAGTGAGTTTAAAATTTGGATTTCTGGAGACCTGCTTCCAGCTCCTTAAAGCCTTACTCCATTCTATGTCAGATAGCTCTCTGTCAAATAGTGCACCCCATCGCTCTCGTGTCTGGGTCAGTGGTTTCATAGTCATCCCTAAAAGTGCCCCGTATAGCCATTTCACTAGGTGGGAACCTAGAGTCACCATTGCCTGGGGCAGTATATGGGTCTCTGGTTCTCGCCCATCCCCAGGCCACAAATCCTTAAACGTCCTCACCATTGCGTGATAAAGCAGGAAGTGTCCAGGAGAGAGGTCACACTGTGCTAGGAAGTCTTCCAGCGGGATCAGCCCCCCCTGTTGGAAGCAATCTCCCACCTTTGTCACACCCGCCACCGTCCTGTCTCTCAGCTGGAGCTTCGTGAAAGGAGAATGATCGTCTCCGTGCGGGAGCCCCACCAAGGAAATGTCCAGGGCATATAGGGGGGCACCAGAGGTACACCGGAGGTTCCTGCGCCAGCACCTCAATGCCACCTGTAGCAGCAACCCTGGTTTAGAAATGACTACTTTCGGGTGTAGGAGTTTCGCTATCAGCAACCCGGGGTTGTCTATCACTGCTGTGGTGTCTGCGGTCTCCAGGCCCCGGCCGTCCAGCCACCCAGCTAGCCATTGAAGCTGGGCAGCCAAGTAATATATTTCGAAGTCTGGGGCTCCCAAACCTCCAGTCTCCGGGGTCCCCCGCAGCATCCCCAGGGAGGCCCTATTCCTTTTCCTGTCCCAGATCAGGCCTCTGGACCACCTCTGTTGGATTATAATGGCAAAGTTTACGAAGAAGTACAAAAGCCTCAGGAGCATGATCATTTTAGATAGAGTGATTCGGGCCATAACCGGTAGCTGTAGGGGGCGTCAGAACTGTACGCTGGACCTAAGGGAGCGCATCACTGGCCCAAATTATCCTCCATGAGGTCATCTTGGGAGTGGAACACTTGTATGCCCAAATATCGTAACGATCGGGGGGGGACCAATTCAGGTCGGGAGGCAGGGTTGTCAGACGCTGCTGCCCAGACGTGATAGGGAAGACGTGGGTCTTGGATTTGTTCCCGTTAGAGCTGAGTACTCTTCTAGAATAGGCAAGGCATGTGGGACTCCCCGGGTTCCGTCTCTCAAATACAAAAGTGGATCATCAGCATATAACAAAATTATATGTTCTCTACCCTCCAACAGGAGGCCATATCGTGTTCCTTGTTGTCTGAAGCGCTCTGCCAATGGCTCGATGGCCATGGCAAATAAAAGTGGGGACAGGGGGCATCCCTGTCTGGTACTCCTATGGACTTCATATGTGCCTGAGATAATGCTGCCCATCCTCAACCGTGCTGTATGGCGCGTATACAATAATTGCACCCACCCTGTCCACCCGTCCCCTAGCCCCATCTGCTTCACTACAGGTAGAAGAAGATCCCACCTCAGGGAGTCAAAAGCTTTCTCCAGATCAGTTGCCACTACCAGCCCGTCTGGGTTGACGCCAATGTCACAGTGGTATAAAATGTGGAAAAGTCAGCGAAGATTACCTGAAGTCGACCTATTGGGTATAAACCAGTTTTGATCACTGTGGATCAGGCCTGGCAAAAACGGAAGCAGCCTCGGGGCACTTATCTTACTAAGTATCTTGAAGTCCATGTTTAACATGGACAAGGTGCGGAATTTCGGACAGGCCAGCCGTCTTGGATTTAGTTTTTGGAAGAGGGACCACGAGTACTTCCCTCGAGGAGTCCGGCAGCATGCCCGTGCAGAAGGATTCCGCATATACTGTCTCCAGGATGGGGGCAAGACTTTGTATGAAAGTAGTGTAAAACTTGGCTGGAATTCCATCAGGGCTCTGGGTTTTACAGCTCACCATCTCTTTAATGACTGCTTGGATTTCCTGTACCGTCACTGGACCCTCCCAAGTCCTTTCGCATTGCAGGGTCTAAAGTTCTCAGTCTCAGAGGTGTTAAGAACGCCACTAGGTCCCCCGTCAACTGTTCTTCTGGCTTCTCATAAAGAGTTTTGTAACAGGTGTAAAAGGTCATGTTACTGGCATGGGGCGAATATAGCACTGTCCTGCCCCCTGTTAACATTTAGGTTATGGGAAAGCCCATAGATTCAGGTCGCAACAGCCACACCAGTAGTTTCCCTGATCTATCTCCCTCTGCATGTGTCCTAGTTTGGTAGTCACGAAGATCCAAGAGGCGCAGCCATTCCAAGGCGGCATTATATTTACTTCCGGTTTCCGAGAGCTGCGTCTGGGCAACGTCCCCTGGGTCTAGCCTGCCGCCCAGGTTGTGAAGGCTTGTCTCCAAAGAGGTAAGCTCCCTATGAAGTTTCCTATGTACCTACTGTCTCATGCAGTGATCTCGTACCATCACTTTGAATGCGTCCCATTCAATTAATGGGGAGCTCGCAGTACCTTGATTCAGTCAGAAATACTCAGAAACGTCCGACTGTAGCGTGTCTCTGAAGCATGTGTCTTCTAAGAGAGTAGGGTTAAGACACCAGGTGGGCATGACCGTGCCTTCCGTGACTGGGCTAAATCCTAGGAACAGCAGGTTATGATCAGACAACATGCGGCCTAAATACTCTGAGTGATTCATCGAGGGGCCTAGTCGGGTCGAGCATACAAACGTGTCTAGGCGGGTATGGAGACCATAGCGAGGAGAGTAGTAGGAGTAGTCCCTCTGTCACCCATGTTGCCCTCTCCATAGGTCCCAGTGCCCCAACCAATCCCGGAGCTCTTGGGATGTCCTGGCTGCTAGCGTGCCACGTATCGGAGGCGTGGACCTATCTAGGTTCACGTCTGCCACGCAGTTAATATCACCCCCCAGAAGTAGGTCTTCCGCAAATATCGTGGATAAATGTCCAGACAGCCCTTGAATAAACTGGGCCTGTTCCTGATTTGGGGCGTAGATACTCCCTAGTGTCATCTCTTTGCTCAATAATCTGCCTTTCACCAAGACATAACGTCCCTCAGGGTCCACTACGGTGTGTGTGGCTTCAAAGGGGGTTCCCTCCCTAACCCACAACAGAACTCTCTGGGAGAATGCACAGTAGGAGGTCGCGTACAGTTATCCTTTCCACCTTCGCCGCTGGCGAGCGCCCTACTCCGCAGTGAAGTGCGTTCCTTGTAACATCACTATGTGCGCCCATCTTCGGCACACGTATCTATGAATATTGTGACGTTTGGCAGGGGATCCCATCCCTCGTACCTTCCAAGATAAAACCTTTACTTCTCTAATGGAGTTACACATTGCTGTCAATTAAGTGGGTCAATGAACGATCCCCCTCCCAATCCTTCCCCCACCCGAAGTGTTGCCCTCCCCTCCATATCAGAATTACCTCAATTGTGCCGGGTAACCAATCAAAACCCCCAACTACAAACTCCCCTTCCCAAAGGCAGCGTTGCAATGGCAAGCCGCCCAAACCTGTAAGAAAAGAAAGCATTGCAACAAGAAGACCTCTCCTGGCGCCTAGTGGAGACTTCCTAGTGGGGGTGGGTCAAGTGGAGTAGAATAGTCTTTCTCCAGTTCGGCCTGACTCTTTGTGGTCATTCCAGAGCCATCTGGCACGTCGTTCCAGAATCCGGGTCAGGACTGTTCAAAGCCAAGGAGAGTCAGTCCCCCTGGGCCAGGCACCTTTACACAGTTAAACATTTAGTAGGCAGGCCAGTCTGTGGAGAGATCAATCTGTTTTAGTGGTGCACCTGCCTAGTTGTTGAATGTACGATAAGAATATTACATCAGGCCCCTCAAAAGAACTCATCTGCTGTCCTCGGGGTCACATCAGACAGCTGTGTGCCGCTGGTGGCCGAGTCCCCGGAGTCCGATGCCTCAGATTTAGTGTCTGAGGAGGCTTCAGCCGCTATTCCAGTTTTCTTTGTGGATAGAATCTCAGATACTGCTTGCAGCGCCGCTCTCTATTCGCTCTCCGTCTGTGAGGAGGTAGGCTTCCTCAGTGGTGTTTGTCGTGACTGCTGCCGAGGTCTCTTCCTGAGGGGCTTATTCGAATGGTGTCGGCCCCCTCCGGGGCTTCGGCAGCCGGGCCCCCGCCCTGTATGACTCCAGCCAGGACCACACCGCATCAGGGGTGTCACAGAAATGGGTGTTGCTGTCAAGGATAATGCGTAATTTGGCAGGAAACATTAGGGAATACTGGAGCCCCTTCTCACATACGGTCTTGTTTGCCTCCTGGAAAGAAGCTCGTTGGGCCTGCACCTTTGCAGTAAAATCCGGTAATACAAGAACTTTACTGTTTTCCATTGTGTAGGTGCCATGGGTTAGAGCCCTCTGAAGTATGGCGTCCCAGTCTATGTAGTGGAGGAGGCGTGCCACCACCGGGCAAGGGGGTCTCTCCAAGGCCAGTCGATAGGCCGGGACTCGATGTGCTCTCTCCAGAGCAAAACACTGGGTGAGGTGGTCTAGGGTGACCTCGGTGCGGAGCCACTCCTCCAGGTAGGTCACCATATCTGCTCCTTCCGTTCCCTCAGGAATCCCCACCACCCATATATTGTTGCAGCTGTTGCAGCCCTCTGCGTCTTCAGCACACCATTCTAGTTTGGCCACCCGGGCTGTAAGCTCGTCGAGTCTGCAGGAGTTCACTTTCTGGTCAGGTTGGATCTTGTCCACCGACATCGTTCACCTGATCTGCCATTTTATGGTGTTCCGCTTGTAAGAGCTCCAGCCCCACTGACACTGCTCCAATATCCTGCTGCAGTGCAGTCTTGGTGTCCGCGATAGCTGCCAGCACCTTATCAAGGTTGGTGTGTATAGAGTCGTCCACCGTGTGGCTCTCTCCGCCCCTGGATCCTGATGCGGCGGGGGATCCCCCAGCCGACCGCAGGGGCCCTTGCTTATACTTCAGTTTTCCCATTGAGGCTACCACTCCTGAAGGGAGTGGTCATGCTTACAACCCAGCGGCACTCCACGCACTCAACCCAGGCCGCAACAACAACTGCAAGCTAGCATCACCAGCGGACACCCACGGACCCTTCAGCTGTCAACGCTGCCGGCACACCTGCAGCACCGCCAGGACCACGGACCCAGCACAACCCGCCCACGAGAACACAACCGAACCGAGGACCCTGCAATGCATCCTCCTCAACGTCCGATCACTCCACAAACACGCCACCGAAATCTGGGACCTCCTCGACAACACCACCCCGGACGTGGCATTCTTCACAGAAACCTGGACCAACACCACCTCGGGACCGGACATCGCCATCGCCATTCCCCAAGGATACAAGATCTCCCAGAAGGACCGCCCCACCCACCCTGGAGGAGGAATCGCCACCGTCCACAAATCCACTCTCCGGCTGAGCACACTCCCTGACGAGCCCACAGACCTGATGGAACACCTACACTTCAAGATACAGGCCAGCTCTACCACCACCCTCTGAGGAACTCTCATCTACCGACCCCCCGGACCCTGCGGACCATTCACCAACTCCATCATGGACATCATCTCCACGCAAGCCATCGCGTCCACCAACTACACCCTGTTGGGAGACCTCAACTTCCACCTCGACAACCAACTAGACCCCAGCACCATATCCCTCCTGGACAACCTCCACAACATTGGACTCTGCCAGATCGTGACCGAACCCATGCACTCAGCAGGACACACCCTCGACCCCCTCTTCACAACAGGAAACTCCATCACTTTCAGCCACACCACCAAACTCCTGTGGACAGACCATCGATGCATCCACTTCACCTTCAGAACACCCACCATCCACAGACACCAGTACATCCTCCACAAAGAAACTGGACCAAAATCACCGACGACCAGCTCACCTCCTCACTCGGCAACTCCACCCCAACCACCATGGAAGATGACGACCCCAACACCGCAGCCTGAACTCTGCACAGATGGATCTCCGACAGTGCCAAAACCATAGCCCCCCTCAAGAAGAACAACAACACACACGCCAAAAAAGCCAGATGGTTTACCACCGAATTTCGAGAGTCCAGACGCACATGCCACCCCCTCGAAAAGGCCGGAGGAACTCCAAATTCACAGAAGCCCACAACAACTTCAGAGCCGCCACCAACGCCCACCACCAACTCATCAGAAATACAAGAAAAACAGCGATCGAAGACAGAATCTCCACACACACGCACAACAGCAAAGAGCTCTTCAGCATCATCAAGTAGTTCGCCCAACCCACCAGCGAGTCTACTGACATTCCTCCTTCACAAGACCTCTGCAACAAACTCAGCACCTTCTTCCACCACAAAATCAAGAACATTTACGACAACTTCGACGAAGGCAACCAACACACTGAACCCTCACCAGCCACTCCCGACACCCTGAAGCCAACGATTGACAGCTGGACAGCCCTCACCACCGAAGACACACTGAAGACGATGAAGTCAATCCACTCCGGGGCCCCCACGGTTCCCTGCCCCCACCACATCTTCAACAGAGCCACCGACACCATCGCACCCATGCTTCACCACACCATCAACCGCTCCCTGGCGAACGCCTCCTTCCCCGACGACTGGAAACACGCCAAGATCAACTCCCTCCTGAAGAAACCCTCGGCGGACCCCACCGACCTCAAAAACTACAGACCCATCTCCCTGCTCCCGTTCCCAGCGAAAGTCATCAAGAAAGCCATCAACAGCCAACTTGCCACCTTCATCGAAGAGCACAACATCCTCGACTCCTCCCAATCCGGCTTCAGAAAAAACCACAGCACAGAAACCGCCCTCCTCGCCGCAACAGACGACATCTGCTCCCTCCTGGACAGAGGAGAAACAGTAGCCCTCATCCTCCTTGACCTCTCAGCGGCCTTCGACACAGTCTCCCACCGCACCCTAACACGCAGACTCCACGACACAGAGATCTGTGACAAGGCCCTCGACTGGATCCACTCTTTCCTCTCCGGCAGAACGCAGCGGGCCAGACTTCCTCCTTTCCTCTCGGGCCCTACACCAACCACCTGCGGAGTCCCCCAGGGGTCCTCCCTCAGCCCCGCGTTCTTCAACGTCTACATGGCTCTGCTCGCCCCCATCGTCAGAACCCACAGACTCAACATTGTTTCATATGCAGACAACACCCAACTCATCCTCTCCCTATTCAACGAACCCAACGCAGCCAAACACAACTTTCAAGAAGGCATGGAAGCTGTCGCCAAATGGATGAAAAGCAGCTGTCTACAACTCAACACTGACAAAACAGGTACTCATCATGGGCCCACACCCCGACGCCTAGAACGGCACCTGGTGGCCCCCTGCCCTCAGAAGCCCACCCACCCCCACGGACCACGCACGCACGCAGCCTTGGAATCATCCTGGACTCCGAGCTCAAAATGGACCACCAGATCAACTCCGTCGCTTCCTCCGGCTTCCACACCCTCCGCCTCCTACGTAAGACCTTCAAATGGATCCCCCTCGAGCACAGAAAGACCATCACTCATGCCCTCATCACCAGCAGACTTGACTACGGCAACGCACTCTACGCCGGAATAAACAAAAACCTCACCCGCAAGCTACAAAACATCCAGAACGCCGCTGCAAGATTGGTCCTCAACCTGCGAAGACACTGCCACATTTCCCAGCACCTGCGCACACTCCACTGGCTCCCCATCAAGGCTAGAATGAGCTTCAAGAATCTCACCCATGCACACAAAGCCCTCCACAACACCGGACCAGCATACCTGAACAGCCGACTCGAATTCCACGCACCCCAAAGGACCCTACGAACAGCCCAACTCTCCTACGCCGTGGTCCCCCGCGCCAGAAAGACAAGATCGGGAGGCAGCTCCTTCTCCTTCCTTGCGGCCAGAGCATGGAACGCCCTACCGCTCCACCTCAGACAGACAACATCACTCCCCATCTTCACGAGAAACCTCAAAACTTGGCTCTTCGATAGACATCCTCCTTGATGGACTGGAACCAGCCCCCCCTTCTCCTCCCCAGCGCCTTGAGACCCTTACGGGTGAGTAGTTGCACTTAACAAACACATGATTGATTGATTGATTGATTGATGCTTAGGGACCAAACCCTCTCCTCTGGCCACACGTCGCAGGGAAGCCCAGAGCCTTCTGCTTTGTGCCAATCTGTGCCGGGCCCCCAGCCCACCTTCCAGTCTCATCTCCCAGGAAACAGTGGGCTCCTCTGCCTTCCCAATCACTTGAGAGGCTCTCGGTTAGTTAGTGCGCCACAGGATGTCCCCGTGGGGCCCCAAACTGCCTTCCTGGCCTCAGGTGAGAGGTCCCATGCAGTCAGGTACCAGTCAAGAGCCACAAAGGGTTTCAGTCCCTGAGGTCCGCAACTCAGGCCCACGACAAACCGGTAATGCTGCTCCCCCTCGGGGCAAGTGAAGGCTTTCACTGGTCTCCAGAACTGGTTTCATTTTACTTTATTTTCCTTTTACCTTTTTTATTTGCTTTTTTATTTATTCTCTCTTAAGCGGGGCAGGAGCACCACCCGATCTCAGCAGGCTCCTAATCCCACCCCGCTTCTCAGGTTAGTCTCTGGGAGGGGGGCCACTACGCGGAGGACCGCGTGTTTTCCAACATTCTCCTGGGGCCCTCTGAACTCGCTGGAGCCACTTGTAGGCGGGACCGCAGTTTCCCAGCCAGCCGCTCTGACTGCCCAGCATGTGTCCTCACCTCCCGGCAGGCCTCGATATTGTCCCCGATCTCTCCCCTCGCAGCTGTTCTCACCTCGGGGGCCTTCAGGCCGCACTCCCGGTGGGCGCACCTCTGCTGACATCTGGGTGCTGCAGTCATCCCTCCACTCACCGGACTCCTCCACCAGGTCAGCTCAGCTGCCTATGTGGGCTGCACTCTCCCGCTGCTCCTCGCCGGTCTCTCTCCGCAGCTCTAGTTCTGAAAGGGTAGTGCCCGGCCCCCAGAGCCCCAGGTGAGCACAACCTCCTTGTCTGCTGCCGTCACCCCCGCCAAGCGCAGTACTCATGGTCCCGCCTCTCTGGCCTTCACGGCCCTCTCCGCAGGATGGCTACCGGACCTTCTGGGGCTGGGACAGGAACCCACTCCCGCCCGGCACGCCGACAGCACCCCATCACCAGGTTCTCGCATCTCTGGGAGTTCATTCCGGCCCCGTCAGCGGCCCTGCATTACAGGATTAGTGGTAGGCCGATGCAGAGTTAATGGCTCACACGTCCACCATCTTCGGTGTCTTGGCCATGCCACCCAGCTTGGAAGCCCCTCTCCACATCCTAATCATCATTGCCATTGAAGCCGGAAGACCTTTAACTCCCTCCGCCCGTAGATCCACCTAACAAAACCCTGTGGATCCATTACCCTCCTATCTGCCTGGAGTGAGGGTTCCTTTTGGTCAGTGAATAACCAGTTGTTGGACTTTTTTGCAGGGTCAGTCCCTAGTAAAGTGCACTAAGTGTGCCAGGGCTGGTAAATCAAATGCTACTAGTGGACCTGCAGCACTGATTGTGCCACCCACATGAGTAGCTCTGAAAAGGTAACTCAGACCTGCCACTGCAGTGTCTGTGCGCAGTTGTTAACTGCCAGGTCGACTTGGCAAGTGTACCCACTTGCCAGGCCCTAACCTTCCCTTTTCTTACATGTTAGTCACCCCTAAGGTAGGCCCAGGGTACCCCTGTGGGCAGGGTGCAGTGTATGTGAAAGGTAGGACATGCCCTGATGTGTGTGGCATGTCCTGATAGTGAATTACTGCCAATTTCGTTTTTCACTATTGCAAGGCTACCTGTTCCCAAAGGACAGAATGGGGAGTTTGTTTATAACATCTTATAAACATAACTGCCCCTGGGAACAAGGTAGGAAAATAAAGTTTAGTATGCCTGAACTCAGAATGTTAAAATGCATCTTTTAGTGAGGGTGATTTTTACATTCTGTGTTTGAAAATACCACTTTTAGAAAGTAGGTATTTTCTTGTTTAACCATTCTGTGTGCCTCTGCCTGTTTGTGTATTGGCTGTCTGGTTTTGGAGTGACAGGGGCTGGGAAGGTGCATTCTCTCAGACTGCCACCAGGAGAGGGTTGATGTGTGTCCTGCCTTTCCTGAATGAGTCAGGGCTGGGCTGAATAGACCTGGGCTGCATTCAGAGTAGGGGGAGGAGTTCTCACTAGCACCTGAATATGCCCGGTCTGCATTTAGAGTGGTGGGAGGAGATTTCCCTTACACCTGAATAGGGCCTGTCTGCCTTACACAATGCTGTCACCACCTCCTGCCAGGCAGCTGCACCAGAGAGGACAGAACTGGTTTGGACTGGGCTCAGAGACCCTTGCACAAAGAGAACAAAGACATTTCGGGGTATAAGTATTACACCTAAAACCCCTGAACTTTAGATCATTCCTGGAATTCAAGAGGACCCTTTGCCAAGGAGAAGAGCTGGAGAAACTGAGGAGAAGTACTGCCCTTGCTGTGTGTCTGGGGTTGGCCTGCAGTTGCTGTTTTTGCCAAGGAAAGGAGAAGGACTTGCTGTGTACTGTGTCCCCTGCTTGAAGAAGATCTCCAAGGGCCTGTGTGTGCTGGCCTCCTGTTCTGAAGTCTCAGGGACACAAAGACTTCACCCCCAGCTCCCCTTAACTCTGCTGTTGTGAGTTCTGACCTGTCTAGAGGTGCCTGTGGCAGTTTTGGACCTCTGGAGGTTGTTGCTGATGTTTGGGAGCTGGAAGAAAGAAGAAATGTGAAGAACTGCTGAAATCGACGCATCGCTCTTCTTGCGGCTGTTTTCTTGACGCATCTCCATGGCACGAGAAGAATTTCCACGCAAGGCTGTGCCGCTGCGAAAACCGTCGCAGTGCCTATCGCCACTGCAAGAATCGACGCATCGAGGGATCACGGCTGAAGAGGACCGACGCAGTGCCGCTCGATGCCGCCGCATCGATTGCCAACGCATCCTGGAGATCCACGCCTCGTACCTGTGCGGCACGCTTTTCCGACTCATCACTTGCGAACCGGAACCGTCACGAAGAATCGACGCATCACTCCCCATACAGACCGGATTTGACGCAATTCATCCTTTGCGTGTCACAGAACTGTCGCATCGCCTCCCCACGGTCTCAGGAGTGTCGCATCTCTTTGTTTTCCGACTCTGCGGCTGTTTGGGTTGTGGAACTTTGACGCATCTACAGGTACTTTGGTGAAAAGTCACGCATCCATAAATTTCTATGGTACAAGTTCTTGAAACCTTTTGAAAGTCATATTTTTACCTGTGTATGTTGGATTTTTGTCGTTTTGGTCGTGTTAAGTTTAGACAAAGATACTTTATTTTTCTAAACTGGTGTGGTGTCCATTTGTGGTGTTTTCACTGTGTTACTGTGAGTGTTGGTACAAATACTTTACACATTGCCTTTGGGATAATCCTGTCTGCTCGTGCCAAGCTACCAAGGGGGTGAGCAGGGGTTATCTAAAGTGTGTATCCCCCTTTCCCTGACTAGAAGCAAGGGTCCCTATTTGGACAAAGGTACCTACCTCTGCCAACCAGAGACCCCCATTTCTAACACCAGTCATTCAGCACTACCAGCTGGGCCACCCATTAGTAGAGGCATAGGTTCAACAGTGCCAGGCCTCCATCTCTAGGTTTCCTGGTTACCTTCCCTGTCACTATTCGAGGGGTACCTGCTTCCTACAGTAACAATCGGGTCTCTCTCGGCTTCCACTGCCTAGGAAAACCTCTCCGGAACCTTGTTCTGTAGTGCGCATAAGAACTTTGGCAAGTATATAATTTTATACAGGACTGCACTGCCCATCAGCGAGAGAGGCTGCCTGCGCCAGTGGGCCATGTCCCTCCTGTAACCCTCCAGGAGCCTGCTCAGATTGTGGCCAAAGAATTGTTGAGGATTTCTAGTGATGTAGAGTCCGAGGTACAGGAATCCCCTCTCCTCCATTGAGATGGGAAAATATACCAGCCATGTCTGGGCCTCCAATGCAGCAGCGTGTACATACAAATTTCACCCAATTAATGCAGATACCAAAGTACTTGCCAAACACTGCAAAGATCTCTAATATTCTGTCTATTGAGTCTTCAGGCTCTGCTAAATACAGCAGGACATTGCCTGAATATAACAAGATGATGTCCTCCCACTCATAATCCCATCTCAGTCTCCGGATCAGAGCATCCTTCCAGATCCAGCTGGCCACTGGCTCCAATGCTATTACTAAGAGGAGGGGGGATGATGGGAACCCCTGCCTGGTACCCCTCCCCAGCAGGAATACCTCCAACATTGTCCCGTTCACCTGAACTCGGGATATGGGGCATGTATATAAGAGTTTAACCCATGCCCAAATGCATTTCTCACTGCATTCAAGTCACCACACAACAGGGGACCCAAATGCCTCAATCACCGGTTTCACTATCGCTCTCAGCCAATCCCACCACTACGAAGTCCAACATCCACAACTGCATGAAGAATGTCTCAGCCTGGATGAAGGACAAGTGCCAAGAGCTCAACACTGACAAAACTGAAGTGATGATTTTCAGCAGCCACACCTCCCTCTGGAACGACAACTGGTGGCCATCATACCTCGGACCCACCCCAACACCGAAAGACCATGCTTGCAACCTCAGCATTATCCTGGACTCTCCATGAAATGACAGGTCAATGTCGTCTCGTCAGCCTGCTTCCACACTCTCCCCTTGCTCCGCAGAATCTTCAAATGGCTCCCCATCAGCACCAGAAAAACAGTAACGCAGGCCCTCATTACCAGCCGACTGGACTATGGCAACGCACTATATGCAGGCACCACCAGTGAACTCATGAGAAGACTCCAGATGAAACAGAACTTAGCAGCCAGGCTGATTCTCAACCTACCCAAAGGACCCACATCACCCAGGACCTGAGAGACCTCTACTGGCTACCCATCCAGAAAAGATGCCTGTTCAAACTACTGACCCACACCCACAAAGACCTCCACAACTAAGGACCTGCATACATGAATCACCGCCTGAACTTCTACCAACCATCCAGGAACCTCCGATCCGCTTACCCCGCCCTTGCACAGACACCACACATCTGCCAATGCCGCACCGAAGGACGGTCCTTCTCCCACCTCACTGCCAAATCCTGGAACACCCTCCCCATCCACCTCCGAAGATCATCCTTGCTGACAGACCTCAGGAAGGGACTCAAGACCTGGCTGTTTGACTGAAACCCATAGCCCGGCACCTGGATACCCTCACGGGTGATGATATGCACTATGCAAATACTGATTGATTGATTAACTTGCACCAACCCACCAGATAACTTATCCCAGCATCACTCTCACTTGCACACACACCCTGAATCCACAGAAGCAGAACGGAAGGTCAATCATTCTACCACCAAGCAGCCAAATCCTGGAACGACCTCCCCCAACACATCGGCGCCTCCTCCTCACTTCTTGAATTCTGCAAGAAGCTGAAGACCTGGGGGCATATTAGCAAGGGCACTATCGCCGCTTTAGCGGCACTTTTTGCCGCTAAAGCGGCGATATTTATATCGCCTTATCAGCAAACTGTCTCTAACAGCAGTTAGCGACAGTTTGCGGGCATTAGCTCCCGTTTTTACCGCTTTGCATGTCAGCGATATTTATCGCTAATGACATGCAAAGTGGGCGTTCCGACGAACAAACCTGGGAAACACTCGCTAACAGGCCTATCGCCTATTAGCAAGGTGGCCATGGCCCCAGTTAGCGACGTGAAAAGTCGCGCTAACCGGAGTCATCGCCATTTATTTAACACCTGCAATTAGCAGGTGTTAGCCATACCTAACATGGGGGTGGATTATGCTGATACGACCACAGGGTCGTATCAGCAAGGTGTTCTCCTTCTCCATGCAACATCGCTGGTTTTTCAGCGATGTTGGCCCATTTCCTCGCTATCGCTGGAATATTCATCGCCATAGCGCTAATCGTTGCTAATACAGCGTTAGCGTGGCGATATATTCCAGCGATAGCCGGCGATAAAAAAAATCACGCTAAGCAGGGTTAGCGATGATTATCGCCTCTTCTTGCTAATATGCCCCCTGGTTTTTTAATTAGTCTTCTTGAGGGACCATTGAGACTGCCTGTTCTCAGGCCCAGCCTCACCACATGCCTACTCTCACCAA
Source organism: Calotriton arnoldi (assembly GCA_963921515.1). Taxonomy (NCBI): domain Eukaryota; kingdom Metazoa; phylum Chordata; class Amphibia; order Caudata; family Salamandridae; genus Calotriton; species Calotriton arnoldi. Next base: position 867,963 of record CAWUFW010007746.1, on the reverse strand, counting down.
CTCAGCCCCAGGTGACCCTAACAGGTGACCTCAGTGCTCTAACAATCCACCTTACATTACATTAAATATCCCACTTAACCCCACTTTTGAAATGGACAGAATGTCATTGAAGTTGTACAAGACATTCTTTTATCAAGGTTTGTTCTCAGATAATCGATGTCCATTTAGGAGGCAGCACATGACCCTACTAAGAAGAAGATTGATTCACAACTGAAGAAGATGTACGCAGGCATTTATCTGGCACTTCAAACCAGGATATATGATCCCTGAAAGGTTGGATTCTGGATTCCTTCTGCTGACTTCAAGTCTTTCTTCAAGGCAACAGAAAAAAAGATCTTACTCTGCGATTTTACTTTCCCTATCCCGACGTCTGTCCACCCCGCCCCCACCGCCACAACGCTGTTACCTGTGCCGGCTGCACCTGATTAAATCTACTTCTGCATGATTAATTTCTACCCCTAAATAGCACAATGCAGTGGAATCCTACTTCAGTCTGTGATAGACTGCCAGTAACATTTCTCTTTCAGTGGCGTGGTGCAAAACACAATCGTAGTTTACTTCTGTTCACCCTGAGCCCAGAGATCTTTACAAATATATTTAGTGCCCCAAAGGCATATCATCTGCATATGAATCTGCATAGAGTAAGGTTTATGAGGTTTTCTACCTACAGTTAAACCCCAGGACATGAATTCCCGTCCCAATTGGTTTTCAAAAGGTTCCATCACTTAGAGAAGAGCAGTGGTGACCCACTTGCCACATCCCCTTCTCATGGTATGGGGATCTGAAATCACCGGTCCACTCCTGACCCTCACTCTGGGGTTGATATACAATGAAGAGATGCATTGAAGGAACCCTGCACTCAGTCTTACCTTTCTCATTCCCGCAGATCAAGATGCCAACTAGTGTACACAATGTCTTTTCAACATCTAATGACAACACTACTGCCTGGAGAATGGGGGGTGACCCCCAGGTCCCATTCAGTGTTTGTGGTAGTTTTCTTACACATATGACCACATTCTGTCCAAGAATTAATCCACTTTCAAGCAGAAATCACTTTTATCAATACATCGAAGCCAGGCTCATGTTATCGGATAGCCCGATGATGATAGTAGGGCCTCTGAGGTTTCCTCACTGGTGGACTATCTTGTGGTATAAGTGGTATTTATTATGCTTTTTTCAACCCCTGCGTTACTGTAACAGAATCAAATAAATCCCTCCATGGTTGGCGACTGTAGGGGACCTGAGGGTCAATCTAATAGTGGACCCTACTCTGTCATTGGTGATCTTGTGGCTGACTCTTTCTAATAGGCCCACCCTAATTAGTCAAATGTAATCCTCTTATCGAAAATTGCTTATTTATGCCTTCTGGTGGCAGTGTTGAAACTTCTAGATAACAGACCCTGAACGACTTCTTCATTAATTTCTGATCTGTTGATAGCATCTGCCTTTTAGTCACCTCTTAATGCGATTAGCTACTTGGAGTGACGATTTAATATGGAGTAACAGTGTCTCACTTCCCTAACCAGCAGAAGCTTTTATTTATTCACGAATCATTGCCATGGGCAGCTGATTGTAGTTTTGGAACCATTGTTATATAGACTATATGGTACTTTTACTTTAAATAGTTTCTGCGCATGTATGAATGTGTAAATTGAAGTCTAAGGTTGGTCGTTCTGTTCCTCGCCTCCTAACTTATTACGTGTGAAATTGCTAATTGCCATCTCATGAATTTTCCTGAGAGCAGGCAGTTTTATTTTTACCACATTTGATAATTTTGCTTTAAGTGCAACGTTTCCTTCTGCACTTTTCATTCAAGCCCAGTTACACATTCTGAGTGCGCATAACTATTTGTTGTATTCCAACTAGTGTGTTTTTTATTTCCCTAGTTTATTTTGTTTCCCAAGTGCTGAAAGGTGTGGTAAGTTGGCTTCTGTAATAATCTAGTTTTACTGTTATGTCTGACTTTTTTACGTAAACGTATTTGGTGACAATTTATTTTGAGGCCCCGTGGCATGACAGCTTCCATTTCTAGTCCTGATATTCCTCTGTTTTCTACTGTGGGTCTCACCTTTGTTCAGCTGCTGTGTATTCATCGGATGCTACCACCACTTGACTGCCTGTTGTTCATGCTGGTTTTCTTCTGCACTAAGGGGCACATTAGGATGGTGGGCGGACCGTCACCGGCGGGCCGGCGGTAGCCACCGCTGGCCCGGCAGGGGCGATCCGCCCGCCATCCTGCCATGAATGACCCCCCGCCACATTAGGATGGCTGGGGGGTCCGCGGCGGATGGAAAGACCGTCCGCCGCTTTTCCGCCGGTCGACTCGTTGACCGGGCGGAAAAAGGGCATGATATGGTGGCGGTGTCTGCAAGACACCGGCATCCATATTATGATGCTGGCGGTCTTTCGCCTTTCCATGGGCGTTGCCGCCATGGAAAGGCATGCGGTCCTTAACTGTGGGGGCCCGTTGCGGGCCCCCAGGGTGAAGGGGGGTGGGGGGTGCACATGGGGGTAGGTACCCCCCAAATTGCCATGCACTACATGGCAGGCACCACGTGGTGCCTGCCATGTAGTGCATGGCAATGCCGTGCACAGTCCTTTTCCATTGCGAGCGGGTCTGCAGCCAGCAGATCCACCCGCAATGGAAAAGGGCCAGGATGCACCCGCCAGTGTGGCAGGTGCATCCTAATGCTCATGGCGGGACAGCCGCAACTTCGGCGGTCGGTCTCTGGCTCCATTGCGGTGCCACCCGCCATCGTAATGGACCCCTAAGGTCCCACCTGCCAGGTGCTTGCTGCTTCGGCAAGGTAACTTGAAGTTCCAGGTAGCTGAACTCTTCGATTATCTACCTGGATGCAAAGCTACCAATCTCCTTTCTGAGGCATTGTGCAGCCAAGTGCCATTCGGGAACAACGGACTGTGCGTGGTGGCTCTCCACGTCCTTTCGATTTGTGCTGTCAGTGCTGCCATGTGCCACTTGGCAAGAATGCAAAGTGTGTACTGGCCGTTTTAAGCAGCACTTCAGATGCATTGCTCAGTCGAGCACCGTTCGGCATGAATGTGGTCGCTGTTAACGCTACAATTAGTTGTGACATATTTCTTTCAACTGTGTTCAACTGTGTTAAACTGTGTTAACGTTATGTTGTTAAATAAAAAAAGGGCACTTAACCATTGCTTTTCATCGACCATTAGTTTCTCTCCTTGCCTCTAGCTAGAACACCTGTTCATTCACAGGCACGCTTCATTAGTTCACTGCTAGCAATGGGATGCTGATTATACATGGTAAAGGATTTTTCTTTTATTGGTTTGCTGTGTTCGAGTTCAAGAACTTTACCTGTAAAACTCTGCTGCTGTTGAACTTCTGAGCATCATCGACAGCAGTTTGGTTACTTTTCTAAACACTTATCAGTCTAAAAAATGGAGCGTGGAAACCAGCCTTCTACATTTCTAGATGAACCTGGGCTACCCAATGGACTGGGGATACAGAGTTAATGCTATTTGAAATTTACATATGGTGATAGATTGTTATTCATCCCTTCGACCCTTATAAAAATGAGCACTTTTATTGAATCTTTTGGGTGTGGAGAGGGAGGAACTATCTTTCCAGCTCCTGCAAGGTGTTGATACTAGGGATTACTATTGCTTTACGGAAGTTTTAGACAGATTTTAATGCCATTTTTCAGAAGGGTGACGTATTGTTCTGTAGAGATTTAACTTTTCCATGTCATCAACATGTAATGGAACACTCTCACTCACATAATTCCACAAACACTGGTCCCCAGGGTCAAGTTTCTTCACCCCATTTGTACTAAGTCCACAATGGATGTGGAAGTTTAGCAATACATGCACAATGGGTCCAGAAAGCAATGCCAAAGTGATATATTATTCACAAGTTATTTACACAATGTATGATGACAAAAGAATTGGAAAATTAGTGCAGACGGCTCAAGGTGCAAAAAGTGCTCAGCGTAGACAAATACTTACATAAGTACATATATACTTCCAAATAACACGAGGTATCCATAATGAGTTCAACTTCCACATGAACATGTCAAAGCTTAGGTACTGTTAGAGCACACATTTTGCTCTTTCATTTGTGGTGGTGCATTATAATCATGGGTAGTCCGCACATACATATAATCCTTAGACCATTAGAGCGTGAACTGTAATAACATGAAAGGTGACGTGTTAGAAATATTTTCAATGTAAACGTGAAGAAATTAACGTTGCAACCATGTGTGTTTAGCTGAAAACATTAACATGCAGAATTTCTACAAGTCGCTGACAAGTACTCACACAATTGATGTGCTTATGTAATGTGTTAATTTAGATATGTTCAGTAAATAACGTTCACTTTATGTGTGATTTCATGAGGCCGTGTGCCGTTTCTTATGTTGACCGATTTCTGTAGGCCTGTATTGTATTTTTCCCCTGGAAGCTCTTGCATTAGATTTACTTGAGAAGTCATGTGCACGTTGGATTTGTTCCTTCTCACATTTCTGTTGCAGGTGGAGAATTTATCCTTGTTAGCTAGAATAATGTCTTTGTTTTAGGAGCTAGGCTTAGGCTTTACGCCGATCATGTCTATTTCGTAGGACCTGTTAAAATCCATTTTCTTATTTTGACAATCTATGTTGTACCAATCTAAGCCTTTATTTGTCATAGTGTTGGTAGCTGTTCGGTGTATAGAAAGCTGATTTTAGTGCTCCCAATATTTTTCCAATTATATGTTTGTATTCTGATATTTTTCTGGTTCATATTGAGTCATAGATCTGACAATGAGGGACGTTCAACCATTCATGTACTGTTGTTCAGGGACAGGTTCTTTAAAGACATGTGAAAGTATGTGTGTGTGCCTTTAATACTGTTGAGAAGGCCCAAACGATATTAATTGAGTCATTAATGATAGAGTTTTTGGAAGGGCCAGGAGGATGAGGGGTCAGTTCTTCAGTGCCCTAGTCTAAGTCGAGTTGTTAATTGGTTGTCATTTGCTCGAGGGTATGGAGTCTTTTATGATAGACATCAGTAGAAATTATCACATCAACGTCCATTTTGTTCATTCAAAAGCATAGAGCTCATGGTAGAAATGCATGTGAGCAATGCCACATCAATGTTCAGAACCAGACCGTTTTCATAGCTCGTTAAAGGTAGCAGATGTGCCAAGTTTTTAGGAAAACATAAGCAAATAACTAAGATACATGGGTGCTACAAATGATTCTAAGGTTCAGCAAATAGTTCCTTGAAAAAACAGTGCAGAGAGGGAGCACCTCTGGAATTGGTATTTGGCCAACAAGGGAGGTCATTGTATATCAGAAGGTTAATAAGTTGTTGTTCTGTGAGGCAATGGTTCAGGTCACTGCAGAAGGATTTACAAGTAATATTTCTTTGATGGGAAAGAAAGGCAAAAGGATATGCCTAATGTCAAATGTCATACTGGCAAAGCTTTGAAGCCCATAGAGAGGAGGAGCCTCCAAGTCAGGATTTGTGGAAGTGGACACCAAACCAGTGCTGGGTCTTGCACCTAATGCTACATTTATGGTGGTAATTAGGAAGTTTATTTTGAAGGATTATAGGCCTGATACCTTAGCGGGCAGTGCCCAATACTTGGAATCTGAGTTGGATTTTGTGGTCACTAGCAATACTCCAATTCATAGAGGGAACTCAAAATACAGAGTAGAATCCACTAGATGCATTTTCTTTAAAAAACTAGCCTGATGGTGGATGAAACTCACTAGTGGATTCTACATCATATTTAGAGTTTCCTCCAGAAACAAGAGGATGTTCTGGTATTACCAAACTCTAAATCAGGCTCATAGAGTTTTTATTCAGATGCAATGGGTTACAAGCAGCAGTTGCAGCACATGTAGATCAGGGCCTGATCCAAGCAGGTGGTAAATAGATGCAGATATGGGCACAGTATCGAACCTGCAAGTGGGGAAAACACATAGATTTGTACCTGGTATTCAAGAGTCCACATGTTATTTCCATTTGGTGAGGAATAACCTGTGATCCCTGGTGAAGTTCCTAGAAAAACAATTCCATATACATCTTTATCACAGCAAGACAATGCAGCGGAAGCGGCCGGTGCAGGTAAACGCAGTGGGGCGGAGTGGGGGGGGGGGAGTGGGGAGTCAGACACCAGACGAAGGAAAAAAACGAAAAAAAACACTTAGCTTCCAGCCGCCGCATCGGCGAATTGGCAATGCCGCGAGCACAAGGTAAGTGGTTTTCTTTTAATTCATTTTATTTTCCCTCGTCATCGTCTGTCGACTCCCCCTCCACAACCGCGCTTACCTGCACCGGCCGCTCCTGCTATGCAGTCATCATATACTGCACAGACAAAGGACTGAGAGGTACAGCACACAATGATGAGGGCCCCATTGCAAGGTCCCCTCAAAGTCAAGTGGTAATTCTCCTTTGGAATTACTGACACTAGGGGAATTGGTAACTCCAGGGAAGGGATAGATAATAAGCCAGTTACAAGAGGGACCCTAAGGGTCACCTTAGAAATGAAGAATTGTCCGGGAAATTGATAATTTAGTCCAGATCCCCCCAGTAAATCCTTCTTTTCCCCAGTAGTTCAATATTTGATCCTTAAACGCCGCTGGAGAGTAGGAGCCAAGGTGAAGTGACAAAAAGGTGAAAGATAGATGGTCTTGAAGGTAAAAGGAAGTCTATAATTCACAGAGATACAAAAATGCATTTCCGGATTATGTGTATGCTTGCCTCCTATGTAAAATCATTGACATTGCTACACATTAGTATATTCATACCTGCTCAGACTTTGTTGGAATAAGGGATAGTAAAGCTGAAAATACAAAATGAGACAAAAATCTTGTTCTACACCATCAACATATGGAGAAAGAAGCATAACAACATTTGAACTGGAGAAGCTCTTATAAATTGAAACATAATATGAACTATAAACCATAATATGCCTGAAAGCACGTCACATTTGTATTGTATTGTTTTCTTTTTTTACTGTGCACAGTTTATAAAAATAGATACCATCAGAGACAGACCACTTAAGGGCTTGTCACCAAAATCATTCTAACAACTTTTGCTGGCATGCTCTTTCTTGTACAGCGGTATTCATATGTTAATTTAACCTTTTCAGGAAAGAATCGTTTAAAAGGGAAGAGCATGCCAATGCTAGATATCAGTCCCTTCCTCTAGTTTTATCCAATTTACATTTTGTACTCCCAAAGGTCAAAGTGTGCGTTGTGGAAACTGGAGGCTCCAGGAAGCTCTCCCAACCACATTTTCCAGGGAGTTGGATAGCTGCCTCACTTCCTGGTGTGGGAGAGACAGACAACATGTGGCTAATTTTACAGCAACTGAACTATAGGACTGTTTGTCAAATTAAAGTACCTTGGATTCCTTGCAGGACATTCAAAATGACTGGAACACTCGCTAATGTACTTTGAACACACTTTCGTTTTTTCTAAGTAAATCATGTTCATAATATTTTCTCAGCATATGTATTACAAATAAAAGCTCAAGCGTGTGTCCAAGTCAAACAAAGATGTAATTGTCCACTACCTGCAGAATTAATTCACTACTTGCTTGGCAGTACAAATTAGTCATCTTCTGAAGCTAACCCCAACACAGATTTAAATGTAAGCTACAGTTAAGGCAGGCTGAGCAGCTAACATCGCTCACCTTCAACCTCCCCATAGAAAATGCATTTTTCGTAATGTTGAATAGCGTTTGCACCATTTAACAAGGCTGCATGAAACTTGGTTTAGCTGGAGAGAGCCATGAAGTTCCATCAACCGTGGCAAACGTTATACTGGGTCTCAAATGTACAACCCCCAAATGTTAATTCCTATAGGGATACAACTATTACACCTGCTGCCAAAGCTTCTGTTTCACCAAACATAGGTACTTATTTATGAGAGGCCTGCACCGCCATAGAGTCACTATTTTTGACACGACCGCAGTGCAGGCAGTACTCATATTTACACATTGGCACATGTCGCCGAATGCATCACTTTTGGTAGGCCTCTGTCGGAAATTGCCAGCGTCAGAACCGACTGTGTCACGTAGATAATAATGTATTCAAGGTAGCCGTTCCATCGTAAAATCCAGCCCAAAACCGATGCAATGATATTTATAGGTTTGACAATATGTGACGCATCGATGTTAAGTGATGCGCAGAGCCTGAACTGCGTCAAAAATCCTGCGCCTCAGCAACCCAGGTGTAGGAAATGACGCATTGGTTGTAGTACATAAAGACATGCCACACAAAACACTTTTGGAAGCTCCATTAGACCATGGAGGTGCTCATTTTGCAGCTGGAATTGTGAGGAGACCCCCACCACATAGGCAGTGCAGGAGAAGGGAGCACGTTTTTTCACCAGTGGACTTCCCTCATTGTCCTCAGGGAGGATGAGGTCATCACATACTACAGACTCAGGAGGGAGTCCATAAAAGAACTGCTGAACCAGATAGCTCCAAGGCTCCAGCCACCAACTGACAAGTCCACCAACATCCCTCCACATGTCAAGCTGAAGGCTGTCCTCCACATGCTGGCATATGGTTCATTCCAGATCACAACAGCCAGAGTGGCTGGAATATCACAGCCATCATTTTCTGCATGCCTACTCTTTGTCCTGGATGCCATAATGTGCCTAACAGGCCAGCACATTCTCTTCCCCAAGACACAACAACAGCAGCTGGGCACCAAGCAAGCTATGCCATTGCTGGATTCCCACATGTGCTAGGAGCCATGGATTGCACACATGTGCAACTGGTACCACCTGCAGTTATATTACACTGGTATCGGCGCCAGAAGCACACATACTCTGTCAATGCCCAGGCCATCGTGGACCATCAGGGGACGCTCACCAATGTGCTGGCAAAATACCAAGGGAGTGAGCATGATGCCTACATCTTCAGGCACTACATCATCAATGACTGCTTCCAGAATGGTCGATATGGGAAAGCCCTACTTGTTGGCAAGAAAATCAAAGTACATAAAAGAACTACTAGCCGTAACAAATGTATGACAAATTAGCCATCTCTGTGTCTGTTGCTAGAGATAGGGCTATATGTATGAGGCGCATTGCCTTATACGTACATGATGCATCATGTTACACGTGTAAAGCAAATCCTGCAAGCCTCACGTTAAGACACGCAAAGCTCCTTTGTGTGCCTTTGAAAGGTGTAAAGGCATTGACCAATGTAACACTGAGCAAAATGCAGTGTACCATCAATGTGTGCAAGGGAGTGGTACCATGGGCATTGTGGGGGTGTCTACATGCAACTCCCATGGTTCATGAGGCATGCCATGTATCCCATATCAGGTAAACTTTAAAATGTCACAAATCAAATGGTCTCCCCAGGTGATGTGTAACAAGAAAAAACAACTGAAGTCATCCAAGTCACTCCCGCTACTGATGCATTCTGTTGCACACATACATAGACGATCAGCACTCAGAGGCCCTCATTTTGAGGATTTTTGCATAGGGCAGCACAGCAAGTCAGCTTACTGCACTGTCCTACGCCAAAGAGAAAGGGCACCAGATTAATGGTGCATTCCTGTCCTTTCTCCCTGCACTGGTGCTGTTTTAGTTACCTCCTGCCAATGCAGGCACCCTTGGTGGATGGATGGAACCACATCAACTGAACTGGGTAATGAATCACTAATGAAAACATGTGGCATGACAGACAAGCCAACATGAGTATTAAGGCCACACAAGAGATAAGTCTGAGATCAATGCCTCCTCTCTGGCGTACCAACTACTGGTATCAGTCAAAGGTCAACAAGGTCAGTGGTGTGAGACCAAGTACTGTGGCAGCATACATCTATGTTGATCAAAGTTATTGGAGAAACACAGGAAGAAGTATGTGGAAAGGCCATGTGTGGCATGCCATGTCAGTGTAGGCCCCAGATGTGTGTAAATGTCAATACTGGTTAACATTGTGACACCAACTTTTAAAAAGATAAAAACATATGTTGCAGCAATACTAACAGTCTATGTACACACAAACACGTATCTTGACTGCCGCATTGACTGATGTAACCAATGAGATGGCTCACCTGTTCTGTGGACTAAGTAGCCCAAAACAAAAGCATATGAATCCAGCACACAGAAATTTACAAAGTCAAACACAATGCAGCTAAACATGTCATACATCAGTCATCGACGTAGAATAAATTTCAAGCTAGACAAGGCACCACAGTCTCTACATACAATAGTGCCAGTAATGAGTCGAAAATGAACGCATAAAAGTACACATGCCCCTACAAGTTGCAGTCATACACATACATGTTAAAAACCTATGTCTTGTGTGTACTTTCAGACTAGACAGTTACTTGTAACAACATCAATCTGATCCACATAAAGATGGCTCTCATTGCAATACATATGTATTAATCAAAGTACGCTAGCGCGGGTGTGGTTTGCAGAAGGTTCTGTGGCGCTCTACAGAAGTACACTTGAAAGTTGTCATGAATTTATTTATGTGCGGTGCTTTGAGGTGGAGAGATCACCCACTCCCCACTTGGACGACCAAAATCACCCAGTTTATACAAAAAATTGGTTTCCCCAGCACACGCTAATGTCAAAATGTATTACATAAATAACAGATATCAACAATTCTTGTCTTTCTTTGTATTTGTTAGGTTTATTCTCATATGTTCTTGTTTAGTTCTTTTTTTAGCCTCTTTTTAGCCAACACATGTTTTGTCGCCCATGGCAGGTGGCCGGGACTTCCTAAGGGCTGTTTCATTGGTATGGTTAGTGTAAACTTTTAACCGATTGTAATTCCGTCCCGGTTTCCCCAAATAGTTCCTTGTCTTTGTTAGTTTTTCTCTCCCAATCGTGTCAGTATTATCCCTTATTATATGTTGCCATCCGTTTTACCGCCTTCCGAGTGTTTGCTCGTACAGCCTTCTGTCATCCCAGCAAGTACGCTTTGACCCACATAAAGATGGCTCTCATTGCAATACATATGTATGAATCAAAGTACACCATGACAACTCAGCTGGCAAAACATTTAAGTTGCATGCTGACAAGATATAGAGGACAAATCCATGTCACATGTATGAACTGCACCAAGTTTATGCACGAAATCACATGGTGGAGGAAGTGAACAATGAAATGGCTGTGACAATGTCAGATAAGCCACAAGCTAAAGCTGTGCATCAAAATGGACATATGTATGTGTGAGTGTCACACGTGTTGGCAATGTCACAACCTACCTAGGGAGCACCAAATAAACAAATATCAGGTCAATAAACTGTCACTTCACACCTGTAGTGAGTGCATCTAACATTGAGTGATCAGAAACATCCTCAATCCCCCTCACAGTAAGCAACTGGAGAAACATGAAAGTCAGCATGTAGAAGTGTACAATGTATAAGGCCTTGCTCAGCATCAGCAATTACACAGATAACTGAAAGAGATATGTGCAAAACTGTATAAGTAACGTTTTGCAAATTACCATTCGAAATGTGTTTGAGTTATTTAGCACACATGACACACAGGACATAAATGTAGCTGTAACAGAGAGCAAATGCATTGACAGTTGTAATTTCTGTTTCAGTTTCAGCTGACCAAGGATATGGTCTCCAGCCATGGGTCTTGACCCCAATAGCACAGCCCCACACTGAGGCAGAACAACACTCCAATCAGGCACTGACCAAGACCAGGAACATTGTCGAGAGAAGCTTTGGAATGCTGAAGTCCTGCTGCAGATGCTTTACTCGCCCCATACAGTCTGCAATATCATACTTGTTTGTGCCATTCTCCACAACATCTGTGTCTGGGCAAATGTCCCGAGGGACATGAACCGTGATGAGCAGGAGCCAATGGAGGATGAGGATGGGGATGAGGATGGGGGAGGGATGCAAAATACAGTGGCTGGGATTAGGTGACGCACAGACATTGTGCAAAATCTCTTCACATGATTCACATGTACATAGATGGAGATCATTTCTGCACATAATATGGATCACTGACAGAATATCGACAGTCAGAATATCGAGGTACAAAGATATCGACGCAAAAATATCGATGTCCAGAATATCAAAGTCCTATCTACAAAATGGTAAGTACCAAAATATCGAAAAAAAATATTGTTGTTAAAAATATCGTTGTTAAAAATATCGTTTTTTTATGTTAAAAAAATAATGTAAAATAAAGTAAATAAATATAATTTAAAAAAACAAAGTTAAAATTATTAGAAAATTTTTAAAATTATAAGTAATACATATAATGTAAAAATAAATTAAACATATATATGTCTAAAATATAATATATACTTACTAAATAATATTTACAAATAATTATTTTAATAACTTACAAATTGTTATAAATACATATATATTCACATACACCAATAATATAAATTAAAAACAAAAAACATATATAACAAATTAAAATATAATTTTTTAAAAATCTTTTTAAAATACATTTTACACTACATTAACTAAAACAGTAGAGAAAATATTGGATAGTGGAGGGGATAAAATTACTATTCCCACTCCAGTTAGTGCAACAGTAGGGAAAGTGTTGGATAGCGAAGGGGTAAAAATTACTATTCCCACTCCAGAGAGTGCAACAGTAGGGAAAGTGTTGGATAGCGTAGGGGTAAAAATTACTATTCCCACTCCAGAGAGTGCAACAGTAGGGAAAGTGTTGGATAGCGTAGGGGTAAAAATTACTATTCCCACTCCAGAGAGTGCAACAGTAGGGAAAGTGTTGGATAGCGGAGGGGTAAAAATTACTATTCCCACTCCAGTGAGTGCAACAGTAGGGAAAGTGTTGGATAGTGGAGGGGTAAAAATTACTATTCCCACTCCAGTGAGTGCAACAGTAGGGAAAGTATTGGATAGCAGAGATGTACAAATTACTATTCCTACTCGAGAGAGTGCAAGAGTAGGGAAAGAGTTGGATAGCGTAGGGGTAAAAATTGCTATTCCCACTCCAGAGAGTGCAACAGTAGGGAAAGTGTTGGATAGCGGAGGGGCAAAAATTACTATTCCCACTCCAGTGAGTGCAACAGTAGGGAAAGTGTTGTATTGCGGAGGGGTAAAAATTACTATTCCCGCTCCAGTGAGTGCAACAGTAGGGAAAGTGTTGGATTGCGGAGGGGTAAAAATTACTATTCCCACTCCAGTCAGTGCAACAGTAGGGAAAGTGTTGGATAGCAGAGGGTTAAAATTAACATACTTTTCAATTAAATAATTATTATAAGTAAATAACCAATTAATAATTAATTAATAATTAATTAATTATAAATACTAATAAATAAATATTAATAATTACTTTATTATAATTAAATTACTTCCCACCCTATTCCCCTATAAACCCACAACCCGCTCCTAAAAAACACAATTAATATAATTATCAATTAATTAATAACAATTAATAACCAATTAATAATTAATTAATAATAAATTAATTATATAAATAAAAATTTATATTTACCTTTATTATAATTAAATTACTTCCCACCCTATTCCCATATAAACCCACAACCCGCTCCTAAAAAATAACACAATTAATATAATCCTCTATTAATTAATATTAATTAATAACCAATTAATAATGAATTAATGATAAATTAATTATAAATACTAACAAATAAATATTAATAATTACTTTATTATAATTAAATTACTTCCCACCCTATTCCCCTAGAGACCCACAACCCACTCCTTAAAAAACACAAATAATATAATTATCAATTAATTAATTAATTAAAATTAATAACCAATTAATAATTAATTAATAATACATTAATTATGTAAATAAAAATTAATATTTACCTTTTTTATAATTAAATTACTTCCCACCCTATTCCCCTATAAGCCCACAACCCGCTCCTAAAAAAATAACACAATTAATATAATTATCTATTAATTAATATTAATTAATTACCAATTAATAATTAATTAATAATAAATTAATTATAAATAATAATAAAGAAAAATTAATAATGACTTTATTATAATTAAATTACTTCCCACCCTATTCCCCTATAAACCCACAACCTGCTACAGAACTAAAATACGCAAAAATTAATTTTCATAAAAGTAATTACTGCTAAAAATTTAACACATACATTAAAAAAACTACACTTATACCAAAAAATTACATCACATACTTTTAACAAACATACTAAAATACAGAACACTAATATAAATATCGATATTATTAACAACGATATTTTTACAAATGATATTACTGTCTTCGATATTAAAAAAAACTATATTTCTTACCTTACTGTCGATATTCTGTGCTACAATATACTTGCTGTCGATATTCTTGTACCTCAATATTTCAAACTCGATATTGTTGTAGTTCAAAATAAACAACTCGATATTCTGTCCGTACACCACATAATATGAAGGATCAACATGGAAATAAATGCTTGAATCCATTACTTGTGTTGGTGTGTATGTTGCAGTTCCAGTAAACATCAACTTACCCACATCTTGTCAACTAGAATTAGGCCTCCAAATGTAACTATCATGTCATCAGACCTGTTGAACAACATTGTGCCATGCCTCACATCTATTATTTGCACACATACAGAACTGCTATGTGAAGCATTGTACTGCATTAAAGGGACAGGCCAGCCATTCCACATTTCAAGATCCAAATGGATCATTACTCTCCCCTTGCACTTAAGCAGTGAAGAGCTGGACAGCTTGCAGTCTTCCTGTGTTGTGCAACAGCAAAGTGTGCAACAGACGTTACTCAGTGAAGTTAGGAATACAAACCACAAACTACCATACCTGAGAATAACCTCACAATGCATTGTGTCTCACCAACTTGTTCACATGCTGATTAACGACATTTTTGCCAGAACTCATCTCGTTGAAGATACCATCAAAGAACACGAGTGACAGTTGCCATGGACATAGGCCCACTGTCATGCAAACATGTAAAAACAGTCACTTGGAAAGAATGCATGTATGCATCTGTGGATAACCACAAAACAAAGCTCATGTGAACTATTTCCTGGCTACATTGTCACATACACCTCATCATGGTACAGTCAATGTAAGACTCGTTTGCCATGCATTGCTCAGCAATGCAATGAGCACCAAAGGCCTTAAAAATACAACATGATCAGTTTACATTGTACAGTGCGTAAATGACTCGAGCACTATGACATTGGATAGGTCATATGCAAACATCTGAACACCTGAAGGATACTGAGATGTCAAGAGTGTGATTTTACTTGGATCAAAAGTCAGACAGAAATGTATGTGCATACACACAAGTCATTGCACATGGTCAGATGGAGTGATGTTGATATGAACTTACATTAGCATCACAATAGTTGTGTACCTCTGACCTGAGTGGACATCTGCATAGCTGAGCAGATCACGAATTTACTATCAACAAAAAGGTGAAAAGTAAGTTGAGTGTGTGCCATTACAAAAGTTGGTGTTAGGGAATGCAGTATCTTCGGACCAGAAGGCACACACAAAGGCCTGCCCTCAGAGTCTATGTAGTGCTACTAACATTGACAGGAGTAAGGTACAGATCATGTGTGAATGGCAGCATCCTGTAAATTGAACATTACAAGTACAATGGACTATTTAACCATGTTTCACTGCAGTGGTGACTGATGGATCACTCACCTATTAAAAAGGTCTGTTGCTGTGTGACACACTCACCCCAGATCTACATCATGTTTCCTGATATATGTATGCTTGATAGCACCATGTGCGGAACACTTGTGCCTGTGAAAGACGTATACTACAGTAAGTCTGCAAAGTATAACAGTCTGCGCATGCAGAGATTGTGTGCAGCTACAGTGTGCTCAGCTACAGACCCACTGCCATAGTCCAAAGTGAGTGTAGTACCAAACAGTGTGCAATGACTAAGTGTGTCATGCACTTCATGATGTATGTTGCCCTCTTACATATGTCGATCACAGTAAAATTTACATGATGTCCTGTCAGTGTAAACAGAGGGGCATATATTGGGCATGGCCACACAATATAGCACAGATAGTCTCCCTATGCCACACCAATGCTTGTAAGCACATAGCAAGATTAGAACGGTATCTAACATAACACTTTAAAATGTTGAATATTGACCTGTGGTGGTGCTTGATTAGCTACATAGGCCCAATGCAGGCACATGTGCCCCATGAGTCAAGGATGCGACTGTTACATGCAGGAATGGATGTGACCATGATGGTGCGTCTTACTGTAGTCCAAACAATGCTGTGAGTCCTGGTGCTCCTTCTATGTGTGCTGCTGTTCACAGGACTCAAAGAAATTCAAAGTGAATATAA
Organism: Calotriton arnoldi; assembly: GCA_963921515.1. Lineage (NCBI taxonomy): Eukaryota > Metazoa > Chordata > Amphibia > Caudata > Salamandridae > Calotriton > Calotriton arnoldi. The sequence continues at coordinate 851,694 of CAWUFW010007746.1, read as the reverse complement.
GATGTCAAGGTCTAACTACATGTAATATCACTCCCGTTGAGGTAGTATTCACTGACACATTGCATGTTTGTGTAGTATCATATGACAGTACATGCACTTATGACCATCTGGTGTGAATGGCTACCCACAATCTTAGCTCAAGAAGCCCCTCTCTGGTGCAGAGTAATGTGATGCAGTGAATTGCGATACACAGTGGCACTTATGATTCATCACACTTGTCTGGACTTGTGATGCTCAAACTATAGTCAAACTGATTTAGCAAACACTTTTAGCCAGGTGCATTGGGCATGTGCCCCACATGTAGTGCCAGACACAAAGCCCAGACAGCAGATGTGTCTGTACCACAACATTCCATGGTGGGAGTTGGCTATTTTAGTCTGCTAAATGATGTCTGCCTGACAATCACAGGTGTCATATTGGCCTAACACCATACCTTTCATATCTATCCAGTTAATCGGTGAGCAGGATGCCACATACACTGTACACTGGCAGAAGCAGCCAGTGTCTGTTCTTCCTGAGTGTGTATAGCATCCGTAACACATCCTATGGCAGAAATGCAGACAGATAGTATGAATTTAGACTTTGTGCATATTCGTGAAAACTATGGTGTATTACATTTGCATAGCACTGCAATATCTTTGACCAAAATGATGCCTACTACGCAGCTACCTACATTGACTTACACATAGGACCTCATTTATGAGGCCCTACCGACACTTTTTTGATGTTCCGGGTATGCAATGTGCCACAGCATATTTATAAGGCCACTTTAAGTGGCTTATCATGGCCTTATAAATATGTGCCCCTTTCACGCAGAAAACTGCGTGAAAGGGGCGATCCATGGGTGTTGCTGTGGGTGTTCCCACGCAACACCCATGGAACCTGACACATTGCTAGATTTACGAGGAATCCTAAACCTAGGAATCAGAACACCAGGGTTGGCATAAGGGAGGTGCAACGAGGCAAAATGTTTTAATTTCTCCTCATACTTTCCCTTTTCTATGTGTGCTGCATTATGCAGCACACGTAAAAAAAAGGAAATCGCCTGAATTGATTGATTTTGTGCATGAAGGTATCCCTTCCTGTACAAAATCAATCAGCCCGCAACGCAGGCACCCCTGCACCATGGTGCATGAATGCCTGCATTGGCGCACGGCATCAGCGCTGGGGAAAAGAACAGGAAAGTGCCATATCACGTAGATACCATGCATTCCTGCCCTTTTGTTTTGACGTGGGGCAGTGCAGCAAGATTCCTTGTGGCACTGGCCTACGTCAAAACCTCATAAATGAGGCCCATACTACACAACGTAGGACCAACAAAAGGTTTTTAATGTTTCTACACATCACAATATGTATGTGTTTTACTGAAAAATATATTGTCACTCATAATGTCAACACAATGAAGGCAATTACTCACACATAGGCCCACTGTTACCAATGACATTAAACACATCCAAATTCATCATGGGTATCAGGTATGAAAAGTGAAGCAAGGAAAGTGAGTCCAAGGTGTGTTTACCTGCATCCCACAAATCCCTACGCTGTATTACAGACAATAGGCCAGTTGCGTGAGTCTGAACCCAAGCATTGGCCCCATAGTGCAACGCATTGCACCTGGAACATCGGTCGGAAGCCACGCATCAATGTCAATGTGTCAAAAACAACGCATTGTGCATTAGCTTGCGTTGTGCGTTAGTCACGCATGAGCTATTTCTGAATGGATACGTAAAAATAAAAACAGGCAGGATACACCTAGGAAATTATGTAATGGCTAGGAAGTGTGAAGTTACTTTCACTTATAGTATAGAGGTGTTTTGTGGTTTCCTTATTGGAATTTTTTGGTTTTTGGTGTTGTCAGTATCTGTGCTGTCCCTGTCTTGTGCCAATAGTGTCAATTGTGTGTTATGTTTGTCATTTGTGTTGTTATTGTCACTGTATAGTTGGGTGTTTGTCATTAAGGGGTTTTGTAGTTTTAGGGGTAGGCGTAAGGTTAAGGGGTATTTCACGTAGTGGGAAGGGTGGATAGTGTGGCTAGAGCCATGTAAGGGAAAAGGAGAGCAAAGAACTTGTCAGAGGGAGAGTTTGGGGCCTGCTTTGGCTACTGGCACATGATAGCTACAGGGGGTAGGGTCAGCCAAGGCTACCCCACCAAGGGGCGCAAACAGCGGTGGGAGAGAGTGTGCTGCCACATGAGCCGTGTCTTTGGTGTAGACCACACCGTACACCAACTAAAACACAGATGGGCGGATGTGGTGAGCCGTGAGGCCGATCTCCTAGATAACCTAGGCATGGAAGTTGGTGGCCCCGTTGGTAAGTACATATTTAACATCTGCTTGCAGTTGTGTGCATATCTAAAAAATAAGTGATCTATTTCTCAAAAGGGGCAGCTATTTGAGGGATAGTGTGCCATAAAACAGTCTAAATGAGTCAAATGGTAACCCCAGGGGTCAGTTCACTGGGGTGTAAAAATAGCCCCTGCAGACCCTGCAGTGCAAGGGTCGCCCAGAGGTCCAGGGGGCCTCCTCCGGCCCTGTGCAGGGAGTGTGGGCCCCTGAGCTGAGAGAGCATGACTGGGTCCTGAGCTTGGGGGTCACCCTCCATGTATGTTGCAGGGGGCCGCCTCACATTGAGTCCCAATACTGGCTAGACAAAGTTTTTGGGGCATACCAAATAATTTCACATGCTTGTATTTGTACACATGACCTAAATTCACATACAAGCCTGTACAGAGCAGGAATGTTGAATGTTGAAATACCCTGCACAGGGGGACATGTAAGGAGCTACGTGAATGAAACTCACATATCATGTTGACTGTCTGATGTGTGCTGCATTGTTCAGCACATGTATAGAGTTGGGCATGCTCCAGCCAATGTAATAACTTTCAGATGGAGGCTCTTCCAAGATTGGATGTTGATTTAGCCATCAAAGCCATGCATCCTTGCACCATGTAGCAAGGAATGTTTTTTAGCGCCTACTCTGCACGCTGTGTACCAGTGACATATATTGTCCTTAAACACTTCAATGTGGCATATACATGTCCATTGTTAATCCATATCAACTTTGCCACGTGCTACGTGTCCAACGTGCTGAACATACCAGATATTTGTGATGTCATTGCACTGTGCTTCATATGTACACAGTGTATGTATCTGTCCAATATTCACAAAGCAATGTATCATCTTTTTGTCTTGTAGGTGGTTTTGCACCATACACCCGGGTGATAGTAGCTCCTTCAGGGATCCCAATGCTACCACTTAGTGTCAGTAGAATGTGTTTGTACCTCAGTAAGGATTGTGTGTCATCTATGGAATTCGTAACATTGTGATATGTATGGAGTAGCATCATTCACCTGTAATCAATTTACAGTACATTTTAATTCACCAATGAAGTAGCACACAGTGACGCGCAATGGATAAGGACGAATGTCAATGTGCATGTGGGGGCAATGTATGCAGGCCAACGTGATTGATGGCTCATTATCTGCTGCGGTGATGTTTGGCCAGCTGCAGTTTGGATGCTTATGGCACATGTACCATCACCAGCCATATTATCTACAGATGGTCATAAGTTCAATTGACTTACACCCATACCATGGCACAAACGTGAAAAAATATTGGTCAAAAAATATGTTACAGCAAAGTGGCATGACATAGACTGAGCTTGTCTGGAAACGGTATGCTTGCCTATGTCCATATTTGAGAATGAGACCGGTGGGGGTGCAGTGTAACACGTATCCCAGACAGCATTAACAATTGTCAACATTACAGTGTCATGGTATACTATGCATAATGAACATCTTTACCAAAATACTACTTCTACTATTGTTGTTTAGAATCATACTATGCTCTTACATGCGGAATACGTTTATCCTCGATATCAAAATTTGTACAGTGTGTAAGAGCATAGGCATGATCAGATATTTATGCTGTACAACAGCTAAAATGTTTTGGGATCCAACATGTACCAGTAGCTATATGCGTAGCCCAACTTCATAATCTGAAAAATTTGTGTGACCATGTGAGGGCGCGAGGCATCACAAACAAACATTCCCTCCTATGATAGATGCTGCATATATAGTTGTGAGGGGGAAAGTTCTCCCTAATCATTGATTAGAGTAATCTCAGTGGACAGATGGTATATCAACGTGTGTTACTGTGAAGGTGTAAGTACATTGTCATTAGGAATCATTTACTTTGTTGCACCTCTTAGGCCACAATGATCCTGAGGTATGGAAACTGTTATCCGGCCTCAGGGTACATGAGCATCCCTCCAAGTACTCCCTAGCAATAATATGTGAAATGGGGTGACAGAGGAACATTTCAAAAGATGCCTTGGAGGATGTAGGAGAAAAACTTTATGTGATTATTGGATTGGACGGTTCATCTTCAGACTGCCTGCCTGATGCACATTGCTCGTGTAGTTGTCCACATGGCAAGGTATGGGAATATGGCCTGGCAGGTCTGGGATGTAAGGAATCCTACCTCAGTGCTAACAGAATAGGTAGGAGTACATGTGGCACAAGTCACCAGTCTACACAAGGAAAAGCAGTTAAATGCCTAACTCATGGCCTTGTATATCCAATGTCTTACTCTGGAGAATTAATCTCACCTTAGCAGGGAGTTTTTCAATTTGATGCAAAGTGGAAAGGGCCACATGCAGGTCTGCAGAGTGTCAGCAGCATACATCCCATTACACTGCTCAACTACTGGTTATGGTACTCCTACTGGCTAGCACCAAATCTGTCACCCTTAACTCACAGTGGAAGATTACCTGTCAGATATAGCACAAAGTACTTGTAAACATGAGATCTGCAACATCCTTGCACACACTCATTTAATGGATATGCTTTTTGTTGATATGCATCAAGTAAAAGCAGCCTTGCTGACACGTGTGGACAGACACTAGGATATGTAAATGTCACCATGGTATTATTGCTGCAACTGTATACCATAAGTTGCGTGTTAGGGTTCCTGGTATGTCCCTGAGTCATGACTGGGGAAGTGTCCAACAGGTCTCTTTTACAGGAGGTAGCTACACACCCTCTATCTATGTTTAGACTACCTGGCACTGAGTCAGTCAATGCAGCAATGTGTGGCCTTGTGTATTTGCCATATGAGTTTACCAATGCTGAGGCACACTACCTGTATTTGCGGTACGTAGCTCATTTCACATAGGTTATTGAGCACAAAATATACCCTGTTACATGCTGTATAGGCAACACCAGGAAGTCCATAGGTGGACAATGTATTCAATTCCATGTGTACACCACATCATGATTCCAACTCAGTCTCTGGATTGATATGATTATCATTTTTTTTGTGTGGACACTGCCATTTGGCATACCTGCTGTGACAGCGCCTGAGTACATTTGCCTTGTTACATTAGGAGAATTATATGTTCTGGAGGAATATTGTTCAATCCTCTTTCAAAATATTTGGTTTTGTGTGGATTTGCAACATGTGATGTTCAGAAAAAGTTAGCATATTATTGCAGACATCAGGTACAAGTTCTGATTTTGCTGATACATATTTCCTTTATATCCATCAGACCACATGACTGCTGATCAGAAGAAAAATCACAACATCAGGCTGGAGCACTACCGCCACATCAGGCATGTGGCAAAGGCCTACAAAAGGATGGGGAAGCTATGCAAGGAAGGGAAGGTGGCTGGTACATGGAAGTCAGGAAGCCATGAGCAAGCAGTACCTTCCAAGCCAAAAAACCCTCAGGCTGGATCAGTAAACCAGAGCGGAGTCCCAGTGGCCACTCCAGGACTCTCCTCTGGACAGTCGGCCCAAGCTGCACAGGCCCAGCTCACTACCCCTGCTGTAGGCTCAATTTTCGAAGCTCATGCTCTGAAGGACCTCCAAGAATTGAAACTGAGGATGGCTGCCATTGAAGGGCAACTCTCAAGTTTGCAGGTAATTATGCTCACTGTGGTGGAGGCAATGGAGAGGATGAGTGCCCACATTTGTCTCACCCTCTGGCTTTCCCCTTTCCCTAGTTGGTTTCCAGTTGTCTGTGTAGCATATAATTCTTAGCATAGATTAGATTTGGTTTTAGCATAGGTATAGGTTAGTGTAGTATAAGTTGGTTTAATAATGTAGGTGTGTATATGGTTGGGGATTATTTTTAGTGGGGTGGGGAGGTTGATGTGTAATGTGTGTTCTGGAAACAAATTTAAACAAAATTATTAAAAACAAAAAAATACAAACAGTATATATTTGTTTCAATTTATATGTGTAGGTAGTGTATGTTTAGGATGTGTTTGTCTTTTGTGTATGTTAAGGTAGTGTTAAGATAACTTATCGTAGGATGGGTAGGGTAAGTTAGTTTAGTCTTAGTTTAGATAGTGATAGTTAGTGCAGGGTAGGTAGTTTTAGTTGCAAACATTTACAAAATCTTATGTAAAATATCCTTCCCTGCATAGGAGTTGCATATTTGCTTAGGTTGATTTGTGCACATGATGTTGGGATTCCTTGCAGTGTTTGTAGATGTGTGTAACTGTGTGAGACGCCTATGGACAAGAGTCAGTCAATGTTGCCATGGAGTCAATTAAAGGATCTTCTACAATCTTTGGGCACTGTCATTAGTCCTGTTTGTGTGAATGGACGCACAGCCCAACAGAGATAGTCACCTACTGTAGCACTGTGTGTGTGCATTATGCTAGATGTATAGTAGGGATCGATCTGTCACCCCATGGGACCCATTCATGGCTGTGTGGGGACACACACTGGTGCCTGGCACTTACGAACTCACCCTTGCAGCATTGTAGTAGTACATCATTGTTGTTTGCTAGTTTGTATCCATGAAAGTGGCCCCCACCTGCAAAGAAACGTCCTTCCTCCTTGCAATTGAGTACTTGCTAAGTGTGGCACTTCCTGCATGTGGATTTGTGCAACTAATTGCTAAGGTAGAATAGCAACCTCACTGGTGTCACATCAGCATTGCTGTTGTTCTTGCCCCTGCCTCACCATCGATGTGGTGGAAGGAAGGTGCCCCTTCCTGCATAAAACATTATCCTACATGCAATGTAGTCACCCTTGCACCATGGTGCTAGTGTGCCTGCGTTGGCACTAGGCTACCGAAATGGCACAAGTGCAGGAAGAAAGAAACAGGAATGCAGTGTATTGCATAAATACAGTGCATTCCTGCCCTTTAACTTTGGCCTAGGGCAGCGGAGCAAAGTGACTTGCTGCGCTGCCTTACGCCAAATTCCCATCAATCTGGCCCATGGTCCTCTTGTGTGCATCACTTACAATCAACCCCAACCTGAGTATGAACTTACACATGACAGGAGTTAGGGTGGTCTCTACCATGGCAAGCAACACCTGTGTGCTCTCACCCCGCACATTGGGACAGATGCTTACAATGTAGTTTCATGCTAGTGACTATGCATGTGGCACTTCACATGTTCCTATGTGTTGATACGGCACATGGCCCACACCTGACCCCCTTTTCAGGTGAGGGGTTTATCCTCTGACAACCCTATTCCATTCCATTGTTTTACAGTCTAGATTTGGCTGCATGGGCACAAGTAAGACACACTAGCTCATGGTGCAAGGGGGCCTGCATTGTCACTGTCAGGTTGGACAGGGTTCAAGAATCCATGCATGATGTGTTGTTCCTGTCTATGAATTTCGCTTTGTACTGTGGGACTCGTAGTTCTGGTGACTCATGTTATACATTCAACTACAACTCCCAGTCTACAAAGGTCACCCTGGACTGGTGCTGCACATCACACATGGAATGGACATATTTGACAGAGATGGACTGAGTTGTACAACATGTAATTGGGCACTATGGGCACTATGACTTACATTTATTTGATGTGTGACTGTACATAAGAAAGATTACTTCCCTATCCCTTACACACAGTGCAGCGCAGTGCAGGGACATAGGTTGCTGTGCTGCACAGCATGATATTTTTGCCCATATTGTCCCTTGTTGACATTTACCCTGTAAGTCTTGTTGGTTCTTGTAGCCAGCACTGTCCTGTCTGGGAACTCCTGCCACCAACTCTGCTGGGATGACTGCTGCCATCTGCTCCTCCAAGGTGATCAGTTCTTCCAGCTCTTCAGGTCCTTCTCCTTGTCTGCATGGCTGCCCTCAGGTTTATGGCCAGTTTCTCCTTCGTCCTATGCTTATACTAGTGCCAGCACTTCTTGCACTCTGGCACTGTTCTCTTAGCTTGCCCAACACTATTAATCTTGTCCACTATGGACTGCCAAATAGCCCCTTTCTTCCCTAATGGCAGTTTTGAGGTAACAAAGAGCTGATGCTCATGCTTTGTCACCTCTGTTACTAAAATGAGGTTCTCCTTCTCACTAAAATTACTCTTCCTTCTTCCCCTGGCGGTCTGACTGGACATCCTGTATGGGACTGGGGTTGTTGGAGTTGTTGCCCTGACTGCTGCTGCCTACTCCATCTTTCTCTTCTGAGGTGTGGGCAAACTTTTTTTTTCAAAACGCGTCACTTTGTAAGGGATTTATGATACTTGGCGAACTCCAATGTGACACTATGTTGTTTTGCGGCAAGTAAACGTTGGGTTACGACCCGCAAATCAGCCTAGCATCACTTTGCCTGCACTTGTGTCAGTTTTCTCTGCATTAGACATACCTTGAAAGCATAATTTTTTATGACTTACCATGGGACCTTATACATTGGTGAGCCATACCGTAAATACAACGCATCCAAAATGTTTCAAATTGGTGCACCCCAGCGCCATGTTTCTGACGCATCACTGCCTACCGCAGCGATGCATCAGTTCTCATAAATGAGGCCTTTAGATGATGTGCAACAGACTGTCCCAAATAATAATCCATTTGTGGTTTGGTGAAAATCAGATCTCCATTAAAATGGGGGTCAAAAGAGGTAACAAATAGAGATATCTTGCCAATTCAATTTGTAAAACTGAATTTGTGGATTGTGTCAAGCAAATTTGAATGTTTGAGCGATGTATTTGGAGGGTAAAAAGCTTAATTTTTTTAAATGTTGAAGTCAAGAACTTATTACACATTTGAACATTCACCTCTCAGGAATCACTGTCCCTCGCCACACTCAACAAAGGTAATAAATAGCATATTACACTTTGTGCATCTTCATATATATTCAATGGGGCCTAATCACCAAGGTAAATCCAGTTGAAAGCATTCTTTTAAGATTGTATTTAATGTATGAAACCTACCAGGAATTCACAGAGGTATTCCTGTCAGGCATACATTTATTTGAGGGTGCAGGGATCACTGCCATGAGTGTGTAAATCTCCCCAGCTATAATTCCCACACAAGGGGGGTGGGGGAGTAATAGGAATTCCAAAACCAGGTTTGCCTTGGAAGTTTAAAATGCTATCAGTGATTTCATCAATGATGTCATTTAAGATGTCATCAATGACGTTATCAAAGATGGCACTTAACATGGCATAAGTGATGTAATTTGTGAGGTCTTAAGTAGTGCATGGTGGGGTGCAAGTTATAGTTAGCTCATTGAACTATAGCTGGAGAATTTCAGTGAATTTTCAGTTTTAAAATGCTATGTTATACTATGTGTGACATTGTCACCTAACTATAACATTCCTTTGACCTCTTTTTTGTCTAGCGAACATATGTTATATATATATGCAGATGCGCAGAATGTAATATGCTATTTATTGCCATTGCTGTGTGAGAAATTGGGTTGTTGGTTGACTGGGAACTAAGCCTTGTCAAGCAACAGCCACAATCCCTTGCATGGTGAACCACAAAAAGTCACAAAATTATCCTGTACTTAACTCTGGGTAGCTTGGCACAAAAAGCAGTCAGGCTTATTTTATAGGCAATGTGTAAAGTATTTATGCAGTACACAAACAGTAATAAAGTGAAAACACAACACAGGACAAATCGCACACCTATTTTAAAAAAATAGAGTACATTTTAATAAATTATTTGACAACCAAATGACAAAAATGTAATCAGTAGAACCGGAGTTATGAATTTTTAAAGTTTTTAGTGAAAACTAGCACCTAAAAGATCTAAGCGCCTATCCCTTACATCTAGTCATGCGAGACCGGGTCAAAGTAGAAAAATATGGCTGACCTCGATGGAGTGTGGTTCAGATATAAGAAGTGGATTGACCCAGTCAGCACTTACCTCCAGACTTGGAAAAAGTTCTGAGGAAAATGTTCTGAGGGTAAAGTTCAGCAGGGAAAGCCTGCAGGAGGAGTCCGAGGAGGAAACGCTGTTGTCGGATAACCTTGGGTCGAAACTGTGGGGAAGGCTTCTAAGTTCAGACTTAGGGCCTGATTATGAGTTTGGCGGTCTTGCAGCGGACTGCCACACCAGCGCCCCACTGCAAGACCCCCAAACCCGTAGTCAGACCGCTCGCCGGATTCCGACTGGAATCCAGATTGGGCGGTCCTGCTGCAGAGGTCCCACAGCTGTGCGTATCTAAGGCACATAGGTGTGCCTTTGACATGTTCTGCCATGAGACTGCTGCAGCCTGTTCCTGCACAGAAAGAAATGCACAATGTTGTGCATTTCTTTCTGTGAAGGAATAGAGGGTGCAAAAATACAGGGGGGCACAACATGTGCCCCCATGCATGCACCCCATGCACAGAGGTGACAGGGGGCCCAGTTAGGGTCCCATGAGTTTCCTCGTCGCCACCCTTTTCCTGGCGGGCTCACCGCCATGAAAAGCAGGGTAGTGAGGAAACTCGAAATATGCTTGGCGGTGCCACTGTGGCACTGCCAGCAATATTGCAGCCTCAGACTGCTGCGCCACTGCCTAGGGCTCAAGAATCTCTGCAGTTGAAGCAGTCCAGTGGCGGTCCAAGCGCTGCACTCGTAATACGGCTGGTGGACCACCAGTCTGGCGGCCAACGAACCGCCACCGCGACTATGGCGTTCCGATGGACCGCTGTAGTATTAATTAGGCTCTATGTCTCTAAATGGAAGCAGAAAATCTCCAGCAGGAGAGGGCTGTAGCCAAAAACACTTCCATGAGGCTAGATACCCCTTTGGCAAAGGACCTCTGCAGCAGATTTGCTGTGCGGAGAAGAACGTAGCAGGAGAAGCTGTGAAGTCAATCTGACCAGCAATGCATCTCGGACAGATAAGCGAGCAAGTTGATCCTGGTCTCCTCCTTGTTCTCAGAGCAGTTTTTAACCAGAAATTTCCAAGTTCCCACTTTAGGATTTTGGCTATTTGATCACCTTCAGCACCACTTCCAAGGGTCCAGGACTGGTGGCTCACCACCAGGCCCCGACTGGCCGTAGCGGGCAACAGGAGTTTTCCCGGTGGGCCTCCAGGTTGGGGGCCGGTTTTAGACCACCTGGGGGGCCATTTTTGTTACCGGGGGCCGGTTTTGCAATATCGGCCCCCAGCAACAAAAGCAGCGCAAGGCTTTCAGCTAGCACGGGGGCCGGACAAGCTCTTTGCCAGGGCCGGTTTTGGTTCCCAGTCCGGCCCTGGGCTTCACTTGGACTGTCAGGACTCACTCTGGGTTCAGGTGTGGGTCCAAGGTGAAGGGAGCCTTCTGTGTCCCTGAGGCTCACATCAGAAGGCCAGCAAATTAGCCCTTTGGAGTCATTCTGGTGGTCCTGGGTTCAAGTGGCATGTCCAGGCCTTCTTCTCCAGGCAAGAGGGCAGTAGAGCAGAAAGGCAGCAATTCAGCAAGGCAGCAGCAGCATTCCGGCAGAGTGGTAGTCCTTTCAGCAGCACAGCAGTCCTTCCAGGTAGTGTATCCACGGGTTCAGAAGTGTACTGAAGTGTTGGTATCTGAGGTCCTACTTCTATACCCTGATGTCCTGGTTCTGGAAGGTGGGAGAAGCTTCTAGACAGTGGCTTTGAAGTTCATGGCATTTCCTGACTCCCCTGCCCTGGCTCCAAACTGGCTACTGTGACAATGGGTCGGTGTTATATCCTTTGTGTGAGGGTACTACACTCCCTATTCAGCAGCAAGTGGTGCTCTGCTCAGCTTCGCCCCTCCTCCTGCCAGCAGATAGCCCACCAAAGTACACCTAATTCCTCTATTATGTGACTGTCTGGGAGGAATTCACAAATATTTACTGTCAGTTACATCCAGTCCTGTGACCAAAGACAGGCTACAGGCCCAAAAGGGTTAATGGCAGAAAAATGCCAACTTTCTAAAAGTGGCATTTTCAAAATTGTATTAAAAAACCTGACTTTACCATTAAATAGGGCATTTCATTACAATTCCAAATACACCAAACATGACAGCTATCTGCTCCCAATTGGAAATTACAGCGTATTAAATGTATAAGGAGTCCCCAATGTTATCCTATTAGAGGGGTAGGCCTCACTTTAGTGAAAAACTAAATTTAGAGTCACTACCAGGACATGTAAAACTTAAAAGTACATGCCCAGCTTTTTAATTACACAGCACACTGCCCTATGGACTAACGAGGGCCTACACTAGGGGTGATATATATGTAAAAGGAAAGTTTAAGGCTTGGCAAGGGGGTTTTCATGCCAGGTCGACATGGCGGTTTAAAACTGCATTCAGGCTGCAGTGGCAGGCCTGGGACATGTTTTATGGTGCTATTATGTGGGTGGAACAATAAGTGCTGTAGGCCCAATAATAGCATTTAATTTACAGGCCCGGGGTATATGATATACTACTCTACAAGGGATTTACAAATAAATTAAATATGCCAGTTGGGGATAAGTCAATGTAACCATGTCTTAGGGGAGTGACCACAAGGACCTTAGCACTGGTTAGCAGTGGTAAAGTGCAAAGGCCAACAAAAATAAGTTAAGCATAATGGTAGAGGAGAGGCAAAAGGTCTGGGGGAAGACCACCCAAAGGCTGACAGATCTAATATTGAGAGTGAGGAGGGCAATGACTCAGGAGAGGAGAAGCCTCGAGTGAGTCATGATGCCCCTCCCCTTGCTCAATGAAAATAAATAGCATGTTACACTCTGCACATCTACATATATCGTTTATGCTATGGAATTATTTATGTGAACTTGTAAAAGAAACGTATTCAACCAAAACCAGGATGCATGAGTTTAATTTGAACAATATGGTAAAATCACATTGAAGAGACCTTGTGACTATTGGGAGAGTTGTTTTATTGTGTAAAGTAATTGTTGCATGCAATTTGTGATGCAGTAAAGGTGTTTGTCTCATGTCAGTTTTGCTGTACTGTGGTAATAAACTTGAACTTTGCACTGTAGTAATAAAAGTGTGAATGTGCGTTTATTAGTGCACTGGCTTCAAATAATGTGTTTTGGGCCACATTTAGTTTTGCTGGCATATAGTGCATATTATATACATAATTGTTGGGTTCTGTATATCTTTAACACTTGCACATGCCACCATGACTACGAGTTCCATGTTGGAATGGTGGCATGTGGAACGGTCAGGAGGGAAGTTGGAGTTGCTGTTTGCTCTGACCAGTCGTTTACCTTGGATGTTAATAAACATCAATAAAGAAACCTGAACTTACCAGACGACTCTACATCTTCCTTTCACTGGCGACGACTGGATTCGGGTCCTGGACCGGCAGAGCGCATTTTTCCTGTTTGAAAGCTTCCGCAGTGCACTCATCTCGTCAATTTCTCTTACTGACAGCCAACACCTCCTTATTTGCAACCGGAGTTTGTTTCCTTCCCTATGTCAATCGGAGACTGGTAGGATCCATTTTCTTCCATTTCCTCTGTTTTTCGTGGATTTTCTGTGGTCGGCTGTTGTTGCCTCGCGCTGGTTCCTCGCGTTTGAGCTCGCGTTGGTTCCTCGCGCTGCAGCTCCTGAGTCTGACGTCCTCTTGGGATTTCGTCGCACTGTCTAACGTCCTCATCCTATGTGAGAACGCACGGCAGCCATTTTGGCTCTGGATGCAATTCATGTGAATGCCACATTGACGTGTTCACGCTACGTGTGGACGTACGGCAGACATCTTACTTCTGGATGCAAACCGAGTCATTGCCATATCGCGATCAGCTGATTGCGCATCGAGGTGATGCGCACACCCACTTTATACTTAATAATTACATGCAAGTAGCGTGTTCAGTGACACGGACACCTTTGGCATTTTTCAATTTCTGCGACAACGGCTCTCATTGACGTTTTCCATTCAGCATTTGCATTCAGCATTTCACTTGGTGTTTGTTTTGTTGCCATTGCAACCACACACAATCGACGAGTTTTGCTTGCATTACGACACATATGGACTGCGTCCTTCATGTTGTGTATCGGTGATACACACACCTAACCAGTTTTTATTTCTCCACATTCAAGTGCACGTCGGTGACGCGCACACTAGCTACTGTGTTTAATTCCTTACACTATTCACATTCAAGTGCACGTCGGTGATGCGCACACCAGATATTTTACTAAACTTTTTATAAAGCATATTCTCCTTTCAGCGCATCGGTGATGCGCACACCTTAACATTTTAACATCATTTTACTATCCTCATCTTAAAGTGTTTCTCAAACAATTTGCATATTTGCTTTTCATCTCTTTTATTTGAATTTTTTTTCCGAAAATGCAGCAATCTGTACTTCCTCCGTCTCCTTTTCTCTCTACTCCGGGAAATCCTCCAGTTGAGTGGGAGTTGTGGCTAGAAGGTTTTGAGGCTTATCTAGAAGCCATTGAAGCAGAAGTTTTTACGCAAAAGTAAAAACTAGCTTTATTGCGTCATTCTTTGGGCACAGAAGGAAGGCAAGTTTTAAAACATTTACCTCCAGCTGTAGTTATGGGGGAGGGTGATGCTATCGATGAATATGCTTCTGCCATAAGGATGATGGATTCCAGGTTCAAAAAGAAGTGTAACATCATTATGGAAAGGCATAAGTTTTACATGAGAAAACAATTGCCTGGTGAACCTGTTGAGGCTTTTGTCAGTGATCTAAGGGTTTTAGCAGCTACCTGTGATTATAAAACTTTTGAGGATGAAATGTTGAGAGATCAGTTAGTTGAGAAGACCAACAGTAGAAAGATTCAAGAGAAACTTTTAACAACGGAGAATTTAACTTTGGATGAAGCTTTGGAAATAGCTAAAAATGAAGAAACTACAGCCATGTACATGGACCAAATGGCTTTGGAGACCAAGGTCCATGCAGTCACAGTAGACAAGGTTTTTAACAAGAAGGAGATCAAGAATGACAAATGCAGACCATTAGAATGTTACAGGTGCGGTAGCAGGAATCATTTAGGGAATGCTTCTTTTTGTCCTGCTGCTGATAAATATTGTGTGAAATGCAAAAAGAAAGGGCATTTTTCCAAGGTTTGCAAATCCAGACCAGCTAATACTAACACCAAAACCTCAACTAAAAAGGTTCTTTCGATTGATACCAAATCCAAAGTGGATTCAAATTCAGACAGTGAGGATGGTAATGAAATTATGATGATATCTAATGCTGACGAATATCAGGTTGAAGAATCCCTGAATGTTTTATGTGTTCCTCACAATGCCAGTCTAGTGGTTAGTGATCTACAAGTGCTAAAGCTTCAACCTACCACTGTCAAGTGACCATACTGTCAAGTTGGGGTAAAATGTAACTATATTTCCATGATGGCTGATTCTGGTTCTTTTTTTCCACTTTAATTGGTCCTGAGGAATGGAGCAGGTTAATCGATGTTCCCTTGAGGAAATCCCTAGTTAAACCTGTAGTTTATGGGGGCAAGCCTGTTCAGGTATTAGGGGAATTTGATTGCTCCTTAACTTTCAAAAAGCACTCAACTCCTGCCACTGTCTATGTGGCGGAAGAAGAATCTTCACTTCTTGGGTGGTTCGAACAGAAAAATGTGGGCATCATTTTGGATCCCAATAGTCCTGAACAGGTTCTCCTCAAAGATGATCTTCAGCCTGTTTTTAATGTGAGGACACATAATTGGAGAGCATCTTTTTCACGTGTTTTTTGTGAAGGTCTTGGGAAATTAAAGGGTTTTTCTCATCAGATAATTTTGAAGCATGGAGTTCAACCTGTTGTGCACAAAGCCAGACGAGTACCTTTAGCTATGAGGAAAGAATTATCTCTAGAACTTGAATCTCTTTGCAGTCAAGGCATCATTGAGCCCATAGAAAGTTCAGAGTGGTTGTCACCTGTAGTTTTGGCCAGAAAGGGTAATGGGGCTCTTAGAATGTGCATAGACTTGAGGGATCTAAATGACAGGACATGGGTGGACAGACATCCTCTGGCCAACATCACAGAGATGTTGAGTTCTCTTAAAGATGCAAAAGTATTTACCACTTTAGACATGTCCTCCGCTTATCATCAGATAACACTCAAGAAAGATTGTCGTCATCTCACATCTTTTGTCACTCCTTCTGGCGCCTACAAATTCAAAAGAATGCCTTTTGGTCTTGCGTCAGCTTCGGCTGTATTTCAAAGAGTCATGGAAGCCATGTTTTCTAATGTTCCCAATGTCAAATGTTTTCAGGACGATTTATTGGTTTATGTTAAAAATGTGGAATCTCATGACAAAACTTTGGCCATGCTGTTATCGATTCTAACTGACCGAGGTGCTACTTTAGGAGCAGAGAAATGTAAATTTGCTGTGGATGAGGTGAACTACCTGGGCTACAAATTGTCTGCCAAGGGAGTTGAACCTAAGGAAGATTTGGTTATGGCCATAAAGGGTTTCCCTACTCCACAGAACAAGGACCAACTTGATCTTTTTTTGGCATGTTAGAGTTTTATGCCAGGTTTATCCCCAACTGCAGTAATAAGACACATAACATGAGATTGCTTATGAAGAAAAATCAACATTTCCAATGGTCATCTGATCTAGAGAAGGAATTCCAGTTGATAAAATTAGAATTGAGTAATGCCATTCCTTTACAACCTTTTGACACACACGATCAGTCTATTGTAGTCACTGATGCTGGCCAGTACGGTTTGGGTGCTGTGCTTCTTCAAAAAAGAGAGGGGAAGGAGGAAGAAGTGGCTTTTGCCTCGAGCGCTTTAAGAGGTGCGGAGTCCACTTACTCTGTGGTGGAGCGTGAGGCCTTGGCTTGTTGGTGGGCTGTGGATTACTTTAGGCAATACTTATGGGGTTCGGAGTTTATCATTCATATGGACCACAAGCCTTTGGGTAATTTGTTCTCTACTAAAGGTGCTAGTAATGCTACTCCTCGCATTGCCAAGTGGCATTACAGGTTGATGGAATTCCATTTTCATTTGAAATACATTCCTGGTGTTAAAAACATTTTTGTGGATTGTTTATCCAGATTGCCTCTTTCAAATGGACAATCAGGGGAACAGTTGGAGGATGAATTTTGTATTGTGGCCTCATTGATGGATTCTGGTTTTAATTGTATTTCAGAGGAAGAGTGGAAGTTTGCAGTCCAGAAGGATGTATTGATTCAAGAAGTTATTGGCATGTTACGTAAGGGTTGGATACCAAAGGATGGTAAAGTGAGTTCATTTAAACATGTTTTTCCTGAGTTAAATATGCATTCGTGCATTTTGAAGAGAATGGATTTGTTGGTAGTGCCTGTTTCTTTGCAGAACAAGGTTTTGGTTCTGGCCCATGAAGGCCATATGGGTATGAGGGCCATGAAGACAAGACTTAGAGAAGTTTTCTGGTGGCCTGGAATGGATCGTTCAGTTGAACATTTTGTGAGAGACTGTATTTCATGCGCTGTCAGTGATAAGACCCAAATCACGTTTCCCAGTCCCATCGAGGCTGTGCCGGTTCCTGACAAACCATGGGTCAAATTAGCTTTAGACATCATAGGACCCATGTTTGCATTGGATGAACGGAGCAGGTATGATTTGGTGGTGGTGGATTATGGTTCTAGGTGGCCTGAGGTGAAATTTGTGAGATCGGCTCACACTGAAGAGGTTATGGATTTTCTCCAGTCTTTATTTTTGAGGGAAGGTGCTCCAATTGAACTCGTCACTGACAATGGGGTGCAGTTCATGTCTAAGGAATTTCAAGAGTTTTTGTGTCATTGGGGCATCAAACACATCACTACTTCCTTATATCATCCCCGCATCAATGGTTTAGTGGAGCACTGTAACAGGGTCATAAAAGATAGCATTCAATTTTCCATGGCCAATGGTTTGAACTGGAAAAAGGAACTAGTAAATTTGCTTTGGGCTTTACGTACCACTCCCAATGCTGTTACCAAAGTATCTCCTTTTGCATTATTAAAGGGTAGGTTAGCTTCCACTAAATTGGTTAGACCCTGGATGCGGGATTTAAATGTTTCTAATGTGAAAACTGAGTTAGTGAGAGACAATTGTGAGAAAGCTCAGAGCAAGTATGTTACTAATGAACCAATTAAAGGAAGAAAACAAGTTGTTTTCAAAGTAGGGGATTGGGTTAAAGTGAGACTTCCTGGTTTTGTTGCCAAAGGTCATTCCAAATGTTCTTGTCCTATGCAAATCATTGCATTGAGAGGTAGATCCATTAAACTGAATGATGGAAAATGGTGGGATATAGAGAGGTTGTCCAAACAGAGATTTGTTGGTGACCATAGCATGACTTCCACTTCTCAAAGCGTGCCCAGTTCCATCATTCATGGTGAGCCTAGTTTTGATGCTTCTGCAAGAGAAAGGAGACCTCCTGTTTGGTTCAAGGATTATGTTAAATCTTGATGTACTTTTAGTTATGATCCCGGTTGAAGTTCATTGTATATTTTCATTTTTCTTTTTGTTTTTTTTTGTTTTGTTCTTTTGGTTTGTTTTTCAATTGTATGTATTCTGCATAACTTTTCTTTTCTTGATGTTGTAAGGGAAGAGATGTGTTGGGTTCTGTATATCTTTAACACTTGCACATGCCACCGTGACTACGAGTTCCATGTTGGAATGGTGGCATGTGGAACGGTCAGGAGGGCAGTTGGAGTTGCTGTTTGCTCTGACCGGTCGTTTACCTTGGATGTTAATAAGCATCAATAAAGAAACCTGAACTTACCAGACGACTCTACATCTTCCTTTCAATAATGTAACCATATATTTATGCCCTGCTGAGAAAAATATTGGTCATTCAATCACACATTATTTGGAACAAGAGTAATAGACACAGATTCACACATTTATTTCTACTGTGCAAAGAGTTTTTGTACCACTGTAGAGCATAACTGACTTAGGAATACGCTGATTATAGCACACGTGAATTGCACAGAGACACCTTTGTTCAACAGTCTGTCGTATCCCCTCTATATGTTGAGGAATTGCTGACACTAGGTCTGGTTTAATGTTACACCGTGTAGTCAGAATTTCCTGTTGTATACTCACATCCCACACAAGGACACAGTCATATAATGCATTGGCCATTTCATACATGCTGTATCCTAAAAACACAGACTCATTAATCTATATAGTTTAGATTTACATGTAAAACACAAGCACCCAGGTGTAACATTCATTCATAGAGACGTTATGCCTAGCAAGTACTGGCATATAACAGGTGCATGTTTTGGGCAATGTCTGCTATGTGCCATGATTTCCTTTATGTCTGTCACATTGCAGGCAAAGATGTGGAGGTAATTTCAAAACCGATACTGAAAGGAAGATGCAGGACTACACGTGCATGCATCTTTTCAATATACCGACAGGTGGTCTTCTCTTACGCATTCACCTGACGTAATGAATGACGTGCCCTCTTTGGTTGTTTTGGTTTAGTCCTGAGCTTGATTCCTGTTCTTCAGTCCTAAAGGTTCACAGGTAAGCATGGGCGCCCCATGGATCTATATCATTTAAATTTGCTGTTCTTTCCGGGTAATGTTTTTTTTTAAATTAGGGTGCAACATATTTAAATGCAACATTGCTGATATTCACTCTGAAAAGAATACAGCAATTGTGCATGCATTATCACTTTCCATTCTAGGGACTTTTTCATCCAACTTCTGCACAGTTAGTTCGATGGCATAATATCGAAGTCAAAAGCTTCACAAAACACAAATATTGCAGGAAAAATATTGCGGTACTAAATGTCGAGCTTACATACTGTAAGACATCGGGTTGCTGGTTGAGGGGTGGGTGAAACCCTACTGAAGCAAAACAATTATTTTCAGGGTGAAGTCACAAGAAACCTAAATTAACCTGTACTCAACTTTCGGGTAGCTTGGCACAGAGCAGTCAGGCTTAACTCAGAGGCAATTCATCAACTAATTGTGCAACACTACAAACAGTAATAAAGTGAAAACACATCACAAAAAGAATCTCACACAAGATTTTAAAAAATAGAGGATATTTTAATAAATAAAATAAGACTAAAATCCAAAAATCCAATCAGTAGAGCCAGAGATATGCAGGTTTAAAGTTGCAAGTGAAAATAGCACAAAAGAAGCACATGTGGGCATCTGGTTGCGCCGGTCCGGGGCGAAGCCACAAGTTCAGGCAGATTGCGATGGAGCGTAAGCCAGCTACAGGGACCCAGTTAGGCCCACAGAACAAGAGTACCTTAAACCCTGTTTGCGGAGCATTGCGTCGTCCCGCGTCAAGGATGCATCCCGCAGCCGAGGTGATGCGCCGGTTCCAGGGAGCTGTGAGGCTGCGATGACTGGTCCTGTGCCTTATTGAGGTGGCCATTGACAAGGGACGCTTGTGATGTGAAGTCCGGCATTGAGAATACGTCGCACAGCCAAAGGGATGCATCGGTTCCAAGGAGCTGCGAGGCTACAAGGTGAGATCCCGTGTCGTCGTCGAAGCAACCGTGGACTGGAGGTTTGCAATATGAGTACCTGCACCGGGGATGAGTTGCACAGTGATGGTTCCGAAGAGGCTGCAAGGTCAATGTGGAGTCCTTGCGCTAGAAGAACCCTCACAGCAGAGGCGATGCGCCGGTACTTTTCGGGCTTGCGCAGAACAGCAGAGGTGATGCATTGGTTCTGCTGAATCCACAGATGGCCTGGCAAATCACCTTCAGGCCAACTTCCAAGGGTCCAGGACAGGGGAGGCACCATTTGGCTGAGAAGAACTCACAGTTGCAGAGCCCAGGTGCTGATTACAAGGGACTAGCCCTTGGAGTCACGTGGTGTTCCTGGATTCAGGTTACAGGTCCAGTCCTTCTCATCCAAGCAAGAGGGCAGTAGGCCAGCACAGCAGGCAGCAGTCCTTCAGGGCAGCAGTCCCTCAAAGTGGCAGTTCTTTCCTGGCAAAGTCTTCCACAGGTTCACAAGTAAACTGAAGAGTTGGTGTCTGTGGTCCAATAGTTATACCTGGTGCCTCCTTTGAAGTGGGAGATGCTTCTAGATGTTTCTCTTCGAAGTGCACAGGTTTCCCGCCTTACCTGTCCTGGTGTGGAGCAGATTAATTAATAACCTGCTGGTGCAGGGATCACCACGGGTTCTTTAACAAGGAAGGAGGAAACAACACTGGAGCGAAGTCAAACCATAGATTATTTATTAAGCATTCATGAATGGGTCTCCATCCGACAAGTACCATCAAGATACCCAAGGAGGGAACACACTGAACGATGGTTACATGAGTTTTTATACTGAACATCATAGACAAGGAACGCCCAGAGGTAAATAGAGCTTTGGGAAGAACATACAAATTAGATAATCGGTAAGAATCAACAACCTTGGTGCCTTGTGTAACTGTCGCGTCCTGAAGCTGCACAACAAGATAGGCTATCTGAGCAAACTTTATCTAAGGCTTTACCATTGTTTAACAAACACACGAAACCCAGTGCAGACATCAGCTGTTCTTTTGTGCTGACTTTGCATGTTTACGCAGCCTACGATGTCTCAATCTAGATTCTTTACCAATGTTGATGCAGGTGCGATGTCAAGGATAGAGCCAGGCTGAAAACAGGACAGGGGTGAGAATGGATGAAGCACAGCTTTAATTAAAAAACAAGAGATTCAGATTTTACATTTTCACACTGGCTCCTGACTAACTACAGGGGGTATGCAATAATTTGTGTGATAGCAGGATGCAGCTTATTCAGGTGTAAGTGGGGCTGTTCCTATGTCCACAGCTTTAATTAAAAAACGAGAGATTCAGATTTTACATTTTCACAGTCCTTCCTTTTCAGCTGTGCTGAATCTATTCTAAGGGGTACATGTATTAATCGTGTACATTAATATTCATTAATTCATTAATTTCAGTGTGCATAATCATTTCTCTATTTAATTCATGAACATTGATTGGGGTGGGTTTAATACTACTGCAAACATTTATACAAGTGGTGCATATCATAGGGGCACATTGAATACAACAGCAGCAAGTTAGAAAGATGGCTCCTATGATTACTATTCCTATTAATAATTTCCAACCCCAAGTGGAGATAAGTCCCTGTAACCATTCAGACCAGGTTCCTTGGTCTTGATGTATTTCTGCAGCTATTTTATGTAATTTGGAAATGGCATTATAGACAGAAGGGGCGTGGTCAGGTATGAACACGCAGCAGCTACTACCTATGATGCGGCATGCTCCACCACGATCAGCGAGTACTACTTCAAGCACCATTCTATTTTGAAGAGTTACAATTCTTGTAATCTGGAGTTCTTCGGTAATGTTTCCTAGAGCCATTGCTGTCTGATTAGTTACTGCTTCTACTACTCGGGTTAGGC
Organism: Calotriton arnoldi; assembly: GCA_963921515.1. Taxonomy (NCBI): domain Eukaryota; kingdom Metazoa; phylum Chordata; class Amphibia; order Caudata; family Salamandridae; genus Calotriton; species Calotriton arnoldi. Next base: position 829,220 of record CAWUFW010007746.1, on the reverse strand, counting down.
GTCTAATTTGTCTACTGTTTAGGGCTGCACCAACGAAGAAAAAGAGTCCCAAATTGAAATCTACATATTGCTGCAAGGCTGTATCAGTCTGATCTACTTCATCATTATTTATGGTCCGTTTGAATCTATTTAAAGAGATGTCATTAAATAATTTCAGGTTTTTGTGATAAGAGGCAGGTGCTAAAAACACAGGAGGAAGTAAGAAAGACACATAACAGATGCCAGACCAACTGACTGGTAGATGATAGTAACCCTTGTTTCCACAGATAAAGTACGTATTATGGGAAGATATAAAGGTGCTATTGTTCATTCCAGTGATATTTAAAACAGTGGTACAGTCACTTTTTCCCACGGGCATACTTCCAATACTGCTCACACAAAGTTCTGCTCGGGCTCTGGTTACAGCGATAACAGGAGGCCCATTACCCTTGGCTGTTCGAGTGTTGGGGAAGACATATCTGGTGGAGGAATTCCTCCATTTCCCATACAGTTCCTTTGGCTTGGGGATCTCCTTCCTCATCGGGGTAACATATCCTATTTAACTAGGAATTGAGTCTTCCTACATCAGCAAAAACTTTGTGACTTATTTCAGAGGCCCACAATAATGCAAACCAGGCTCTACAGGAGCCATTATGTGAGAATGGCAAGGGGATAAAAGGCGTTCCTACCTTTTTCTGATGAGCTGGCATCATTCCACACACCCAGCAGTTGGTAGTGTTCGTAGCATTGTGGGTATGATGTAGCATTTGTATGAAAGTGTTATTGAGGTAGGACATGCAGTGTTTTTGTTCATGCTAGGGAAGAGTATAGTACACATGTTCCGTGGGGACAGGAGTAGTAGCGAGCAATAGGGTCCCGGCCGGAATCACTTTCTCCATTGTCCAAAATACTGCTGCCAAGATTATCAAGAGTATAATCAAAATCACCATACACAGCGGCTTGTCTTTGTTTCGCATCTGCAACTTAGATCCCAATTTCTGCATTTCTCCTTCTCAGTATCAATACAACCACAGGTTGGAGAGAGATCCAGGTACCACTGAACACGTATCACAATCCCCTCTGAACCTAGTTCAGCCGATTCTGTGATTCTACCGTGTCACAGCCGAACCGTTCCACTAATTGAAATCGGTCCTCCGGTATCTCTATCTGCTCCTTCCCTTCCTTGGTCGTAAATCGTACCTTGTTGCTGAAGGCGTAGTTTGATCAGGAAATAAAGTATCTTCATTCAGAGGAGCAACACTTTTCTGAGTCTGTAAGATATCTTTCAGATCGCTTCTGCCTTCTGGCTGGAGAACAGTTGCTGGGATTCGCTTGCAGTGCCCTGCATTAATCCAGTGGCGTCTGTTGGTGACACGGACAGCAGTTCGAGTTGCAAGCAGGATCTGTTCCGGATTCTTCCAGCGAGGCTCCAAGTTTTTAGAACGCTGGAAATTTTTATAAGGACATATTCTCCAGGTTGAAGACCATGGGCCGGACCCTCTGACTTGTCTGGAATAGCTTCATGCACCTGCTGATGAATCAGAGACAGTTTTTCAGTCAAGTTTTTAAGATAATCACTCAAAACAGGGTACTGTATTTCTTTTATCATATTTGGCCTTGGGGGTCCCCATACATTCATAGGCCTACCAAAGACTATCTCATAGGGAGAAAGTCCAATTTTACTATGTGGGATGGAACAAACAGATAATAAGGCTAAAGGCAAGGCATCTGGCCAATTAAGGCCCGTTGTTGCCTGTATTTTCGCTAGTTTTAACTTTAACGTGGCATTGTATCTTTCTACCAAACCCGACTCATGAGGATAATTAGCAGCATGAAACTTCTGCTTTACCCCTAAACCCTTCATTAGGTACTCTATTATCTGGCCAGTAAAGTGGGGGCCATTGTCGCTCCATAGGACTCTACAAACCCCAAAACGGGGGGAAGAACTCCTTTAACAAGATTTTGGCTGTTGTCAAGGCTGTGTTGTCTTTGGTGGGATAGGCTTCTACCCTCTTACTAAAGGAACAAACCACAGGTAGTACATATTTCAAATTGTTGCAGCGTTCTAGTTGAATATAATCCATTTGGAGTGCTTCAAAGGGAACCTGAGGTGGAGAAAATCCACCAGTAGGGGTTGATACTCCCTTCCCAGGATTGTGCTGTAAACAGATCATACAATTATTGACCAAATGCTCAGCCGTTTTCCGAATGAGCGGACTATCCCAGACTGGATCTAATTGGGAAATGATATTTTTGGCACTAACGTGAGCAGGTCCATGAGCCATAGTCACAAAAGGCAATACATAGGCATAGGGCAATTTCCATTTTAACATATCTTTTGACCTCCAACATCCCTCATCATCTAACTCTCCTTTCTTTTGCCATTCTGCCCTTTCCTGTTCAGTGGCTGACTGCTGTATGTCCTTAATCTCTGTATACATGTTCTCCCATCTTTCAGCTTGGGATCGTAACACATACATTTTACTTGCGAGTGCACTTGCGGTCTCTCGTGCAACTTCGTCAACAAAAGCATTTTCTTGTCCCACCTTGTCTGTAACTTTCTTGTGGGCACTACATTTGATAATGGCTACACTCTTTGGCAATGTTAAGGCAGTAAGAAGACTATTTACCAATTCACCATGTTGTATTTTAGAACCATGGGAGGTTAGGAATCCCCCTTCCTTCCAAAGCTTGCCAAAATTGTGTGCCACACCGAATGCATACTGACTATCTGTGTAAATATTCACTCTTAATTCTTCACTAAGTTCACAATCCCTCAAAAGCGCAACGAGTTCAGCTGCTTGGGCAGATTTTTGTGGGATACGGGCTGTTTCTACCACAGTCTGTAAGGTGGTAATGGCATAGGATGCTGAAGTGGTGCCATCAGGTAGTCTTAAACAAGAACCATCCACCCATAATTCTCCCTCAGGGTCTACAAAGGTGTGTCTTTTAAATCAATTCTTCCCTTAGTCTGTTCTTCTGTTAAGAAAATGCAATCATGCAAATCATGCGCTTGTTCAGCTGGCAAAGGTAGCAATGTAGCTGGGTTCAATGTTAAACTTCTCTTGAGTGTGATGTGAGGTGCCAAAAGTGTAAGTTCATAGCCTGTGAGTCTAGCACTAGTCAAGTGTTGTGTCTTGGTCTGATTCAAGAGTGCATCTACAGAATGTGGTACCATAACCATAAGCTTGTTGCTCAACACTATCCCCTCAGATTGGCGTATAGAAATCGCTGTGGCGGCAACCGCTCTGAGACAACCTGGGAGTCCTCTGGCTACTGGGTCTAATACAACTGAGAAATAAGCACATGGACGATGCTTATTACCATATGGTTGTGTCAAAACTGACAATGCACATCCTTCTCTCTCGTGTACATATAGTATGAAAGGCTTTGTATAGTCCGGAGTGCCTAACACTGGAGCAGAACAAAGGGATGCACAGAGCTGCTGATATGTTTCTTGACATCCAGATGTCCATGGTAGAGGAGAGGGAGTGTCTTTAGTAACAAGGGACAAAAGAGGTTTGATAATTAGTGAGAAGTTGGGGATCCACTGTCTACAGTAGGAAGTAATACCAATAAGTGCCCTGACTTCTTTTTGAGTACTTGGAATAGGAATTTTTAGGATAGTTTGAATCCTGTCTTTGGTCAGAGTGCGGCCTTCCTTAGACAAGAGGTGACCTAAATAAGTGACCTCAGACTGACAATATTGTAGCTTATTCTTAGAGACCTTATGTCCCTTAACAGCAAGATGATGCAATAGAGAGAGAGTGGCTACTTTACAATGCTCAACTGTGTCTGCGGCTAGCAGAATGTCATCGACATATTGTACAAGTGTAACTCCTGGTGGCAAAAGAAGTTCATCCAACTGTCGTTTAAGTGCCTGACTATAAATGCTAGGACTTTCTGTATATCCTTGTGGAGCCCTACAAAATCTGAATGAGCGGCCCCGTAATGAAAATCCAAAAAGATCTTGGCTCTCTTCATGTATAGGAATAGAGAAAAAGGCATTTTTGAGGTCGATAACAGAAAACACAGTGGCTGTAGGTCGGATTAATGTCAACAAAGTCGTAATATCAGAGACGACAGGATATTGAGGAATCACGATTTTGTTGACTTCTCTTAAGTCAATCACAAATCGATAAATCTTATCTCCTGTTCCATCGCCCCGTTTTAAAATGGGGAGAATGGGACTATTGCATACATTAGAGGAAACTTCCTCAACAACTCCTGTACGTATCATGTCATCAATGATAGATATCAGTGCATCCTCACCTTCTTTTGATATTTTATATTGCGGGACCCTTGGTAAGGAAGCACCCTCCCGAACCTGTATGTATACTGGGGAAATGTCCATTCTTCCCACATCTGTGTCAGCAGTAGCCCAAACACATGAAGGGACAGAATCAAGGTCCGAACATAAAGAAAAATTGTATTGTTTAGGCAATGTCTTTTTCCCAAAAATAACACGTACTCCAGATGGGGAACACTGTATAGTAGCATGGAAGTATTTCAAAAGATCAAGTCCCATCAGATTATCTGGAGCATGTGGGGGAAGCAAAAAGGGGGCTGTAGTGATGAAATTCTCAACCTGTAAAGGTAATTTTTGGGACACAGGGCTAGGAGTTGGTGTTCCATCAAACCCTATCGATGTAATTACTTGGCCAGACAAGGGTGTCCCCGGGACCAGTTTCTGAGATATCGCACTACGTGTCGCCCCTGTATCCACTAAAAATTTCTGATCCTGCCCAAGTATGGTGGCTGTTATATAGGGTCCTGACTGGTCTACAGGTATCTCAACTGGTCCTCCTTGTCCTACGCTGTCCTAGGCAAAATGTGTTCCCACAGTTTCCTCTGATTCCCAATCCTCCATCGATTATTGATTATTTCTTTGGTCAAAATAATTTCCTGACCTATTTCTCTCTGGAACTTGAACCTGCTGTGGCTGCTGTCGGGGAGCTAAAGTCCCTCGGCTACCATTCACTTGTCCTCTTCCTCTCCCACCAGCAGCTAAAACAGGACATTCTGAACACCAATGTCCTTTCTCCTTGCAGTAAGCACATTGATCTAGCCCTAGTGAAGTTTGTCTACGCGGTGGCCCTACTGGAGGTGCTTGTCTATAATTCTGACCATAATTTTGGCCACGGCCTCAACCTTGGGGTCCATAGGCCTGAACCATCATTACTTTAGTTTTCAATTCTTTTAATTTTCCTTCTTTTCGTTCTTGCTCAGTGGTCACCTGATTCTGATAATACTGAGCCATATCTAATATAGCTTTCGGGGTTACTGAAGCCCATGTGCTCTCTGAATTCTTTAAACGAACAGATATTTCTGGGAGTAAATTTCCCACAAATTGATCTACGAATAAATGTGCACCCGTAGGTGTAGACGTATCTTGCCCACTAAAATCGTGGAACACTTCAAAGCGAGTAAAGAAATCAGGGACGGCCTCTCCCTGCTTTTGTTTACAAGCAGTAAGGAGTGCCCAGTCTATTTTTCTAGCTGGAACCATCGTTTTTGTATAAGTAAGTATGTTACCAGGAAGATCCAGTATAAGCTGACTAGGTTTCTGACCAGGTTTCCTATCCCTATCAGCTGCTATTATGACAGCCCAATCTCCTCCCAAATCAACGGCATGATCCTGTTTCCGGGTAAGTCGCCACATATCTGGGGGCAGGATCATACCAAAAAACATATCAATATCTGCTAAGGTCATGATACAAGAATCAATGGCTGCCTGTACATGATCATAAAATCCTCTACGATTTTTCCGTATGTCTGGTAAGGAGGCTTTTAAAGTGAGTACATCCGTCCTTTTCCAGGGCGTATATATCCAATTATACAAAAAATGGGCTCTAGCATTAGCACTATTTGGGTCATCATTGTCTGCATTCCCTCTTCCAGGAATGAACTGTGGCGCAGCTTCCCTCATAGGACCTTATTCGGGGAGAGGAAGAGAGTTCATCACGATATCCAAATATTGTTACTTTGGCAGTGTTAATTCTGCTTACAGGGAAGGCCCCTATCTGACACTGTCTATTAATAGCTCTAACATCATCTGGGCCATTTTGTCCTGTAATCATCTCCCATTGAACCATAAGTTGATGAAAAAGCTTGTTTATAAGACAAAGAAGCTCGCCCTCAGAAAAACCCTGTATCTGATCTATCATTTCTTCTACTTCCATTTCTAGATCACTTAACCAATTTAATACCAGTAACCTTATCGCATCCTGACGAAACTGAGGTACAGTAGAACGAAGAACTCGAGGGGTCAGGACAGATGCAGGAAGTACGGGATCATTAGTCATTTCAGGTGCAGTGGCCTGAGGTGGAGGCGCAGAGGCCTGGGATGGGGGTGCAGTGGCCTGGGTTGGAGGGGGTAAGGAATGTACCGGTACTGGTTGGAAAATAGGGAGCTGGACAACCGCGGGCAAAGGAGGTGGAACCGGGGGTACAGGGGAACAACATTCGGTGGTCCTGGGGGAAGAGGTGTTAAAGGTACATATGGGGGTCGGGGTCGTTCTATCAACAACCCATCAATATCTGAATCCACATCTTCTTGGTGGACCTGAACTGCTACAGTTTGTCTAACTATATATTCCTTAGATGTTAATAATCTATGCTCTCTATCTAAACATTCCTTTTTCTCTTGAACTTCCTTATCCTTCAATTCCTTATACTTCTGATACTCTGTCTTCCTTTCCTGTTTCCTTTGTACCTTCTCTGCCTTGAGCTGCCGCTCCTTCACTTCTTTCCTCCACATACGCAAACTGTCAAACATAGCTGGCCTAACTTTCTTTAAAAACAATCGTTTCTCTAGATACTCGAGTTTGTGAGGGTCTATAGTTCCCTCTAATGGCCATTGTAACTGGGGATCCCCTTTTGTATATTTGTTCCACAATGCATTATACATGATGGGACAAATACCATATTTGATGTTCATCTCAAAATTCGGCGTACCTTCTGGTGGCGCCGGCTGACTTGCTTCCAAAATGCTCTGCTTATCGCAGCAGCAACAACAAAACTTCCAAAGCGTACTAAGTACAGGCATGTTATATAAGATATAGAAAAAACTTATAAACAGAGAGAAATAAAAAATATTCTCACATTTACCTGTAAGAAAAAATGTTTAGTCAAAACAAAATAGCAAGTCTCAAAACAAAGCTTAGGTTTCAAAATATCAAACAGATCCTAGGTTTCAAAATTCCAAGCAGATTCCGAACGGATTACCAAACACATACCAAGTCAAGACAAATACCAAGTCAAGCAAAGATCAAACAGATCCTAACCAAATGAACAAATGAACCGGTTCAATACAGATTTACCTCATGCGTAGTCTTCGACTCCCACCTGTCGATCCTCCCTGATCCAAAGAAAATCACCGACCGAAGACCCCAGTCAAGGCCAGCAGCCACCAGGAAGATCAGAGTCGGAGAGCTGAAAAATCACCTTGGACCATGAGCAACACTAGTCTCTTCAGGTGGGGCGCCCCTCAGCAAAGTTCGTCTCACCGACACGATCTCCTCCCCCGGTCTGACTGCAAGCCTTTGATGGGGCCCCGCGTTCGGGCGCCAATTTGTGGAGCAGATTAATTAATAACCTGCTGGTGCAGGGATCACCACTTCGCCACGGGTTCTTTAACAAGGAAGGAGGAAACGACACTGGAGCGAAGTCAAACCATAGATTATTTATTAAGCATTGATGAATGGGTCTCCATCCGGCAAGTACCATCAAGATACCCAAGGAGGGAACACACTGAACGATGGTTACATGAGTTTTTATACTGAACATCATAGACAAGGAACGCCCAGAGGTAAATAGAGCTTTGGGAAGAACATACAAATTAGACAATCGGTAAGAATCAACAACCTTGGTGCCTTGTGTAACTGTCGCGTCCTGAAGCTGCACAACAAGATAGGCTATCTGAGCAAACTTTATCTAAGGCTTTACCATTGTTTAACAAACACACGAAACCCAGTGCAGACATCAGCTGTTCTTTTGTGCTGACTTTGCATGTTTACGCAGCCTACGATGTCTCAATCTAGATTCTTTACCAATGTTGATGCAGGTGCGATGTCAAGGATAGAGCCAGGCTGAAAACAGGACAGGGGTGAGAATGGATGAAGCACAGCTTTAATTAAAAAACGAGAGATTCAGATTTTACATTTTCACACTGGCTCCTGACTAACTACAGGGGGTATGCAATAATTTGTGTGATAGCAGGACGCAGCTTATTCAGGTGTAAGTGGGGCTGTTCCTATGTCCACTCTTCCATCCAGCCAGTGATGGTCCATCCAGGCACTCCCAGGCTCAATATTGTGTGTGGCTGTCTAGGCAGAATACACAAAGATCAACTGCCAACTACATCCAGTCACGTGACCCAGAAAGTGACTGCAGGCATTAAATGGCTAAGACTGGAAAATTAAAACTTTCTAAAAGTGGCATTTTCAAAATGGTAACCCAAAATCTCACTTCACCATAAAAGAGGATTTTTCATTACAATTCCAAAGGCACCAAACATGAACTCTTTACCTGTTCCCATTTGCAAGTTACAGCCGCTGCCCCACCTCTAGCACCATTCGACGGCTACACTGGCTGCCAATGGAGAGGCGGCTGGAGTTCAAATCTCTCTGCTTTGCTTTTAAGATCCTGAAATCCTCCACCTCTGGTATAATATCCGGCCTGCTCTCGATCTACACTCCTTCGCACCATTTGCGCTCTACTGGCAAACATTTTGTTTCTATACCACGGGTGAAGAGGGCCCGCGCTGGTGGTCGCTCGTTCCGCGTTCTGGCTGCCAAGCTCTGGAATGATCTTCCGTCTCACATCCGGAGTATGGACAACTACTTATCCTTTCGTAAAGCGCTAAAGACCCATCTGTTCCCTCATTAGGTTCCCATTCTTTTGTCCCACTTGTCTTCCCTGGCCCTTCCTCTCTCCTCTTAGGAGGGATACTGGCAGTTTTAGCCTCTTTTTTGCTAAGCGCCGGGACGCCCCGTAGCTGGGGCAGCTGTGTGCTCTACAAGCTATCTTAACATAACATAACATAAGGTACCTCCAATGTTATCATATGGGAGAGGTTGGCCTTGCAATAGTGAAAAATTAATTTCAGGGCTTTTCACTATCAAGACACGTAAAACTCAAAAGTACATAGCCTGCCTTTTAAATACATTACATCCTGCCCTATGGGCTGTTTAGGGCCAAGGGGTGACTTATATGTATTAAAAAGTAAGGTTTGGGCCTGGCAAAAGGGTTATTTTGCCAGGTTAAAATGGCAGTTTAAAACAGTACATCTAAGCTACAATGGCAGGCCTGAGACAAATTTGAAAGGGCTACTTAAGTGGGTGGCACACTCAGTGCTGTAGGTCCACTAGTAGCATTTACTTTTCAGACTCTGGCTACACATAGTACCACTTTACAAGAGACGTAGAAGTAAATTAAAATATGGCAATTGGGATAATCCAATGTTACCATGTTTTAAGGAGTGAGCACATGCACATTAGCACTGGTTAGCAGTGATAAAGTGAACAGAGCATAAAGGACAGCAAAAACAAGATCAGCCAAAATGGAGGAACAAGGCAAAACGTTTGGAGGAAGACCACCCTAGGCTGATGGGTCTAACACATACTCACATACTTATAATGTAAACTACAATAAATAAATTGTCTACAAAATATGGTGGTCCTAAATTTCGAGATTATATAGGTATGTATATTTAAAAGTATTTAAAAATATAACTTTAAAAAAATATTATTTATATATGTAGATAAATAGATGGATAGATAGATAGATAGATAATAAAAATGTAAAACTAAAAGTAATACATTTAAAAATATATATAATACTTCAAATTTAAAGACAAATATAATAAATAATAATTACATATCTCTCAACAAAATTATTTGTTACAAAAATTAAACTAAATACTAATAAAATCTTTAACATTTTTATGCAAACACAAATATATATTATATATATTTCAAATAGAAAATGTATAAAAATAAAACAATATGAGAACTAAAAAAATAAAATTACACTTTACAAACAAGTTAATAAAAATAACGTTAATCATAAAAGTTAATAAAAAAATAATTACAATAACAATATGCTGTAAAATACAATTGCAAAAAATATACTAAAAACAAACATTAAAAAAACAATTAGAATAAAAACATAAACAAAATTCAAAAATACAAATCTAAAAAACTACTAGTGATAAAAATAAATATCTCTTCCACAAAAATATTTTAAATGCTTCATCCAAAGTAATAAACAATGTAAAATAAATATGAAGCAAATAAACTCCATTAAACTAAAAATCAAACCAAAAACATAAATAAAACGAATGAACAATCCAAACTCACCATAAAAAATGTAAATATTTTACATTTTGAAAAATAAAATTCACATCGGGCTCCCTCTACAACCTAAAAAAACAGTAGGAAGAGTACTTCACTTTAAAAACACAAAATGTACTCTTCCCACTCCACCCTAAGCTAAACAAGCATTGGTAATGCATCGATTTCCCTATGTGATGAATAAAAAGCTGTTTTTATTAATCGTCGTCCGGGACGAAGGAAAGAGCTCCCTGACAAGTAACACGGGAGTGGAAAGGATGTGGCATGGTGGCCAGAGCTCCTGACTCGAGAACTGCAGCCAGTAGAAATGGAGGAAAAGTATGTGGCACACACAGAAACCAGTGAAAAGTCAGGAATGAAAGGAGTGGGATGTAAGGCCCTTTTAAGTTTATATTAAAAACAATAGATTTCACAAGCACTGTGCAGGCGAAACCTAAAATCAAAAAATGCAGATTAGTGGTGCTCCCCAAATATTTCCAAAACATTCTTTAAGAAGTTATTTGAAATTATACTGCCTTGTTTGACAGTATAAGACACAAAAGTACTGTTCAACTTCTATCTGAAAGCCAAATATGGCATAAAAAGACCTCACCATAAATACTTGTTTGAACCCGATTTGGCGCACAGAAGTGCATAAATATACCCCACCCCACATAAAAGGAATGAATGGCCTAGTGTTGACAAACTTAACTGAGAGATATACACAGCTTTAAGCAAAAGAATCACCGACTGCTCGGCTCAAGTGTCTAGAAATGCCACGCAGAGAAAGTGGGCTAGCATTGTGGGCGTGGTCACAAAAAATTATGTACGCTCAAAATATAGCCTGACTCTAGCATGGAGGCTATATAAAAAAAAGTCCAAATATGCAGGGGGCGTGATAAAGAACGTGTATGTAGAAAGAAGGAATATTTTTTGCGCGTAATGCGCGCCCTTTCAACCGAGCTCGGAAAATTACAGCACTTTACTGATTGAGACCCGAGCCGTACAGTGCATCGGAATATAGCACAGGGATGGCGGGTTTGTTTCTACAGCTGCGGGACACCAGGCAAGAACATGGGTTCTGCTACTGACAACAATATACCTTTCGAGGAATGCCACCCCATATTACACAATCCAAAAAAGCTCCTCCATAACTAAAGATCGATTTGGGATAAAACAAAAAAAAGTAAAATAACTAGCTGGAAGGGATAATCTACTGGCAGTTGCTATAGAAAAAAATGCTCCTCGCTGGAGTCATGCTTTAAACCGTGTGTTCTCTATTAAGCAGAACTATATTGGGGAGAGGATGTAGCCTTACGGCTAGAGCGGTCGACCTCGAAGCTCGGGAACCGGGTTCCAGTCTCAGCAACGACGCTCAACATCCTGTGATTCTGGGCAAATCACTTAATCTCCCCGTGCCTAACAAAAATGAATGTGTCCTTCTTTAACGAAACTGGCGCTCATGTAAAGCCCTCTGATACCCGATGTCTCGGGTCTAGTTCGCGTTATATAAAACAAAAAAAAAAAAAGAAAATCTAAATTCTACCGTTTCAAACTTATTAAGCTAGATTTCTTCATACATAATGTACGACAGACATGTGATCTGTGCCGTAACTGCAGTGGTACATGAGGGCATAGCGCACTGTACATTGCCTCAAGATTCATGCTGTGATTAATATGAGCACAGTGAAGTAATTTCATATCGGGGATATTAAAGCGAGTGCTGCAAACGAGGCTCAACCCATTCACCACGCAACTGGTTGTGCTGACTTGGTTTGTGGTGGGCTGCAACCTGCAATGATCGTATACAAATAAACAAAGAAGCATCACATGGGTGTAGAGGATGTGGCACAGCGGCCAGAGCTGCTGACTCAAGAGCTGGGGATCCCAGTTCGAGTCTCGGTGGCGCAACGTCATGTGATTCTCGGCAAATCACATAATCTCTCCATAAGTTGCTATATGAATCTCCTGCAAGACGGAAGAGCAAAAAGAGGCAAAACTTTATTAAAAAATAGTTCCACCAAAGCATATGTTAACAGTATTTCGGCTATGGGAAACTGATACGAGAAGCAGATGAGGAACAAGCATTGGTAAATGCAGGAAAATATGCTGTAGCCAATAGAGATGGATGAAAATGAAGTGGCAAGCACAGGAACCAATGAAAAGCCAGGAAAGAAAGGGGGCGGGATATAAGCCCCTTTTAAGTTTATATTAAAACAATAGATTTCACAAGTACAGCGCAAGTGCTGTGCAGGCGAAACCTAAATAGAAAAAGCATTGGACTTTGGAAGGGTCAGAATGACCATTCCCACTCAACCAAAGTATTATTGATGAAATTATTGGAATTTGTTGGAGTCAGATTTACTATTCCCACAACAAACTAAGCAACAGTAGGGAAAGCTTTGGTCTTGAAGGGGCCACATTTACTATTCCATTCCAACCTGAGCAACAGAAGGGAAAGTGTTGGACGTTGGAGGGGTCAGATTTACTATTCCAACTCCAAACTGAGATACAGTAGGTAAAATATTGGGCTTTGGAGGGGTCACATTTACTATTCCCTCTGCACTCTGAGCAACAGTAAGGAAAGTGTTGGACGGAGAGGTCAGATTTACTATTCCAACTCCAACAAGAGCAACAGTAGGGAAAGCGCTGGACTTTGGCAAGATCAGATTTATTATTCCCATTCTAATCTGAACAACAGTAGAGAAAGTGTTGAACTTTGGGGGAGCTAATGTTGACTATTCCTACTCCAACAATAGCAACAGTGGTGAAAGTATTGGAGTTTGGAGGGGTGACAAGGCCAAATCTCATTCAAACCTAAGCAACAGTTGGAAAAGTGCTGTACTTTTCAGTGATCACATTTACTATTCCCACTTCAACCTAAGCCACAGTAAGAAGAGCCCTGAACTCTATGGCGTGGGTTCAGATTTACTATTTCCACTCTAAAGTAATCAACAGTAGTGAAAGTTTTGAAAACAATATCTAATAATCATAAAATATTTTTTTCCATCACATTACTAATTAATATTAAAAAATAAATATTTCTTTAAAAACAAATTTCTATGGCCAACCAAAAACTCTACTAACTTACATTAAAAAATACTTTTTGCGACCTGGCTATTACTTTGTGATGCAACCTATATACTAATAGATGGTGTCCATTCGGTGAACGTGTAAAATTATCTGCCTAATGAATATCAACTGGAAGATCAAAATTTGGGAAGGCTTGTGAATGGCAATGAATGCAGGGTGGGAGGTCTGCAAGAGGCAGCAGATCACCATACTTTTTGCTTTCCCAGACTGGAAGCATGCTTTTTAAAGCAGTCTGAGCAACTTTAAAATATATTTTTCCCCATTAGGGAAAAACAGGAGGGCATGCAATAGTCCACAGGACCACTATTTGCTTCCTCTGGTTCTGACCAACGGTTGTCGCAAAAAAGGACCCACGACAGCTTCTTCTTTGCAAATCAGATGCTACCTCAATTGAGGCATCAGTGTTTGATCAATGTTTTGCTCCTTGATTGTAGTTGTAGAGCATTAATACATTTTATTACAACTCCCCAATAAGAGGGTGATTCCCTTTCATGCCCACTCCTGTTTGTTATCGTAATGCATTCCAAAATCCCCTTTATGAATTTTCTGACTTCCAAAATGGAGTTGTGCATGTCAAAATATTCTTTTGCAGTTGCAAAGTCTTTTTTTAGGAGATTTGCAATGTGTGTGGCCACAAAAGAGTTTTGTACATGAAACAGTTGGTCGCATGTGTAAAGGAAACAACATTCCCTGCTAGCTGTGAGGGATGATGGGATTTATATTTGTCTCCCTTGGGAATTTGGCTGGGCACTGGAGGGCTCGTATGGCCCAATGATGGACTGAGCACCCCCCTAACAAGGATCACTGTGAGAGGCTGATGGCCCTGCACCGAGGGCCTGTGGAGCTCCTTTTGGGAGCAGCCTGGAGCGGGCCACCATAGGGGCCCATTGCTTCCCAGGGAGTGTTCTCTGAGGCTAGGCACGAGGCCTGAGAGCAGAGGTGGAGTTGGCCCTTGTTGCCTGCTCCGCATGTACTGGGGTGGGGCCCCTCAACGCTTGGTGTGATGCAACCTCCTTATTCACAGCCTGCAGACCCAATTTCAGCATCTGTGACAAGGGTGGCCCCACATAGGCAGCACGGCAGGTAGGAAGGACCCTACTGCCCTGGCACTCACTCCTCTGCGGAAATTCAGGTGGCTTTGTAAGACCGCGCACCAGTGTTGCCTTCTCTGTCGGTCGGATGGGGTGGCCGGCCGGGTTGCTCGTGATGTTTCACTGGCCCATAGGGGTCCCCTACATTGGTGGCAACAAGTGAGCCCACTCACCCTCCACATGCCCCTCTTTGAAACCCTCTCCACTGGCTTTTATCGTGGGGAACACCAAATCTGCCAGGACCAATGCCCAGTCACAGCAGGGACCAGCCCGACCCTCAGCATCGTGGCGGCCAAATCAGACAAACTGGATACTATACCAAAGGCCATAAAACTTCTCATATAGAAGTGAAAGTTTTTGCAATGGCAGCCAACATAAACCTCTTGCTGGATGCCCACAGATGACTTGCAGAGCACGTTCCCAATCAGAGAAGTCACTGGCCGAGCTGCAACCCAAACCTCCAACCTCCATAACCATGTCCAGGACTTACAGGAAAGGGTTGGCATCTTGGAGTACAGAGCAGAAGATGCAGAAGGCCGTTCTTGCCACAACATCTGTATTTTCAGCCTCCTAGAAGGAGGCCACTACATGATCAACTACCTGGAGAGATGGCTAAAAGACCTGGTACCCCAGCAGAACCTCAAAATCTATTTCTCCATTGAGCAGGACCACCACATGCTAGTTCCCCGCCCCTACACTGGTGACAGCAGCTACCTTCTGTGAACCCTCTGGGGATCCATTGAGTTCCTCCCCTGAGGCCCTGGATGATAAGGACACCTCCTCTGAAGTCCTGCATGAAATTGGGTTGATTTGCAGTGTTATTCCCCATACAGCTGATAGTCTCCTTTAATTGGCAGTTAACTGCGGAGTTCCCCACAGTTAACTTTTTCAATCTCCCAGTGTTCCAGGACTCCCTCCTTTGGGGCTGTGGCTGCACATACTTGCCGTACTTCCCAGGACACACTTACAACTCTACACATATTCTTCACAATCAAGAGCATAAGCTGCTTCCCCACTTGACGTGCCTTCCCACACAACACATGCCCCAGTTAGATGTTCTTTTGCTTGGTTTGGGCAGCTGTCCATTTGCCTCCTGTCCCTGGTATTACCCTTGGGACACCCTTTTCCAGTTTACTGGTTTAGGTTCTTGCTCCTTAGAATTTAGCGACTCTCCCCTTCTCTTTGCCCCACATACACAGGTAGCTACAACTTTATGGGCCACTGGCCCCTCGTCTCACATGGGAACTCACAGGATCGACCCAAGTTAGGTATTTTATGACCCCCAAACAATATCACATACTCTTCTGGGACATCAGGGGAATGCTTACCCCAACTAAAAGATATAAAATCCACTCCCTCCTTTGCGGAAAAGTGGTCCATATACCACTACTGCAGGAATCACTCTTGATGCAGGATGAAGGCGATAGGCTCCAGAAATGCTGGAGGGGACAGGTTCACACTACTAATTATTCTACTTACGCTAGAGGGACCTTGATATAGATTAGAGCCGGTACGCTTCTACAAGTTTTATCAAAATAAATTGATCCTAAGGGTAGATTTGTCCTACTGGAGGTGAAACTAGATGGATCCCCTCTAATTATTGGTAGCATTTACGCCCCTTAACTCTAACCAAACTGGTTTCCTGCAACACCTCTACACTTCGTTAGCAAAATGGGCACACTTCCCCTGGGTCATAGGGGGTGACTTCAACAGTGCCTTACATATGTGGTTAGACCGCTCACACCATCCTATCCCCGGGCCCCCACTGACACCAACACTCAAAGCCTGGCCTCTTGGCTCACTCATCAGTTCCTACTTGATGCATGGCACACCATAACCCGGGGGTTAAACTATACTCCTTTTATTCCTCGGGCCACAACCTTTACATGCGATTGGCCAGGATAGTGTGCTCCACTACCCTGTGCCATTCGATTTCCTGCCCGGACTACCTGGGCAGGACAGTATTAGATCATAGCCACCTGTTGCTTAGCCTGGCCTGGGGCAGAATGCCTTCCCCTATCCTCAATTGGCGACTTCAACCCTCAGCGCTTGAACACCGGCCCTCTTGGGGCACTTTGGCAGTCCATATCACTAACTACTTTGAACATAATGAGTAGTCTCCTCCTCCCAAGCTACAGAATGGGAGACCATTAAAGTGGTCATCAGGGGGATGTGCATTCACACAACCTTGGGAGGGAAACGTGCTATGAATTGTGACCTAGATGGAGTTGAAAAACATTGAATGGAGGGTAGTTGAAGACCCCACTCTTAAACCTTACGTTTTCCAGGTCTGGAGGCAGAGGCAACACTGATAGAATGGCTGCGGTACCTGGAATATATAGCACATGTGGCCCGCATGCACTCACAGTGAGACAAATCCGGGTGCCTAATAGCATAGCTTATTAATAGGGAGGCAAGACAGCCACAGACAATAAACCTCCGTGACCCTGACGGAGCTCCACTCTACTCCCAGCACAACATTCATGGGGCTTTCGTAGAAACCATCCAGGCGTTTTTGTGACCTTTCCCCTGGTTGTCCCCAGAAAAGCGAGAGGAGATGGGCACACCCATTTCCGCCCAATACATCAGCAGAGCAATCACAGAATTAGGTAAGGGCAAAACTTTCAGAAGCAATGTTTTTCTGGTCGATTTTCTAAGACCTTTGTCACCTCCCTAGCACTAAATTTGACAATTTGATATGAAACAGCTCGTAACTCAGGGCGCCTGCCAGCTACTCTTTCTGAGGTCACACTGGGCTACCTGCTAAAACCAGATAAAGACTCCACAAACTCGATCTCTTACTGCCCCATAGCTATTTGAATACCGGCTATAAATTCTAAGTAAAATCCTCGGCAACTGCATACAATGGGTGCTCCCCATCTGATACATATGGAGCAGAATGGCTTTGTACCTAGCCGTAATACTTCCCTGAATATTAAGAGACTTTATCACATTATGGAGACGGCGACGGAGTGCTGGCCTCGACTGGTGGACTTTATTCTAGATTTAGAGAAGGCTTTTAATTCTTTGAGCTGGGAATACCTATTTAGGGTCCAAGCCAAGTTTGTTTTTGGAGCTGCACCAAACAGCAGGTCCGGTTGTTATACTCAGAACCCTCCATTAGGGTCAAACTAGAGAACCAGTGGGTAGGAGCAAGAGACAGGAATGCCCCCCTTGCCCATTTTATTTGTGCTTGCAATGGAGCCCCTGGCCACCTACGTATGGATAGCTGGAGAGGCCTAGGGAATCTCCCTAACAGACAGGACCCATGCTATCTCACTTTATTCAGATGAAATGCTATTCTATATCAAGGATTTCACCGGGATAAATCCAGCATCTCCCATCTCCTACCACCTTTGGATGCTTCCAGTCCAGGCTTCCAAGTGAGCTGGAAAAATCATGCCTGTACCCCGGGGGTCCGGTGAGGTGGGAAGCCTCATCCTTCCAATACCTTGAGAATTTGGATTCTCCACAGAAACCAGGACCTTCTAGATGGTAACCTTACCATGTCAGTAACATCCCTCTGCTTACAGGTAGCATTCTGGTGGTTGCTTCCTTTGTCCCCCCTGAGCCAAATCACCATCTCTAAGATGGTGATGCTTTCCCGGCTTTCGTATTAATTTATCAGTCTTCCACTGGCACTTTCCCAGAGTTTTTCTGACATCTTGATAAACTACTCTGTGAGCTCATTAGGCATAACTCTTTACGCCAAGTTGCCCTGTCCAAACTACCGATCCCCACGAGATTTGGGGGGCTTTGGTCCCCCCACCTTGGAGCACTATTACCTCGCAGCTCAGCTGTAGTGGCCGGCCCGCTGGATATCTGGGTCTTCTCTGGATGATACCAGCAAATTTGACTTTATTGGCTCCTGGAGTTCTCCGTCAAACTGACCCCCCACCAATTATTACAGGTAGCCCTTAAGTGTCTCACTAGAGGTTTTTGGGTTACTAGGGGTTCCCACCCTTACTCCGCGGTGTTACCTCTGTTGGGCCCCCATGTGGGCAGGGACACCTGATTAAACAGGAATTGCAATATTGGTACCAGGTGGAAGTTTCCAAGTTGGAGGACCTTTTTTGAGACGGCCAGCTTTTGACGTTTACCAAACTAATTGAGCAAGTTGATCTTGAGGAGCAATTCATCACGTATGGCTGCGTTCGTTGTATCCTCAGCGACCTCGGTATGCATGGGGAATCTGAACCGGCCACTAACCAGCTTACTAACACCAATGTGGATGGGGCGGAGACTCATTACCTGGTTGTACAGGGCCTTGGTAGCTAAGACCTCCTTTCAACACCTTAGGGAAACATGGGAGTAGAAAATAGGTAGGGCCTTCCACGAAAAAGAGTGGTCCAGGGTCCTCAGATACCCTTTGAAAGTCTATTGGAATGCCCACTTCAAAATGATCTGGTTCTAGATCATACACAGGTGCTTACTTCTCCCCTGCCAAGATACACAGAATCCACCCAGATGCCCAGCAAACCTGTGTCAGTTGCAGTGCCCTGGCAGCAAATTTCAAACATGTTCTGTGGGACTGCCCTGGGCTGAGTCTTTACTGGGCCGAGGTGACCCAGACACTCAGCCGTCACGGTTGCTACTGATATAGACACCTGGCGAACAGGGGCTTTGGAAATGCCTCCCATTTCCTGGACTTAGCCGTGCTCATAGCGAAATTCACCCTTACTATGCAGTGGAAAAACCCTGCGACCTTGCCCAGTTAGCAATGGTGAGGATGCAGCCTAATCCAGTGGGCAGGTGCTGAAGCCTTAGCCCTGCTGCAGAGAACAAGAGAGGGGCCTTCGCCGACACCTGATAGCCCCTGCATTCAACAAGCTCCTGGAGAAGATATCTGTACCTCCCAATGGATCCAAGCTCCTCCTCCTGAACTTCCCACCGGTC
Organism: Calotriton arnoldi; assembly: GCA_963921515.1. NCBI lineage: Eukaryota > Metazoa > Chordata > Amphibia > Caudata > Salamandridae > Calotriton > Calotriton arnoldi. The sequence goes on along the minus strand of CAWUFW010007746.1, from coordinate 809,827 downwards.
ACGCCTGTGCTTGAAAACTTTTGCCTCCCTAGAGAAACTCAGGAGCCGCCCACTGCAGCCAGATTTTAGTATATTCTTTTTTCCTCCCTGGATTGCACTTCGTCTTGCCTTGGAGCCTCTTGGACCACTTTACTCCCCCCCCAAATTCCCCACTTGTCTTCCTGTCCTTCTGCTAGGGCATTGTATTTCCTTCCCCTTAGTTCCCCCATTCCCCCTTGTCCAGCTAGCCACAATATGAATATTTAATGCCCAGGTCACCAGTTGATGCTGTATGTTTTAGACGCCATGGACTTGCCCAACCCACTAGACTTCCAAGACGTCCCCGGGCTGGATGCTTTCTGGTTATTTTCTCTCTACGGTTTTGGTCGGAGGGAAGGTATTGCATGTATTGATTGTTGTGACCTGGTACCTTGTCTACTTTACAAACCTTCATGACACTTGATTTAAAAACAAGAAAGAGTTTTCTACGTGGAGCCCCTGGTCACGTGTGGAAAGGAATCAACTCCCCCGGCTGTACTCATGGTAGTGATGAGAATATTTCATAGCTGTGAGAAGGTAAACATCGTTTACCATGCATGCGACACAACGCATGCCATTACAACGCGGTCATTACAACAACTGCGTTGTTACATCGCATGCCATTACAACGCAAGTTGGAACAACGACTTGCTGTAGGGGTCAGAAGGTGTTGGATTTAAAATCCAACACCTTCCCTCTGTTGCACAGACTGGAGTTGGAATAATAAATTATACTATTCCAAAATCCAGCGCCCCCCCTACAGCAAGTCATTGTTCCGACTTGCGTTGTAATGGCATGCGATGTAACAATGCGGTCATTGTAATGACCGCGTTGTAATGGCATGCGTTGAAAAAGCATGCAATGTAATGTTGCATATTCCTGTGAGAACGACTACAACATTTTCAGCTTTATAAAATTACTATGATCCTTCACCAAATTTCTCCACCGGGTGCATTAAATTTCTATTCATAATTCATCATAAGTATTGGTCGTGTCAGTCATCTCTGGCATATTGAATCTGGAAGTTAAACATCATACATTGTGATGGTCAAGCAGTGCTTCGCCAAACTCCCTTTCTTTAGGTATGGGTTTTGCAAATTCCTAATTAGGTGGGATGCAGTGAAAGCTAATTTCACAAAATGATGGTTTCGAACAGGATGACAGATTGAATCCTGAGGAAACGAAGCCCATGTGTTTTTACAATCATACCAGCCAGTCAGGAGAAAGGCATTTTCTAGGTAAACCATTAACTATCAGTAACATACATTCCGAAGTAAAGAGCTAAACTGGTGCCCCACAGATAAAAGAACACCGATTAAGGGTAATGCTGACTGAACAGATTTATCTGATGCTGACAATGCACATTAGGTATCTTGTACTTCTGCAGTACTGTATAGAGAAAACTAACAGGCGTAGCACAAAGAGTATTACTAGAGCACGTGGTAAGAGAAATACGTGCACGCACACAAAGCAAGCAGACCTTAGCAAGATAGAGGTGTGCGTGACAGGGATATTGGCAATAAAATAATCAATGCACTTTGGCCCTGGATTCAAGGGACTGGGTGGCACATTTACTATTATTTCACACAACACGGCATAGCAAGGCCATGCAGAGCAGCAAGGCAACATGCAGTGCTGTGTTGCAGAAAAGGAAAAGAGCAGAAATGCTCCATATTTTCAAAGATATGGAATATGTCTGCTCTCTCCTTGCACTGGCGCACTGTGTGCTGCCTAGCATGAACGCAGGTAAATTTGCACCATAGTTTAAGGGTGCCTGCATTACGGGCATCCTTAGAGAAATATTCCTCTTCCTATGTGTGTTGCAGAATGCAGCACACATGGAAAGAGGAAGTAGCGAGGAGAAATAAATATATTTCTCCATGTTCAACCTCTGTCATGTAGGCGCACCATTTTGGCGCAAACCCAGGTTTACAAGTCTTTTGCATCAAAATACATGGGTGGATGCATGGAAACACCCATGCTTCACCCATGTAACACCTACCCAACGCAAAGTAATTCAAGGCAGAGCTATTCGCTGCGTTTTATTACTTTGTATTTACTAAACCACGCAAAGCCACACCAAGTGGCTTTCTGAGGCTTAGTAAATGCTAAAAATGATTTTGCATAGGGGCTGCGCCAAAAAAGAGCCACACGATCAAAGTAAGTTTGGGCCTGTGTCTACACAATTCATAGTTTGAGTATGCTGCAAAAATGTGGCAATGAATTTGCAGAAAGAGCCTGCACATGCAATGACTTTTCCAATCACACAAAAACAATTAATACATTTTGTACTCTTGAAGCACAGTGGTTAAACTCAAAAGCATATTTTAAATACTTTGAAGTTCATTCAATTTTAGGTCGAGTCTAAACAGCGCTTGCGCTGTCGCTTAGCGACCTGTTGTGTATGGTTTGTGACCGCCCATTGCTTCCCATTGCTTTTCATTTGTCTATGTCAGTCCCCCTTCACAATCCTTGCTTGCTAATGGGCAATCCTTCCTCTTTGTCCCTCCTTTTTATTGTTTCTACCACGGAGCACCGGCCAAGTACTGTATCCATATGCTTTATGTGTTTATATGTTCCTTTGGGGACTTCTTGTGTTTTGCTTGTCTTTCCCGGCCTCAGCGCGGCACACGCTTCATGCCTGCTGTGCTTAATCTGTTTTTTTTGTGTGTTCCACAGGCTTAACGCGGTGCACGATTCAAGTCCGGCACACATTATCTTTTTCCTCACCTACCCCGCGTCACGCTGTTTGTTTTCTTTTATATTTTCTATCCGTGGAGGCATGAGCATTTTAGCCTCTCCCCCTCCCCATTGCTAAGCATAGCGGCGGCTTCGGAGGCTGTGCCTTTTTTTTTCTGCATTGACTGCTTTCGTAGGCACTGCATGTGCAGTCTGCTGCTGGGGGATGTAAAATACTGCTCGTTTGAGTTAGTACCCATCACGAAAGAGAGAAACGCACCACTATGCAGCTATCACTGCGCATCACCATTGCTTCCACCACAACGGGGCCATTTTAACATCAGGCAAGCGTCAATCAAGTCACAACCTTCCTGGGTCCCCTTTCGCCCAATCTCTGTTTGGCAGTGGTTCAGGGGCGTCGCATGTGTCGGAAGGCCGCACGCGGAACACCACCTTTCTGTCAGCGGAGTTGTGGGCCGCAGCTGGCTACAAAGTCCTGCCCGGAGGCGTCCCTCCCATCGCAACTATTTCTCCTATGCCCCCAATCGCTACCATTGCACCCATGCCACCTATAGGCACAATCTCTCCGCTAAGTGGCTTGCCCTTGGCAGAGGCCGCACTCCTCTCACACACCAGGTTCTGGGATCCCACGATGAGCAGCGACTGGGACAATGAGAGGGCGTCAGCACAGTGGGCGCTGCGGATCAAGAGGTGAGGCCCCCTCCCTAATTCCACTTCAGATACGCTTGTGATACTCTCACCTGTAATGGGCATCCACAGCTACTGACACATCCAACTGCCACTATCCTAATGACCAGCCATACCCCAAACCTGAAGAGGGGTGAAACCCCGAAACCGGTCCTAGGATGCTTGTTTCCGGTCCAGGGAAGACCTGGCTTAGCAGTTCGGGCTGGACTGTTCCCATGAGGCACAGGGTCAAGACTGATTTGCATATGGCCAGGTCTAAACTGGGGTGGTATGGTGAGCAAAAGAATGATGGATTTAACCCAGATCTCTTGACTGAGGGTGAATGTTTTGATTTGTTCTGCATTCCGTCCATCAATTGTGTGTCTTTTGCAGCCATACCCCAGTGGAAACATTAAAACAACAAAGGATTGGGCATCCTTTAAAAATAAAAAAATAAACATTCAAACACATCTAATGCAATATTTCTGATGCTAAGTAAAGTTATATGAAGATTTTACGACACAAGATGCGCTAAGGCACTATTTACTGAAATATACGTATAAATGCTTAAACTTCAAGCATAACCTACTTTTCATTCTCATATATTAAATGACACAGTGTCACGCATATTTAACAACATCTCCCTCGTATAACTAATTAAAGGTATGTTATAGGCCTTTTACTGGATTTCAAGCTTATCTTTTTCATATTGCATGGTAATAAGCAGCCTAACTGTGATGCCATATAGCATGGGTACTTGCAAACAATTACCCAAGGGCTGCAAAGTTTGGTCTGTGATGTGAACGAGGGCCGCATTGATGCCAGTACAGTGGGGATCTATGGGGGCGGTAAGGTGGGTATAGGGGAAGCAAAGCATGTACATCTACTGGCTGAATTACACAATGCGAAACCTGAAAGCCTTGGATTAATCCCAGTTTCCCCACTTTATCAAATTGTGTCACCTTAAAATCTTTTATTTCACTTTCACTGCTTTTTCTTTTATTAATACATATGAGGACCTCGAAATACATGACTTCAGGTCATGCACTGTACAAAACCTTCTCTTGTGTTTGATTTAATAAACCATAATGTTGTTGATGTATAATAGCCACCCCGGCCACCCAAAGGGTGCATAAAACTGACTTGCCTCTTAGTTGACTATTGGCATTGTTGTCAGAGTGGGGGGAAGAATGAATGTTTCTAAATTCATATTTGAAAACTATCACTTAAAAAATACTTCACAATGCATTGATATAATCTGATATTCTAATGTGAAATGGTTCTGCATGTTAATGAAATTCACTTCTTGAATTTGGAAGAGCCCTTATCATATTTTTAAACTTTTGCTGCAAGATGACTTTGAAAATGAACGTGTTCCTAGAGTTAAATGGTGCAGGACAACCTAGTTTCTTTCTTTCTTTAGCTTCGATTAACCTTTAAATAAAGGCTTGCCTGTATACCTAACCTCTTTTTAATGTTAGTGCTGAGTCGAGTGAACAGCAGCCCAGTGCTGCTGCTGCCCAAGGGGCCGCATGTAAAGGTCAGGAGGGACGCATGCGGCCCCCGGGCCGCACTTTGAGTATCACTGCTATATCTCAACACAAGATCCAAAAATGCCCTTTTCTAGTGCCTTTCGTGAAGATATATTACTGCAGCCACCTGTGTAACAAACATGGCGTCATATTGAATCATTCTCAGTTACCTGCCAGGACAGAGGGGATGTTTGAAACCGACTATTATATTGATTGGACAGCAGTTACCGCAAAGGTCAGAAGGGTTGGTGTAAATAGTGTTACTTCTTATTCAGCCTCCTATTTATTTTATTATGCTTTCGGGCGATAATTTGTGAACATTTGAAAACGACTTTACATTTGCATGCCAACATAGGCGAGGTGGTGGCATAATGGCTACAGCTGCCTACCTTGGAGCTGGGGAACCAGGTTCAAGTCTCGGTGTCGCCTCAACATCCTGTAATTTAGGGCAAATCACTTATTTCCCCCTGCTTTAAAACATAAATGTGTCCTCGTGCCTGCAGAGTGGGTGGGGATTATGTTGTCCGTAGGAATTGAAGACAGGGACATACTGCGCGTTCTCGTCCCGGTGCTTTTCTCCTCCACTCGCGCTGCAAATGTTCCGGGGGGGGTTCTCGATATTTGATTTGATGTGTGTCCCTTTATTTTGTGCAAAACACACTGGGCCATATTATCAAGATTGGGCGATAACATATCGCCACTTTAGCGGCAGGAAACTGCCGCTAAAGCGGCGATAAGGGGCTTGATAATATGCCCTATAGAATTCCAATAGAGGCCCAGGTTTGATGTCCTTCACACCAGAACCAGGGCTTCTATTGGAATTCTATAGGGCATATTATCAAGCCCCTTATCGCCGCTTTAGCGGCAGTTTCCTGCCGCTAAAGCGGCGATAATGTTATCGCCCGTTCTTGATAATATGGCCCACTATTTTTCAAAGTTTTCCATATCTGTTCAATCCCCGGAGTTCAGACGTTGCAGGGAGTGGATGTTTGCAGCCACCTGGTCCTTTAATGTTTTGTGTGGACCACGAAGAGTATTTCTTGAGTATTCTATTGTTGGTGATGACGCGCACAAATACATTCAGGAATAGTCTCTCAGTTGCTCATACAAAGGCAATGTCACATTCTTCCCCAAACATCCGCTCTCAAACATACACGAGCACAAACTAGATAAAGATATTCAGATGCACAAATGCACACCATCCAAACACAAAATTGCACTGAAACTCCCTACACAGGCATTCTCTTACATACACACCAAACACAAACATTTTACAGATGGATACGCGCGCGCACACAATCAAATGCACACACAAACAAATAAAATAACTCCCTATTCACCCTCTCACACACACAATCATACAAACTACGAACAGTGAGACAAGCCACGCACACGTGCACATTTTCTGTTTGGCTGTGGCAGTGCACACCCATCTCTAGGGCTACTTGGTTTTCCAGCATAAAAAATAAAAACACCGAAAAGGCTCTTGAATTCATTACTCTGTACATTGCGTGGCAATGCAACATTTTGCTTGGAAGGGGGAAAAACGACATTCATCAAATATTTGAAAGATGGTTATCTTTCATTGCATCAGTATATTAGTCACCTGCATTCATCTTCAGATCTTGAGAGAGCTGTATTAGGTTTTTTACTGCAAAGTCGGAAAAATAAGCTCTACTGTGTGTTTACATGTGTGTGCATAGTATGTTTTCATAAAACAAGCTATCATTCCCACATGTGCAGAATACCACACATAAAAGGGCAATCAAAAAAATGCAGAAATACTTCACACAATACCATTCCACATAATTACACACAATTAACTCCATAAAACACGTTCTCACTGTACATAATTCCAATACACTTAATACGATTTAATAACAATCCACACAATTCCACAACAAACAATTCCAATACAACACATCTCTCCCTTGCACTTATATCAACACTGTCATCTCTCCCCAGACACCCACTGACCCTCACATCTCTCTCTCACACTCCCACTACCCACTCTCATCTCGCAATACCACTTCCCCTCTCATCCCTCTCTCACATAACCTGTCTCCTTTCTATACTGCCTACTGACACATGCTACCTTCCTGTTCCTCCTCACGCTGTGCACTAGTCTACCTCTTGCCTCCCCCTCTATCTGCCCCTCCACTTGTCCCTCTATCTCTCTCTCACACTCTCTCTCTCACCCATCTCTCTCGCACACTATTCCTGCCTCTCTCATGTGGTTAACTTCAGGTCTTCAAGCAAAGTTTCTGTCCCGTGACTTTTCAAAGTTTCTGTCCTTCAAACCAACGCTCTCCTCCTCTTCTTAGGGTGTCTTCTGCGTACACAAAACTACCCTCTTGATGCATCTATGGCCTGCTCTCCCTTTTTTTCTATCTTTCTTACACACTATTTCTGATCCTCTGTCTCAAGTTCAATAAAGACTTCCTACACAAACTACCTATCCATCTCTTTCTTCCTTTCTATCTATTCTCTGCAGCTCTCACCACTATCTATTCACCATGCCACATAATTCCACTATACAAATGCACTCCACAACACAGAGTTCCACAACTAACAATTCCAATACAACACACATAATTCCACTCCACACCACATACATCCACTACACTCCAAAACAAAACACATACGTAAAAATAATTATCATTTACAACGCCAATAGCTTTAACTACCACAAATGCAAGACCTATTGCATTAAAAATGCTTGTTTTAAACGTAATCATCCACCAACTGTATGAGCACAACGTTTAAAATGTTACAGATTTGTATACCTTTGATTTAGAATTCATAAAATATCTGATAATTCTATGTGCAATTCTATGTTAAATTATATGGCAAATTCACAATTTTAAAGGTTATTCACATCTTTTAATTTGCAGTAAAGAAACCGACAATTCATATAAGAACCATGATTAATATGGTCAAAAAAATATGGGTAGACTCTGGCTTGCTTGTAGTTTTTCATAAGAAGACCCAGGAGAAATCGTAATGTATGTCTCTCAAGGAATACAAAATTTGTTAGTTCAGAAGGAAAGGTTTATGGGTAAACATTACAATTTTCTGTAAATGTTTTTATTTACAAGCTTAAATAGCCATTGTAAAACAGAGAAAAATGAAACTAAGTAATTTGCAGGCACCCACAACATCAACTGATCCCTACAAAATACCAGTGGACAAAATGCACAAAATCAGATATCTCTGAAAGTTCGATGGCATCAACTAAGCCAGTTACCATAAATTACACACACCGCACAACCTCAATGCAAAAAATGTTCCTGCCAAATGAGACACTAGTAGGCAGCTGATTACAAATGATGCTTGGCAAAGTCAACAAGCTGGACAATATTCTAAGTGATAAAGCTTCTGCATGGGTTTGTGCTATTTTCTGTTGTGCTGTGCTTGTTGTGGTTGTTGTGTTGTGTGGTGTTGATATGTTGTATTGTTGTTTTCCATCGGTGTCCCCTTTTATTATAATGGTGTATTGCATTGTGTAATGGTTGTCAAGTCCATAATGATCGGATTCCAATATTGTAGCACTCCATGGTGGGGAGGAGAGGTGATTTAAAGCAACCCTTAGGGTTGTAGTGGAGTGATGTCCGTGGGGACAATACTGAAATTTAATGGAGGAAAAGCTTACAGTATTTAGCGCATCCTGTGAATTTTGGTGCGTTGGACTTGGCCCTTTTTGGCTAAAGTTCCCTAAACATTTTGCCTTCCGCTAGACCTTTTTTCAGACATGGTGTTGCCAACTTAGATGCTTTGGGCACTTTGCCACTGCTGATCAGTGTCAAAGTGCAATGCTCCCTGTGTAAAGTGTAATGGTAATTGGTTGTCCATAATTGGCATGTTTGTCTTACTAGTAAAGTCCCTAGTAAAGTGCACTTTGTGTGCCAGGGCTGGTAATACAAATGCTACTCGTGGGCCTGCAGCACTAATTGTGCCACCCACATAAGTAGCCCCCAAAGAGAGAACTCAGGCCTGCCACTGCAGTGCCTGCACACAGTTTGCTAAACTGCCATGTTGTCCTGACAAGTGCACCCACTTGCCAGGCCTTACCCTTCCCTTTTTCTGCACATCAGACACCCCTATGGTATGCCCAAGGTGCCCCCTGGGCAGGGTGCAGTGTATGTGAAAGGTAGGACATGTACTAAGGTGTGCACCATGTCCTGACAGTGAAAAACTGCCAAATTCATTTTTCTCTGTTGCAAGGCCATCTTGCCCATAGGACAGAATGGGGGAGGCTGTGTAATATGTTTCCAGCCTATCTTCCCATAGGTTTAAGACGGAGAGGTGAAGTTTAGTGTGCCTGAGCTCACACTTTAATAACACATCTTTTTGTGAAGGTGGTTTTTGAATTGTGTGTTTAGAAACCACGCTTTTAGAAGTGGCTGGTTTTTTTGTTCTAACAATTCTGTGTGTCTCTGCCTGGTTGTGGATTGACTGTCTGGATTTGAATGTGATAGGATCTGGGAAATGTCTTGACCCAGGGGAGGAGTAGGTGAGACAGCCACGGTTCTGCATCTGGAGTGTAGGGGGGAGGAGTAGCCCCTGGAGGTGAAGAGGCCTGGGCTGCTGCCATAAAACAAAGGCTCCATCTCCTGCTGAGTGATTGCAGATCCAGACCCCCACTATCAAAGGAAGAAGGTGTCACTGGCAGGCAGACACCCAGAACTGGTTTGGACAGGGGTCAGTGCCCCCTGAACAAAAAGACTTCAAAGCAATTTAGGGGTATAACTATGAGAGCTGAAACCCCTGGACTTTGGACTGATCAAGACTGAAAAGGATTGAAACTACTTCGCGGTCAAGAGGAACCTCTGCCAAGGAAGAACAGCTGAAGAGACTGAAGAGAAGGACTGACCCTTGCTGTGTGTTCTGGGGCTGGCCTGCAGTTTGCTGACTTAACTAAGGAGAGGCTAAGGGACTTTGCTGTGTGCTGTGTCCCCCTGCTTGAAAGGACTGTGCTGTGTGCTGTGTCCCGAAGTAACGTGTCTCCAAGGACCCGAGGAGAGCTGGCTCCCTGTTGTGGAAACTCAGGAACATAAAAGTTTCCAAGTGTGTCTCAGCGATGCTGTGTGCATGTGTTTCGTGCAGCCTGAGACCTTCGTAAGAACTGCCCCGTGATCGTGTGCACCCGGAGTCCAAGTGAGTCTCAGCGACGCTGTGTGTGTGTGCTTCGTGCAGCCTGAGACCTTCGTGAGGATTGCCCTGTGATCGTGTGCACCCGGAGTCCAAGTGAGTCTCAGCAATGCTGTGTGCGTGTGCTTCGTGCAGCCTGAGACCTTCGTGAGGATTGCCCTGTGATCGTGTGCACCCGGAGTCCAAGTGAGTCTCAGCGACGCTGTGTGCGTGTGCTTCATGCAGCCTGAGACCTTCGTGAGGATTGCCCTGTGATCGTGTGCACCCGGAGTCCAAGTGAGTCTCAGCGACGCTGTGTGCGTGTGCTTCGTGCAGCCTGAGACCTTCGTGAGGATTGCCTTGTGATCGTGTGCACCCGGAGCTCAAGTGAGTCTCAGCGACGCTGTGTGCGTGTGCCCTGTTGCAGCCTGAGACCTTCGTGAGAAATTGCCCCGTGACTGTGTGTCCCGGAGCAGTCTTGTTCTCTGCTTCGATCGACAGCGTGACCAGAACTGCTGCGATCGTCATTGCCATCGGCCCGGACCGGCATCCCCAGAGGAGCTGTGAGAATTCACCGCCGCCGGCCCGAGCCTGCCTTTGCCAAGGAGAGACCTCGAACCATCACCGTCGGGGGTCCGAGTTCCACTGCCCAAGATCAACGAAGTCGCACCGGAGGCCCAAGCCGCGAGGAGAGGAGAGTGAGATTGCACCCCCCAGGTAACGCTCAGCGAGCGTGCGTGTGTCGCCGCCTGGGGCGGGGTGCGGGCTACGAGAGAAACACTCTCGGCCTTTCCCATCTTTGCCGCGCGAGCCCCCGCTCAAGTCCGTATCGCGGCCTGTACTTGCCGAGGAGTGGCAGTACCGGGGCCGGAGTGTGGAGCTGCACTTTGTTTTCCATCATAACAGTGTTGGGGGCATATTTTGGCAGTAGCTGACCTCGAGTCAGTAAGAGTGGCATAGAGACCGTCCAGTACATTATTTTTTGCATTACGAACTGCCTGATTGTTGCATTACGAATTGCATTATTTTTGCATTACGAACTGCCTGATTGTTGCATTACGAATTGCATTATTTTTGCATTACGAACTGCCTGATTGTTGCATTACGAATTGCATTATTTTTGCATTACGAACTGCTGATTGTTGCATTACGAATTGCATTATTTTTACATTACAAAATGCCTGATTCTTGTATTACGAACTGCATAGCGTTGCATTAGGACTGCATTGGATCATCGAGAATTGCTCATTAATACTACAAGAACCTACCAGTGCTTGCTGGCCTAACAACCGGCAAGGTGAAATATTACAAATACGCATTTGTTGGATTTTTATCGTGTGGTCTCATCGTATATCTTTTTTTTTTTATAAACATATAATTGTTTTTTTATGAAACTCGTGTGGAGTCCATTTGTGGTGTTATCACTGTGTCACTGAGAGCGTGGTTGCAAATACTTTACGCATTTGCCTTGGAGATAAGCCTGGCTGCTCATGCCAAGCTACCGAGGGGGTGAGCAGGGGCTATCTGAGAAGGTGTCCTTCCTTTCCCTGACTTAGAAGCAACGGTCCCTATTTGGACTAAGGTACCTACCTCAGCCAACTAGAGACCCCCAGTTCTAACATGTTGCGTTAAGCATCAAAATGTTTTCCCCAATAACTTGTAATGGGTGTTATTTATCACACCCGATAAATAATGTACCATGTGGTATCGTATTTATCATGTGTGATAAATAATACCTAAACTCGTAATCAGGACCCTAGTAGTAAATGGGGGAGGGACCAGGGAAATGGCTGGATTAAGCTGTATGCTTACTTTTGAATGAAAGCTGCTTAAGGACGAATACGGAGGGGTGTTGGGAGTGTTAGGAAAGGGTTTAGGGAGAGACAGGCACTAACCCACAAAAGATTAAGGTCACTGCTATTCACAAACTGCACTTCTAAAGTTATTACAGCCAAAAAGGGACCCAAAACATTTGGAAATTACTCCAGTTCAGAGCTTGAGAAAGTCCAGCATAACCCACTGCTAACCACTGGTACTGAAACACCCTCCCATAGAAAATAATCAGGGTATGGGCTTACAATGAAACACCATAGGACGTATTCCTAAATCAAATCAAGTTATTTAGAATAGGTGAAAAACATCTAAATATAAAACATATTTATTATTTAATTAGAAAATATTTTAACAACCTTTTTGAATATGTAAATTAATATAACAGTAGCTTTTAAGCTATAATTAAATTACTTTAAATAATTCCATACTCATTTTAAATAATTATTGATGCATATTAAAACATTTTTTTTTACTTTTAGGTAGGAAATTATTTTTTAATTTAAATGTATGAGAAATATTTTGTATTGAATTTCATATATTTAGATTACTTAAAGGTTTAAATCAAAATTAAGTTAATAGTGCTGTTGCATGTTTTATTTTGTTCTACATTTAAAATGAACATATACAATTAGCTTACGTTAATATTTAATATGAACAGATTTTTACTAATTGATTATGAAGTTTAATAAACTTTTTTAATTTTTAGATCTGCACGCCCACTGTGGAGTCTCCCTTTGGTAAAGTATAGAGAAAAGTAAAAACATTTGCATTTATTTAATTTAATGAAAATCCTGGTCTTAAGTTAGCGAAACGAGGAGAAATGCATTATTTCTCCTCGCTTTTGCTTTTTCCATGTGTGCTGCCTTGTGCAGCGCATATGGAAAAAGCAAAATGCCATGGTTTGTTTACGTACAGGGAGGTGTCCCTTCCTGTACGTAAACAACTTGTGCGCTGCATGAAGCAGCACACATGAAAGTTAAAAAATTGCATTTTAGGATTGTTTATGTGCTGGAAGGGACACCTTCCTACACATAAGCAATCCTCCCCTGCACACAGACACCCTTGCAAGGGTGCCTGCGTTGGCGCTAAGTTGTTAAACTTAGCGCCATCGCAGGGGGAAACGCAAGGCTGCAACACATTCTTGTAAATATGGTGCAGCCTTGCGTTTCCGAAGTGGCGGAGCATGTTGTTAAGCCAAGGAGGCTAACGACACGCTCCGCCACTTCATTGTACATATCCCCTTTACTGTGGGTGTGTGCAAAAAGGTGTGTTCTTGCAGCAGGTTGCACGCAAGAACACCGAGTGTTTGGGCAGCAATGGAACACTTCATGACACAACTTCTTCGCCTGTACAGACCACAGTGAAATACCTGCCAATAATGAAAGCCTTCAGGTCAGGCAAAATTATGCTTGAGGCTGTTCAGGTTCTAAAAGGCCCCAGTAGTGACATGTTGCTAGGAGACACCTTGGTGGACCAGGGCGAGTTATAATACTTCCAAGTTTGTAACTGCTACATTCATTAGCAGTGCTTCCACCAGCAGCAGTTCTTTTCTGAAACTCAGGAAAATTTTGCACAGCAAAATGTCCCTGTTGCCGTGTTTTTGGTCCTGTTTTTCCACTCTGAGGCCAGAGGCCACAAGGGCCATGCCAGGTGGTGCATGAACAGTGTCAGTGGTTGCAAGATGATCACAAAATCACATCCATCAAGTAACACAAAGTAGCCCCAGTGCTGCTTTGCATTACTCTGCATCAAGGGGACATACAATGGGACGTACATAGGAGTTCCCAGGCAACCACCCATCTTTTAACGCAAAACCCTTTCTACTAACATTTGTAGACAAGGCTTTGTGCCAAATAATTTCAATCTCTCCAAATGTATTTGGCTTTGCGTGTGTGCTGCACTATACAGCACACATCAAAAGTGGGAACAGTTTTAACGTTTATCTAGTGTAAGAGATTGGGTTGTTGGTTGTTAGACTTGGCTTTTTGAGCAGGATCACCCCCAGACTTTTTGCTTTTTGGTCTGCTGTTTTTGATCTTGTTTTTGTTAGTTTTAGGACTATGGGCACTTTACCACTGCTATTCAGTGCTAAAGTGCATATGCTCTCCATGTAAATTGTGTTTATGGATTGGTGTTTCCATGATTGGCTTATTTGATTTACTACTAAGTCCCTAGTACACTGCACTGTGTGTGCCCGGGGGCTGTAAATCAAATGCTGATAGTGGGCCTGCAGAACTGATTGTGCCAACCACACAGGCAGCCTTTCAAAGGTGTCTCAGACCTGCCACTGCAGTATCAGCATGCAGTTTTTACTGCCATGTCGATCTGGCAAGTGCACCCACTTGCCAGGCCCAAACCTTCCCTTTTCTTACATGTAAGGCACCCCTACGGTAGGCCCAAGGTACCCCTGTGGGCAGGGTGCAGTGTATGTAATAGGTAGGACATGTACTGGTGTGTGTTACATGTCCTGATAGTGAACTACTGTGCAGTTCGTTTTTCACTATTGAGAGGCTATCTGTCCTATAGGCTAACATGGGGGTTGCCTTGTAACATCTTACCAGCCTAACTTTTCATTGGGGAAAAAAGAGAAATAGAGTTTAGTATGCCTGAACTCAGGATTTAGAAAATACATCTTTTAGATGATTTTTATATTTTGGGGCTGAATCCGATTCGGGCCGGAAAACCACCCGACCGACTCGGTACGGGAATATAGTCCGACCGACACGTACCGGCGTTGCCCGATCTGGGAAGTACGATGAAATGCATGTGAATCACGACCGACTCGTACGGAACTCAAGCCGAACGACCGACCCGGACGGAAACAAGCTATCCGGCCGGGAAACCACGCGAATAGAACCGACCGACACGCACCAGGAATGAACCAGAACGAAACGTACCCGCGAACTCCGACCCGCGCAGTACGATGCAATGGGTGCAAAATCAGACCGATTCGCACGGAGCCCAAGCCGTACGACCGACACGCATACAAAAGCCAGCCGAACAAACACAATACTCCGCGACCGACGCGTACGCCGCATATGAAACTTAGCTGAAACACACCGGGAACGACTCGGAGAGGCGCGCACGAGACAACTGCAATGTCCTACTCGGTCAGAAGAACGTCTCCTACATGCACAACAATTACAAATGAAAAAATACAAACAAACAAGCAATGACAAAGCCAATAAATACAGGGGGGGGAAAAATGGAACAAGGACACACCCCCAACTCCACCTACATAAAGGCCACAAATCCCTACCATGATCCTTTGCAAATTCCACTGACCTGCCAGCACAGAACACCATCAGACAGCAAACACAGACACACACACAGCTCATCCAACACAAAAGCCACACACCATTAGCACCTCAACAAATAGCACCCTCACACACACCCAGCAAAACCTACACTCACACACCCTCACTTGCACACACACACACATCAATCACCACCACCACCCATCACCATGCCCCTAAAGAAGAATCCAAAGTTCCTAGATAGTGAATTGGAAGTCATGGTAGACGAGATCCTGAGGGTAGAGCCACCGTTGTTTGGCACATTGGTCCAACAGACCCCCATGGCACAGAAAACCAAGATGTGGGCGAGGATCGTCGACAGGGTGAACGCACAATCACCATGTTTGCGCACAAAGGAAGACATCCAGAACAGGTGGTATGATGTGCGCAGGAGGGTCAGGGACCTACTGAAGAAGGACTACCTTCTGAGCCAGCACACCGACAGTGGCCCTCCTGCCAAACCAGTATACCTCAGGCCCTGGGAGGAGAAGGTGCGGGCCATCCTACCACCAGTGAGCGTATATGGACTATCAAACATCCCAGAGCCTGGTGAGTACACAACTAATATACACAATATTGTGTGACAATACACACACATCACTGTCAAGGGGATAGTCAAACCATGCACCCTTAGCAAATCCACAGCAACCAAAAGATAATCATCCCAAGATGTGTATGTTAGTCAGATAAACACAATACATGCCATCTCATAGTGATATGTAACTGTGTCATGACATGTACAAACCCAATAACAAATAGAGCTAGGCAGTGGCACAAATCTAACCAACAAACACTGTCAGATATTTAGCCACCACTAGAACACCACCTCACAGGGAAGCTCACTGAAAGGAAGGAATCCTGTGTATGCTGGTGAAGTCAGTGTAGCCAAGAGCATGATGGGACTCGTAGTAACAGATAATGGGCTGCCTCACATTTGGACCATCAACACCACTCTGAACCATGCTCACAACACAGGGAGTGGAAAAGGACTGACAATATGTACTGCTGTGGGGAGCACAAGGCCCTGCTGGGAACTGTGCACCAACAAACAACAGGACCACACTGTCAGCCATCTTGCCATTGCTGTCACACTCACACACAGTGAAGTCCACTCAAAAGGAAGGAAGTATGGGCATGCTGGGAAGGGGGTGTAGGCAATAGCATGATGGGAGTTGTAGTCACAGACATTGCTCACCCACACAATTGGCCCATCAACACCACTCTGAACCATGCTCACATCACAGGGAGTGGATAAGGACTGACAAGATGGCTGACACTGGGTACTGCTGTGGGGAGCACAAGGCCCTGCTGGGAACTGTGCACCAACAAACAGCAGAACACCACTGCCTGACATCCTGAAAGCCAACTTGCACTCCCTGCAATGCAAGCACGTTGCATGGTGGGATATCTGGCTGGGTGGGAAGGAGGACTGACAGCACTGACCATAGTTACAAGCAGCTCTCCTCACACACCCCCTCAACACAAACTCCACATAACCCACCTGGGAGAATGCAATGCCTCACACACCAAATGAAGATCCCACAAAGAACCACCACCCTGGGTAATGCTGTGTGAAGCACAGGGACACTCTTGGGACTTGTAGCCAAACAAACGCAAGGACAACACTGTCAGCCTTCCTGTCAGCACAGGCACACTACCCCACAGGGAAGCAGAGTCAAAAGGAAGGAAGTACGGGCATGCTGGGAAGGGGGTGTAGGCAATAGCATGATGGGAGTTGTAGTCACAGATATTGCTCACCCTCACAATTGGCCCATCAACACCACTCTGAACCATGCTCACATCACAGGGAGTGGATAAGGACTGACAAGATGGCTGACACTGGGTACTGCTGTGGGGAGCACAAGGCCCTGCTGGGAACTGTGCAACAACGAACAGCAAGACACCACTGAATGACATCCTGAGAGTCAACCTGAACCCACTGCAAGGGTGGCATGCTTCATGGTGGGATAACTGGGCTAGGTGGAGAAGGATGGCCGGATGTCCACCAAATACAACCAATGCTGGCCATGCACACACCTCAACATTCACATTGAAATGCCCCAGGTATGCAGGACAATGTGCTACACCAATATCAACCTCTTACAGTGACAACTTAGGACAATGCAATGTACATTCCCGCATCCAGAGGTACAGTCACAACTGTCAGGTGTGTGAACCATTGATGCCTGTAGAAACATAACATACAATGTGTGTCTCTTCCAAATACAGGTGATGATGATGGGGACACAGCAGCAGGCGAGGAGGAGTCCCTGTCCCAGGCTCCGGGGGACACTGAGCTCACTGGTGTGGAACAGCCTCTGGCCTCCTCGGATGGCGAAGACCTACCTGGCACCTCCGGTGTGAGTCATCATGCAGCACCAGCAGGACCAACATCTGCACCCCCTGCACCCACCCCTCCAACAACTGCCAACACACAGACCACCCCTGCTGACACGGACAGACCAAGGACCACCGATGACAACAGCACAGGGCCCCAGGCCCACCGTGGAGCAACGGACAACAACACCACTAACAACCCGCAAGGGGGCCTCGGGTCACCTGTGCGTGCCACCGCAGGTCCTGCACGTGTCGCCAGGGGTGGTGGGAGGGGTGGTAGACATAGGTCGCTGCTTGCAGAGGGGTCTGGACTGCATGATGACCCACAACTGGCACGCATCGCTGATGCGTACCAGAATAGCACCGGAGAGGTCAGACAGGTAGTGGGGATCCTCAAGGACATACAACAGCAGCAGGCTGCCCATCATGCCCGCTTGGACTCCCACATGTCCCGTGTGGAGACACACATGTCTCGCATGGAGTCCAAGTGGGACACATTGCAAGAACTCACAGCGGTGCATAGGGACATATTGACATGCCTCCGCCAGATTAGCACCAACATGGCCACACCTCCCTGTGTGCCCACAACATCTGGTGCTGCAACAACTGACACTGCCACAGGGAGGGAGGAGGACTCTGGCGGAGAGTTCCCTGCACCGCAGCAGCCTGCACGTGAGGGTCCCCCCCCCAAAGAAGAGGGGTCGTCCGAGGAAGGAAAACTGAGAGGCTGATGGCCACGTACATCCCCCAGGAAGCCAACACCTGTTCCGGAAATTCTCCTTTGTGTGCAAACTTTTCACCCTGTCGAATGCAACACAACTCTCCCACATGACATGGGGAGTCCAAGTTGGACTAATGTATCATATGACTGTGGACTTCACTCAGGACATTTCTGCTACCAAGACTTGCAACTCATCTGGGAACTTTGGATCACAATCCCAATGTACAGCACCCACCATCCTGTGCACTATACACACACACATTTCTGTAAATAAAATCACTAGTACACCATACTTGCCTCTGTTGTTATTCAAATGTGGATACTGTTATGGTGATGATGATCTGCTAAATTACACTGTGTATGCTAACTGCTACAGCAAGTACAACACCGTCATGTGAGTCATGGTGACGTGACACATATGAGGGAGACACACCACTAGGGCTACACAACACAGAGACACCAGGGCCATCAGACTCATCGCCTACAGTGATGTTGCCAGGAAATACTGTGGAATGCACAGACACCACACCTATTCAGAGTCTGTGTCAACTATCCCACAGGTGCAGTAAGCAAATGTCAGTCAGATGTGTGACCACAGACAACGCACATCCCAAAGTGAAGCACAGGTTTATTACACATTTGCAACATGTTGTTTCCACTACAAATGCAAGGTAATCCCACGTGGCAGTGGCCACACAGTCAACAAGTGCAGAAGATATGAAGTCCAGGGGTGTGTGGCACATCACCTGTAGGGAAACTACTGCTGCCACCCTGAAAGCTGAATCATGGTGTCGGGGGATCCAAGTTGACCAAAGTACTCAGTAAGCACCCTGTGAAGGACAGACATGACACACAGTTAAAACCACTGAAGAACAGGACAGAACTGCAATACTCATGCCCAATACATGTCACAAGACAACTACACAAAACCAAGTTAGCATGTCAAAACTGTTGAGGAGTACAGACTACCTGTAAGGACACATTGCTGCACGCATCCAGTCAAGTGGCACATGGCCACACTCAAACAGCACCAGAGCACCACCCACACATATCATGCAAACTCACATCATTCACATTACATCTCCCTGGATACTCACATTCAGCTGAAGAAGTTGGTGATGAGCTGTGTGCGGACATCACCATCATCATCATCATCATCACTGGCATCGTGGTCCAGGCCAGGATCCTCCACAGGTGGCGGACGTTGGTCATCGTCATCCAGGATGAGAGGCAACTCCTTCCGCACTGCCAGGTTGTGTAGCATGCAGCAGACTATGACAATCTTGCACACCTTTGCTGGGGCATATGGGAGGGCCCCTCCTGTCTTGTCCAGGCAGCGGAAGCGGCTCTTCAGGAGACCAAATGTCCACTCGATCACTCTCCTGGTCCGACCATGTGCCTCATTGTAGCGCATCTGGGCTGGTGTCACAGGGTTCCTGAGGGGTGTCAGCAACCACGGCATGTTGGGGTATCCGGAGTCACCTATGGACAGACAAGTGCACATTAGCTGAGTTGGAAAAGTGGGCGGAATACTACAGAGCAGAACACACACAATGGTACAAAGTCAGTACACACCGACAAGCCAGGCACGCTGGTTCTGCATCTGTGCCATCATCCTCGGGATGCGACTACTCCTCATCACGTAGGCATCGTGTGCTGAACCAGGGAAACGGGCACACACATTTGTGATGCTCATATCTGCAAGACATACCACCAGAGCATTGATCAAATGGTAATGTTTCCGGTTCCGGTATGCCTGCTCATGTGCCTGTGGTGGTACCAAAGCCACATGTGTCCCATCAATGGAGCCAATGACATGTGGCATCCTCCCCAGGGCATAGAAGTCACTCTTGACGTCAGTGAGTTGTTGACGTGTAGGGAAATAGATGTACTGGTTCAGGCATCTCAACATTGCCTCCAAAACATCGCGTAGCACACGGCTGAACATAGTCTGTGACATCCCACCGGCAGTCGCCACAGTGTGTTGAAAGGTACCGGTGGCAAAGAAGGGTAGGGCTGCCATTACCTTCACCTTAGGGGTCAGCGCCGTAGGGTACGGCCGGCCAGGTTGCAAATGTGGTGCCAAGCGCACTGCCAAATCCTCAATCAGCTGCCTGGTGAAGCGGTACCGTCGGATGCTGTCACGTTCCACCATCGTTGCCAGGTCAGGGAATGGTCTATGGACAGCTGGAGCCCTGCAGTGCATAGGTTGGAGAAAGAAAGATTGTCAGTCACCCCACATATGTGCCATTCACCATACTCAATTTCACATGATACATCATTACGAGACACAAGTACTTGATGTGTGTGCCTTTCTGTTCAGACATAACTCGCACCTACATGGCCATCATCTCACTTCTCAGTACAACATGTGTGGACAACAGGTTCCAGGTTGTGCTATGGGAAACCATTAGGCTGTGTCACAATACCCATTTACTGCTGTCACGTTCCACACACACACCACAGTGACATGTCTGGACAGATGCGCCACAGGCATCACAGCTCATTGACAGGTAGATTCCCAGTGACCCTGTCTTGTCACATGGACACTGGCATGACATGGCGTATCATGTACACGTCAGAAAAAGAAACATGACTCCCACAGGTAGTGGCCCCTGTCGCCTCCGCAGGACAGACATGGACGCCAGTGACGCACAACATCAAAGTCCATGCACAAACAACGTTGATGTGGAGACTGTCTCCCATCGTGCACATGGAATCAGAGACATCGGAAACACAACATGCACACAGACTGTGGAGGGACATCACTATTGTGGCAATGGGTCACCCTGTGACGTACATGCCTTCCCCCATGGGACCCTGGGGGTATGTGACATGTCATACACATACACAACCTGGAAATGTGACCATGCCACATGCTCCGAAATGAACTGTTGCACATCACAGTGGTCATGTGCACAACACACAAAGGACCCTGTCCCCATGAACACATGCACAGCCTGGGTGTGGCTGCACACAAGTGCCACCACAGAAACCACATGTTAACCCCCATACACAGAAAAGGTAATGCAGCCTTACATGCCTTAGGAAACAGTGTGGACTGGGTGTGGTGTTGTAGGTGTGCCCCTGAGTCTCTGGCAGGTATATGTGGCTGGCATACGTTCACCAGTGACAAGCATGGTGACATATGCGACTGACCTGTACAGGTACGCGTTGTACAGCAATGGACCGATCGGTGTGCCCGGCCGGCCCATTGCATCTGTTGTGAGCGGGTACGCGTTGTACAGCAATTGACCGATCGGTGTGCCCGGCTGGCCCATTGCATCTGTTGGGAGCGGGTACGCGTTGTACAGCAATGGACCGATCGGTGTGCCCGGCCGGCCCATTGCATCTGTTGTGAGCGGGTACGCGTTGTACAGCAATGGACCGATCGGTGTGCCCGGCCGGCCCATTGCATCTGTTGGGAGCGGGTACGCGTTGTACAGCAATGGACCGATCGGTGTGCCCGGCCGGCCCATTGCATCTGTTGGGAGCGGGTACGCGTTGTACAGCAATGGACCGATCGGTGTGCCCGGCCGGCCCATTGCATCTGTTGGGAGCGGGTACGCGTTGTATCCCGACATACGCGTTGTACAGCAATGGACCGAACGGTGCGCACGCGTTGGCTGGGGCCTGGCATGGCAACGGACGCGTATTCGAAGCTTCAACGATTCTGATGCAGTGAATTCAGTTGGCCAGCCACAACAATGTTGCAAAATCATGGGTGTCATGAACTTGGATTTTTGAAGGATGCTGTGGGCGTGTATTAGTGCTGCTATTCCATGGATTGGTCAGATTCAGAAGATGCAAACGACTTGGACCTATCACTTTGGACACATGGGACAGTATCTGCCTCTGCAGCACACATATAATGCTGGCTGTTCCCCTGAGAGCTCACTTGCCTGCACTACATGCTCCAGGACGACATCTGCCACCAACACTGCTGCTGTCTCTGCATCCTCTGGCTACTGCAATGGCACGTACTGTGGAGAGAGCCCCAGCCTTCAGCCTTGAGGAGAACCAGACCCTGCTGGACAGCCTCCTTCCACAGTACAGCAAGCTGTATGGGAAACCAGAGGAGCAGGTGAGTGTGCTGTCCACTGCCTTACTAATTTTGCATGTTGTCTGACTAGCAGGACTTACAGTGTGCACACCACTGGCTAGCATGCTCACTGAGTAGTTCTGACCCCCAAAGTGTGTAGTTACATGCACTGAACAGGTACAGTGCAGTAACAGTGCATTCCAACAAGGTTTACTTCCCATGCAATGATACCATGTAGTAACTGCTGGCAAACTGTTCATAGCCATCGTTGCACTGCCTGTGTACATCATGTGCCCCAGTGATTGAGACATGTATATCCAACTGTGTGATGCACGTATATGTTGCATGTGTAGTAATGGCATTTTCACTTTGTCATCCTCACAGGTTGATGCCCACCAGAAGCAGGAAATCTGGCTGACCATCGCCCGGGCAGTAAGATCCGTGGGGGACTACAAGCGCTGGTTCCGCAACTGCCAGAAGAGGTGGCAGGACCTTCGAGGCTGGACCCGGAGGATCGCAAGGGTCCAGCTGAAGCTGTCGCCTCCTCGCAGGAGGGGCGGACACCGGACCCTGACCCCCCACATGCTCAGGATCCTGGCGGTGGTCTTCCCTGACCTGGATGGGCAGCTGAAGGCCAGACAGCAGCAAGGAGGGGGTGAGTCCATGACAGCACTGTGCACTTTGTCTGACATGCTATGTGCCCTCCTCTGGCCTGGTTAAACTTCCACAGTACATCAGTCTTGTGGTCCAGGACCCATGTCCCTCTATTGTGACATGCCCACTCCTCATCTGATACGCATATGTGTGGCCCTTACAGTCAGTAAATTGTGTCACTTGGGGACTGTGTCATTGCATTTTGCTTTGCTCAAGGTGGGGGACAGCATTTGTTCCGGTGACTATGTTGTGGGATTCATGGGTGGGTCAATTGCTTACACAATGCCCAAGTTCTGACATGTAATCTGGGTGTAACTTTGATATGTGGTCCACTTGCTGATCTGATTCACCACATGTCCCTGGGGTATTTGGCACACCCCCATGCTGCGGGTGGGAAGAATGTTTGGGCCTCAGGAGTATGTATATCAAGTGTGTCACACATGCTTAGACACCTGCCTACTGTCCAGGACTCATCCCTCTTACAGGTGGAGCTGGACAGTCATGCCTACTCCAGGGCATACAATAGACTCTGTACTCCCACTCCCGTGGATCATCTGACTTGTTGTGATCAGTGACATGTTCCCTCAGGTGTCTGCCTCTGTGTCATTGTGCTGTGGCTTCGTTGTCAGGACTACTGGTATGTTTGTCGGTTAGGGTTCAGCATGCCATCTGAGATGTGACCATGAGAGACGATACTTCTGTGACTTATAGATGTTTGATCACTTGACTGTGCACACAGGTGTATGCGACTGTGACTTTCAGGCAGCTGTTATTCATTCACAGCAAACTGTGAGGTGCTCAGGTTCTGAGAGTTGTGTTTCATGTCCCCCATATGTCCAATTGGCATGACGTGGACAAATACTAGTTCAGATGATGTGGTGTGTGGGGGATGGACATGTGCACTTGTCAGTTACATAACTTGCATTCCCCATGTCCTAGGATTGTGACACAGTGCAGACTGTTGTTGGCTGGCTGCCATGGCCATGTGACTGGAGACAGTGATGTATGACTTTGCACGCATGCCTGTGTCATGGCATTAAACTTCCTAAGAGTGATCCTGCAGGGGAGTGACATGTGCAACATGCACCCCATTGTGGCATGGACTATCCGGACATGGGTGCATCATGGTGTCTGGTGCTGGTATGCATCACATGCATTTCTATTTAGACTCTGGCCATCCCTTTCTCCGGACACCTGCACTGACTCCGTGGCAAGAGATGTGATGTGTGCATGTTCACATACTTCACTGTGTTCCCTGCAATGTCCAACAACTGTGTAGGTGGTGTATGTGTCCACACTGGGGACTTACCATCAGACAGGCACCAGACAGATGGGTGCAAGGGCAGGAGGGGTGTGAGTCCCATGGTTGACCATCAGACTGACAATTGGCTTCTCCAAATCTGTGCGAGGAGTTTTGGCAATGTTCAACTAAGGATGCCAGGGCTGGCTCTGTAAGTGCTGTACTTACTGTGTTGTGTGCGGTCAGTGCAGGTGACTGATGTTTGTCTGTTTCCCTAATTGTTTGCAGATACATCCACAGCCACAGGAGGGGACAGCTCCACGGACCAGGAGGAGCAGCGGAGCCAGACTGGGTCAGCATCCGACGAGTGGTCAGAGGGACCCAGTGGCACGGAGGGCGAGGGGAGCCACACAGAGGAGTCCTCAGCACCATCCACCTCAGCTGAGGACAACAGCAGCTCGGAGGATGACTCCCTTGTGGAGGCGGGTGTCAGCAGCCACCACACCTCGCTAGTCTGTCTGGCCCCGCCACCACCACCACCAGCACCGCCCTCCCATTGGCTCCAATTCCAGAGGTCCGTGGAGGCTCCCGTGTTCGGGAGCGTGTCTCCTTCATGCCAGGCACCGCAACCCCTGCCCCTGTGTCCCCTGCTGCCCTGAGTGAGGAGTCTGTCTACCTACTTCGGCAGCTCCATGTAGGGCAGACAGCAATGCTGAGTGTCCTCCATGCACACACCACTCTGTTGACACAGCTGGTGTCGTTCATGGAGGGCATCTCGACGGGTATGTCTGCCCTACAGAGGAGCAATAAGTCCATGGACTCCTCCCTGACGGCAGCAGTGTCCCTCCTCCAACAGTCCCTCCCACCTCCTACCTCTGCCCCATCCACACTTCCTGGCACCCTACCTGTCCACAGCACATGCACACCTGCACAATCACCCAAACACACAGACACGAGCAGCACAGACACACCCAAAAGAAAGGCAAGACGTGCACACAAGCATCCTCAGGGGACAGATACCACACACACAGGGGATGGGGAACAGACACACACACACAGGCATCCACAGTCACTCCGCAGTCCTCCAAATCCTCTCCCTCCAAGACCCCTTCCCTTGCCTCACCTGCAACCCCACCTACACAGCAGGTCTTCCTCTGTGACCTCGGCCTCTTCCCCTCCGATCCTGCAGATCCGGCATACCGGGGGAAGAGGAAGTCCACCCACACAGAGGGGAGTGCCCCTCGCCCCCGGACACCCTCTCCCAGGCGCAGGCAGACTGAGGACCCCATTTGGAAGTCCCCCCGGACCAGGAAGGGCAAGACCCCACCACCATCACCACGCAGCTCCACCACCCAGTCTCTCTCCTCCATCCCCCAGGCCACCACTCCACAGGTTCCACTGCCACACCCTGCCCCAGGTTCCCCCACACACCGATACCGCATCCCCAAACTGCTTAGGCCCTCCCCCCCTGCCACTTGCTCTTCCACCCCCAACCCAGACGCTCAGCCTGTTTGTGCCACTGGTGTGGAGACCGGGTCCCCCCTCTGTCCTGCCCACCTCATCTGCCCCCCCTTCCACTCCCTTGGAGGCATGCACTGCAGTGGAGTCCACAACCACCCCGTCTGACTCGGGTACTGCAGTGGGGACCCAGTCCACTCCATCAGACCAGCCCACTGCAGTGGTTGCAGCATCAACACCATCTGACTTGTGCCCTACAGTGGTGCCGGCCCCCCCTGAGTCAGACACCTCCACTGCAGTTGCTGATGACACTCCTGCACCCACCACCCCTTCACTGCCTCACTCTGGCATCCCCTGATCCTGTCCCTGCAGTGCCTGGCCTGCCCCTTGTATGCCCCTCCAAGGGGGATGTCCCCTGTCCCTACCAGTGCAGGCAAGCAATGGGTGACAAGTTGTCACATATCACCCTGTTGGGACTGTATTTGGACTGGCCATTGGCCTTAGTTTAATTTGGACTTCTGATTTTTTATTGACATTTGCTGAATAAAGCCTCTTTTTGTTTACTTGTGGTTTTTCTTTTGATGTACATGATGTAGGTGAGTATCATCATGCATTTGCAGTTGTAATAGTGTTCAGATCAGGAAAATGAAGTGTTGCAGTGATGGACTCCATGTGGTCCATGGGATATGTGTCCTGTTGTAGTCTGGATCTATGGCATCCTCTGCTGCAGTCTGAGGGTGTGATGTTCAGCATATGACACAGGGATGTACGTTTTGCATTTGTAAATTAACATCTTTGTCTTACAGTGATGCACATCTGGTGGGCTTACCACTGTTCAATGTTTCTATTTCCCTGACTGTGTGCCCATCTCCACTGGACATGCAGTTTAGCACACCAATGTTGAAGGACTCATCAGTGTATACAGTGCACCTTGCTTGACACGTGTTTTGGGTGTATGCAGATGACTGACGTGACACTCCCGTACCCAGGCTGATGGGAGCAGAGCCTTCAGTGTGTTGTAGTTGTTGACTCACTGACTGAGTGTTCTGCCGACATGTTTGAGTCGTGCACAGACAAGGTTTGGCACAGCGGACCTTCCACAGCAGTGGAGTGCCCTCATGGCAGTGTGTAATCCCGTGACATTGCCTGGGCCCGTGTTTTATGTTGTGTAAGCATGTCTGTGCATGTACCCTTCCCTTTTCCTACATAGGCTGTGTCCCTACGGATGTTCCTGTTTCTGATGCTTGCTGAGTTGTTCTGTGTTCATCCAGCATCTTGGACCTGGTTACTCCGGGATGTGGGTGCATGGCAAACTAAGGTTCATCAGGTTGTCATCCCAGGTTGTCTTTGTTGTCAGGGCTGGGGATGTGGGCAAACGCAGATGGGACACATTCAGGATTCCCCTTGGCACTTGTTGGTTACACGTGTCATGTAATTTACAGTCTGTGGTAGCTTTCAGTGATTGTGACACGTTGTGTGTGTGACTGCTGCCACTCCTCAGGGTCAGAGCTGCAATGTTGGAAGTTGTGTACGTGTGTTCTTTGTGTGTCACCTTGTCTTCTTCATTGGTGTGTGACTATATCCGGGATCCCATTGATTGTGGTGGATTTCACGTCATGCCCATGTACCGCGTAGTGTGCAGTGTGTCAGACATTCACGAGTCTTGTTGACTGGCCATGTGTGATGGGTTTCTGCACCTTAGTTCCCACCACCACCCCTGGGATTGTCATGGGTGCATGTGCAATGTCACCAGTCCATGTGAGCTTCACTGCTGCACATTGGTGGAGATCAAGGTGTGTGGTGTTGAGTGTGTGCAAATGTGAGTTGTTGCACGGCTAGACCCCTACCTCCATATTGGCCATGGCTGGCAGGCCGTGCTGATTGATTTGTGCTTGTGTAGGTGTGATGGTAGTTTGTTGCTCAGGACACATGGCTGTGGTTCACAGTGTGAATGACATCTACCTTTGTCATCACAGTGGGATTATCATGCAGGCTAGTGTCACCACAATGTGGGGTCCCTGGGGGTAGTGCTGTGGTGGGTCTGTCTCTTGCTGTGTTAGTTGCTGTTCCTACAAGCTTGTGTGACGTGTAATTTGGGCTCCCTCTCATCTAACAATGCCTCTTTGCCCACATAGGGGAATCCGATCCATGAGTAACTTTTGTTTGGCACTGTATAAACATCTGTGTAATTGGAATTCAGGCCTCCTCATGTGTTGTGTGGTTGCCTGGGGACACTGGCACACACCCCCATCACCTGTTGTGTTTGATATGCAGTGTGAGTCTGCCTGTTTGTGTTTGTGCATTTGCACCACTGCATTGGCATATCTTGAGTGTGCCATTGGCTGTATGTTGTTTGGTGGCTTTCCCCTGCTGTCCCTGGGAGTCCTAGGTCATCAGTCAGCACAATAATCATGGTTTGTAAGTCCCATTGCTGCCATGGTATGGTATTTGTTCACCTGACATCTACAGTCTCCACAGGATATCTACATTTGTGTGTCCATTGGTGCAGATATGTGGGTCTGCATTATGATGGTCACTTCTGTCATTGTGTTATTTGTGAAAGTTGACAATGTGAGCCCCCATGGGTGATGTTTGTATGCACATGGCCAAAACGATGTTTTATTGCCACTGCACTGTTTGCCTCACCCAATCTATGTTGCTATGGGACACAAGCACTACTATGCCACTGATGTGTTTGTTGTTGTGTGACCAGGAATCATCCATGCAGTTTGGCTTTGGCAGCTTTTACCCTGACTACACTTCCCTTTTGGTCACTGTGGTGATGGGGCTTTGGGCCCCATTGCCACACTGTTCAAAATGTGCATCAGCTATGGACCCCCCACTTACCTTTTGGTCGCTGTGGTGATGGGGTGTTCAACCCCATTGCCACAGTGGCCATGGTCGGCTTGCATTGTGGAGGCCACACACATTTATGTGTGACACATGTGCTAGGGGGTCACATTGTATGTTCAATGTCATGTTCAGTGTTGTAGGCATTTGACACAGACTACACACGCTTGTCATGGTGTTGGGGGGATGTCATTTTCAGACATTCCTTATGTGGGAGTATGCTGATTGTGTCATGCATTACCCGTCCTATGAGTAGGGTTGGAGGTAGTGGCAGGCATCCATCCCCCTAAGGGTGGGGATGGTAGTAGTGACAGGCATCCAGGCCCCTCTGAGTAGGGGTGGTGGTAGTGGTAGGCATCCAGGCCCCCCTAAGTAGGGGTGGTGGTAGTGGTAGGCATCCATCCCCCTAAGGGTGGGGATGGTAGTAGTGACAGGCATCCAGCCCCCCCTGAGTGGGGTGGTGGTAGTGGCAGGCATCCAGCCCCCCTGAGTAGGGGTGGTGGTAGTGGTAGGCATCCAGCCCCTAAGGGTGGGGATGGTAGTAGTGACAGGCATCCAGCCCCCTAAGTGGGGTGGTGGTAGTGGCAGGCATCCAGCCCCCCTGAGTAGGGGTGGTGGTAGTGGTAGGCATCCATCCCCCTAAGGGTGGGGATGGTAGTAGTGAGAGGCATCCAGGCCCCCATGAGTAGGGGTGGTGGTAGTGGCAGGCATCCAGCCCCCCCTGAGTAGGGGTGGTGGTAGTGGTAGGCATCCATCCCCCTAAGGGTGGGGATGGTAGTAGTGACAGGCATCCAGCCCCCCCTGAGTGGGGTGGTGGTAGTGGCAGGCATCCAGCCCCCCCTGAGTAGGGGTGGTGGTAGTGGTAGGCATCCAGCCCCCTAAGGGTGGGGATGGTAGTAGAGACAGGCATCCAGGCCCCCCTGAGTAGGGGTGGTGGTAGTGGTAGGCATCCAGGCCCCCCTGAGTAGGGG
The DNA here is from genome assembly GCA_963921515.1 of Calotriton arnoldi. Lineage (NCBI taxonomy): Eukaryota > Metazoa > Chordata > Amphibia > Caudata > Salamandridae > Calotriton > Calotriton arnoldi. Next base: position 780,379 of record CAWUFW010007746.1, on the reverse strand, counting down.
TGGTGGTAGTGGTAGGCATCCATCCCCCTAAGGGTGGGGATGGTAGTAGTGAGAGGCATCCAGGCCCCCATGAGTAGGGGTGGTGGTAGTGGCAGGCATCCAGCCCCCCCTGAGTAGGGGTGGTGGTAGTGGCAGGCATCCAGCCCCCTAAGGGTGGGGATGGTAGTAGTGACAGGCATCCAGCCCCCCCTGAGTAGGGGTGGTGGTAGTGGCAGGCATCCAGCCCCCTAAGGGTGGGGATGGTAGTAGTGACAGGCATCCAGCCCCCCCTGAGTAGGGGTGGTGGTAGTGGCAGGCTTCCAGCACCCCCTGAGTGGGGTGGTGATAGTGGCAGGCATCCAGCCCCCCCGAGTAGGGGTGGTGGTAGTGGCAGGCATCCAGCCCCCCCTGAGTAGGGGTGGTGGTAGTGGTAGGCATCCATCCCCCTAAGGGTGGGGATGGTAGTAGTGACAGGCATCCAGCCCCCTATGAGTGGGGATGGTAGTAGTGATGGGCATCCAGCCCCCTATGAGTGGGGATGGTAGTAGTGATGGGCATCCAGCCCCCTATGAGTAGGGGTACTGGTAGTGATGGGCATCCATCCCCCTATGAGTAGGTGGTACTGTTAGTGATGGGCATCCAGCCCCCTATGAGTAGGGGGTACTGGTAGTGGTAGGCATCCATCCCCCTAAGGGTGGGGATGGTAGTAGTGACAGGCATCCAGATCCCCTGAGTAGGGGTGGTGGTAGTGGCAGGCATCCAGCCCCCCCTGAGTAGGGGTGGTGGTAGTGGCAGGCATCCAGCCCCCCCTGAGTGGGGTGGTGGCAGTGGCAGGCATCCAGCCCCCCCTGAGTAGGGGTGGTGGTAGTGGTAGGCATCCATCCCCCTAAGGGTGGGGATGGTAGTAGTGGCAGGCATCCAGCCCCCCCTGAGTAGGGGTGGTGGTAGTGACAGGCATCCAGGCCCCCCTGAGTAGGGGTGGTGGTAGTGGTAGGCATCCAGCCCCCCCTGAGTAGGGATGGTGGTAGGGTGGTGTTGGTGGTAGGCATCAATCCCCCTATGGGTGTGTATGGCATTGGTGATGGCCATCCCACCCCTATGGTTCTGCTGTTGCTAGTGTACGTCATTTGTACATCCCTATGTGTGTGTGACATATTTCGGGTACGTGTCGTTTGTTTGTGTTGTTGGTGTTTGACTTACCGTCTGCGCCGTACGCGTCCGTGCCGGTCCCAGTAATAGATGTAGAGTATAGGTAGGACCTGCGCAATGGGATTCATGCTTGGATCGTCTTGTTCGGGTTTCTCGTGTCTTCGACTCGTACTCGTAGCAGGCTTGTTCGTCTCGTAGCCGTGGATCGTCTTGTGGCGCGAAATGGAGCTTATGTACGGCTCTCCCGGATGCTCAAACGTCCCGGACGTAGCGACGGGTTCGGCGCGTACGGAGTGCGCATCGTACTCGTCCGGCCGGAAGGTGCTGTGTATTTGCTTCCGTACGACTCGATTCGGCGTTTACGGATCCGGCTCGGGCGGGTAACAGGAGCTGGATTGGGTAAGTACGGCTCGCTCGGAATCTGGGTTTTTATACGCATCGTACTTGTTCGTCCGGACGAGAGTTCGAATCGGTCGGGAGACACGCACTCAGCTGGTTTTTTTTCCGGGCGAATACTGTTAGGTGCGCTTCCGGCCGAGATCGGAATCGACCCCTATGTGTTTGAAAATACCACTTTTAGAAAGTGGGTATTTTCTTGTCTAGCCATCCTGTGTGTCTCTGCCTGTTTGTGTATTCCCCATCTGGGTTCAGAGTGACAGGAGCAGGGGATGTGCAGTCACACTAGACAGACACAAGAGGGGATTGAGGTGTGTTCTGCCTTTACTGGGTGACTCATAGCCAGGCTGAATAGACCTGGGTGTATTTAGAGTAGTGTGAGGAGTTGTTGCTTGCACCTGAATGGACTGTGGCTGCCTCTCACAAAGCTATCTCTACCTCCTGTGGTGAACCTGGCCTGAGCCAGGCTGAGCTGGTTTATGTGTGCCAGAGGAACTTTGTACCAACTTCAAAGGAAACTGTGGTATAAATATTGGGGCCCTAACCTGAGACTTTAAAGGAAACTGTTGTATAAATATTGGGGCCCTGACCCCAGAACTTTAGATTACTGCTGGACTAAGGAACCTGCCAGGAAGAAGAGCTGGAAGAGCTGTAGGGTGAGACTACCTCTTTGCTTTGTGCTTTGCTGGGTTGGCCTGCAGTTGCTATTTCTGTCTTGGGCAGGGAAAGCACTGGACTGTTCTTTCTGCATTCTAAGTATCTCCAAGGGCTTGATGTAAAGCTTGCCTCCTGTTGAGAGTCTCGGAGAAATCAAAGACTTTAACATCTTCGAGGTACCGGCTTCTGGAACTTGATGTTTCAGCTGCCATAGAGGGAATAAAGTAACCCTACACCATCAACGACACCGCTGTCGGCTCCTTGACCTGAATGCACCTCAGAGGGCACCGGAGCACTTCGCACCACAACTCTGGTCTCACCGATGCCGCTGTCCGACGCCGCCACCAAGCCGCTGCTTGCACCTTGACATATGGGCACCTCAATATGCACCGCTTCGCTTCACACAGCCACCCTGGTATCCCTGACGATGCCGTCATTGATGCCGCTGCCTGCACCGTGACCTGCGGACACTGCTCAAGGAGAACACAGAGCACAATCACGCTTCACACCGCAGCCCTGGTCTCACCGACAATGCCGCTCCAAACTGACATTGACACCGCTGTTTGCACCGTGGTTTGGGGCACCGCTCGTAAGTTACACAATGCACTGCCCCATTCCACACCATAGTCTTGACCCTCCCACGCCAGTGCCATTGACTCCAGATCGTCAACTGACGCAGCTGCCTGCACTGTGCCCTGTGGGCCCCGCACACTGCATTTCCCCATCTCGCACCCCAGCTTTGGATCTACCAACGACAGTGCTTCAGCAACGACGCCGCCGCTGCTTGCACCGTGACCTGTCAACACCGCAACCAGCACCGCCCGTAGCCCTGGTCTCACCGATGCCACTGGTTGACTGTCATCGAGCTGCTGCCTGCACAGAGACCTGAGGGCTCCGCACATCGTACCGCTCCACTTCACACCACAGTCACGGCACCTGCAGATGCTCCTGACTTCAAACTCACAGAGTTCGACCTGCAACGCATGTGACTTTAAGGGCCCGACGACTCTTGCACCGACGTCCGGAACCGATGCCTGGCGACGCCGCTCCCCAGAGCTCACCGCAAGGCCATGCATCTCCAAAGGTATTGTTTTACGGGTCTCCCCAACACCGTAGCTGGCCTACGATGCTGCGACGGGCAAGAACTGTTGGATTTGTTTGTTCAAGATGCCGTGATATTCCCAGACGGAGCTATCGACTTTTTGCTTTTTTCGTATTTTGATCACTGTATGTTGGATTTTTATCGTTTTGGTCTTGTTTTACACAGATACATTTTGGATATTTTTCTAAAACTGGAGTGGTGTCATTTTGTAGTGTTCTCACTGTATTACTGCTGGTTATGTACAAATGCTTTACACACTGGGTTAAGCCTGACTGCTCGTGCCAAGCTACCAAGGGAGTGAGCAGGGGTTATTTTAGACGTGTAATCCCCTTAACCTGACTAGAGTGATGAATTCTGTCTGGCTTAGGTGCATACCCTAGCCAACCAGAAAACCCATTTCTAACATTGGTTGATTGGGATGTGAGCCCTGGTCAAGTAGCAACCACCTCCTTGTCAGGGTGAGGCACAAGCCAACCGTAAATTATCCTGTGCTCAACCCTAGCCGGCTCAGAGCAGTCAGGCTTAACTTAGAGGCAATGTGTAAAGTATTTGTGCAACAATTCAACCAGTAATAAAGTGAATAACACACACAAAAAGGATCCCACCCAAGTTAGAAAAATAGACCTTTCTTTAATAAATAAAAAAGACCAAAGCAACAAAAATCCAATCAGGAGAACTGAGGATACGCATTTTTAAAGATTTTTGGAAAATTAGTGCCAAAAAAATACAAAGCGCCCCCTGTGGATGTCTAGTCATGTCAGACCGGGACAAAGTCACAAGTTCAGGCCGACTGCAATGGAGCGCGGGCCGGCTACAGGGACCCAGTTAAGCCCACTGAACTGATTACCTAAAATCCTTCTTTTCGGAGCATTGCGAGGATCCGCATAGAAGATGCGATGTGCAGCCGAAGCGATGCATCAGTTCCAAGACGCAGTGAGGCTGCGATGCAAGGGCCTGCATTGTCACTGAGGATCCCATCGACCGGGCTTGCATTCCAAAGTCCGGTGTCGAAGATGCGGTGCGCAGTTAGGGTGATGCGGTGGTTCTAATGAGCTGCAAGGCTGCGATGCGGAGTCCAGCATCATCATCAAGGCTCCCATCAATGAGGGACGTGAGGGCCTGCGCCAGGGCTGCGAAAGTGATGCAGATCTTTGCAATGGACCCAGTCCACACACCAGCAGTGGTGAGTCAGTTCATGTCAGGTTTCTGTCACGTGTCAGTTCTGCTGGAGCTACAGAGTCTGGCAGAGCACCTTAAGCCCACTTCATAGGGTTCAGGACTGGGGTGGCATCATTTGGCTGGGTAGACTCACAGATGACAGAGTCCAGTAGCAAGTGAAAGGCTGTTAGAAGCCTGTTTTGTCAATGCAGATTCAGATCAGGAGGCAAGCCAACTAGCCCTTGGAGGCACTCTGGGTTCTGGGTTCAAGAGATGCAGGTCCAGTCCTTCTCACCCAGGGAAGAGGGCAGCAGGTCAGCACAGAAGGGCAGCAGTCCTTCAAAGCTGCAGTCCAGCAGAGTGCCAGTCCTTTCAGCAGCCCAGCAGTCCTTCTTCCAGGCAGAATATTCACAGGCCCAGAAGTGTACTGAAGAGTTGGTGTCTGAGGTCCAGTATTTATACCCAGTGGGGCCTTTGAAGTGGGGAGAAGCTTCTAGGGGCATGCCTTTCAAGTACACTGTTATGGGCATATAACGTATTGTACTGTAACAAATTTTACTAAAATAATACAAAAAAGACAAGTGTATAAAAAACAATAAAAAACAATAATGATGTAGATCTGTAGTAGGATAGTCTTAGTACGCGTGTGATCCCACAACCATGCCTTTTCTTGCAAATTTGTTTCCCAAGAGATCTTGTCAAGATCCACTACAGAACCAAGTCAAGTTTGCAGTCCCCATGAGCAATTACTAACAAGAGGTTTTCCAGTTCTAAGATTATAGTTATCTATAACCTCTGTTTGTTCTGTTTAAGAATAGAGGACTGGTACAATGAGTTTTCACTTTGGTTAAGTCTCGAAAATCTGTACAAAAAACACTAATATTGTTTTTATACATTAGTCTTTTTGTATAATTTTTGTAAATTTTGTTACAGTACAATACATTATATGTTTGTAACAGTTCTGTGTACATACAAAATGAAAAAAGTGGCTCTTTCATGACATGCTATAAGCTATAGCACATGTTGAAATGAATTAAGAAAATAATGTGAATGAATACAAGAGCCTAGAAAATTGAGTTACTGGACCCTATTTTTCTTTGAGTTACTCACCATTGAAAACAGACAGCTAATTTGTTTTCTGATTTACACAATAGAGAGGCCCAATCTAGGTGTTTATAGGGGCCCAACCCCTTTAATATTTTAAAATCTAAAAGGGGCATTTTCAAAATTGTAATTGAAAATCCAGCTTCATCATAAGTTAAGATTTTTCATTTCCGGAGGCATCAAACATGAACTGATGACCTGTTCCCATTTGGAAATTACACTTATAAAATGTAATAAGGCATCTCCAATGTTTTCCTATGTGGGAGGTATGCCTTGTAGTAGTGAAGAGTTTCTCACTACCAGGACATGTAAAACTTAAAAGTACATGTCCTACTGTTTAAATTCGTAGCACCCTTCCCTCTGGGCTTTCCAGGGCCTACCCTAGGGGTGACTCACATATAATAAAAAGGAAGGATTGGGCCTGGCAAATCGTTTATTTTGCCAGGTCGAAATGGCAGTGTAAAACTGCACCCACACAGGCTGCAATGGCAGGCCTGATACATGTTTAAGGTGCTACTTATGTGGGTGGCACAATTAGTGCAGCGGGACCACTAGTAGCATCTAATTTACAGTCCTTGGTCAAAGGTAGTGACACTTTACTAGGGGCTTAAAAGTAAATTAAATATGCGAATTAGGTATAAGCCAATTTAACATGTTTTAATGAGAGATCACAAGCACTTTAGCTCTGGTTAGCAGTTGTAAAGTGAGCAGAGTCCAAATGCCAGCAAAAACAAAGTCAGCTAAAACAGGAGGTCTAAAGGCAAAAGGTTAGGGGGAAAAGTACGGCAAGAATGCCAGATCTAATATGTAGGCATTGTTTTTTGTACTTGAAGGGTAGCCTTCCAGTACATGACCTATGCTGGACATAACACAGGCACCTTTGCACTATGGTGCAAAGGGGTGGGTGTGGTGCTAGGCAGCCTGATTGTGTGCCAGCTCTAGGGCCGTATCTGTTGTTGCTCCGCTGTGTTGCGTGATCTATTAGCAAATGTATCCCCTGGAGACGCAGATTGTAGGCTAATGTTTCTTAGAGCAATATCTCTATGCCCTCCCAAAGACATTTGATTAGAAGGAAGAATTGTAGAATGGTGATGTAACATGCAGATCTTGACATTGCCAATGATATTTTCATGTCATATGTTTAAATATTCAAATGTTCATTGCACATTTACTAGAGTCAAGTTGCACGGCTAACCTGGGTGTGGCCATAAAAGTAATCTATACAGGAGCATGGTGCGTGCCTGGCCCTCAATATTCATTAGCTGGGCGACAACAACACATGCCTGAATAGAAGCCTCTTTGGATGGTGCGTGCCTGGCCTTGAATATTCATTAGCTGGGTGACAACAACACATGCCTGAACAGGGGTCTCTTTGGATAATATTTGTAAAAGCCTGTGCTCTCTATTCCTGTACCTTTCAGAAAAAAGATACATCATAAATAACATATTTATGAGGTTTACATACAGTAGTAGCAGGCGGGTGCAAACATTAATGCCAAGCAGTGGGTTGAAGACAATTAATAAAGGGGAGAACTCTGTTGTTTTTTTTTTAGATTGAATGTATTCCAGATTGGAATTATGGGAAGGAGTGCTTGGGAATGAAGGTTCTAAATTGGACAGTTGCTGCTAAACAGAGGAAGCTGTTAGCTATTTACCAGTGATACAAATAGCTCAAATATACATAAAAAGTGAGGGCTTAGAAAGTCCAAAAAACAATGTTTATCTAAATTTAAATCAACTCAATACAATGTCAGTCCAAATTCTTATTGCAATCATGCAACTTCTTCTTTCAGGTCCAGCCAATGCACAAAAATTGCTTGGGAAGCCAAGTAAGTATTATTTCAAATTTGGCTTAACGTAGTGATTATTTAAACACCGAGATTCATAGATTTCAATATAATGCAGGAGCCAAGGCATCATATTTCAAAGCAAACTTATTCCTTATTCTTTACAAATTACTACAGCAGCCCAGCCTGGCCTGACAAATAAAAATTCGGACTGACATTGTATTGAGTTAATTTAAATTTAGGTTAAACGTTTTTTGGGGGGACTTCCTAAGCACTCCCTTTTTACAAATATTTGATCATTTGAATTTATGGTTTCTGAGCAGTAGAACCATTAGAAGGTTGAGTGCGATAGTATTTATTTATTTATTTACTACGTAAATAATGCCTGTGCGGCTGGGTAGAGCCAATACTGCTTTTGTTGGAGATACAAATAAACGTACCTTTTTTATAAGTCCTTGTGCCAGTGGACTTATTAAATGGCATTGCAAGCGTCAGACAAACACAAGTAAAGAGAAGGCAGTCATTTGTCTTAAGGACATTTGGTGAGGGAAGTTCAGGATCAGAACCTGGGGCTTGAAAAGAGAATACAGTACCGTACAGATGTTGCTCAACCGTGTGTGTGTGTGCATGTCTGTATGTGTGTGTGCGTGCATCCATGTGTGTGGAGTGGCATGTATAACCAACACTGTGAAGGGTAAGTAATGGGGAATATATGTGTGTGTGTCTCTGACAAAATGGAGAGTGGGGATGATCCTGCCAGACAAGGATGTGATGTCAAGGAAGCCTCCAGTATAATTCTAGGTCCCTTTTAAACTGGATCAGGCAGTATGGATGGGGATTTAAAGATTGCCACCTCCCAGAATCCCCTATGCATTATAGGAGGCTACCACAAACATACCTCACGCTGCAGGCCTCCTTATGTCAGATCTCCTGATGATGTCTCTGTTTTTGATAACCAGGGGCAGTGTTGTTTAATGAGAAACAAATGTATTGATCTTAACCAATTTCCAACACTCAGAGCCTCATTACGTGTTGGCCTGAGTTTGCAGTGGAGACATCAGAGAGCCAGAATTAAGGGGCTTATTTACAAGCCCCTTGCACCACCAGTGTGTCAGTTTTAATATGGGAAAAAGTGACATACCAGCGGTGCCAGGGGCTAGTGAATTAACCGCTAGGTTTACTGGCTGATATCTCCAATGCAACTTAGGCCATTACGAGTTTTTCCCCAATATGGGGAATAACTGGTTGCACCCCGATTTAATGGGAGCTTTTATGAGAAATGTTTCACGATTTCAGTGGGGAAAAAAACACTGACAAGCTGGTGGGGGTGCTGATAGGGGGCATTAACTGCTCTCCCCTTCCCCCGCCCCACTCAGGAACTCAGTGAGAAAGGCTCTGTAATGCTGATTGGTGCATCCACCGCCCCATTGCTTATCTGAGAGGATCGGTGTCTCATGGCCCAGAATTATCGAGGCCAGAGATTTGGGATCCAATAATTCAGGGACCTGTTCTCTCAGAATTCCTGAAATATCACAACTCGTAATGAGGACTTAAAATAAATGTGTCTCCCAGCTCAGGAATCCCGTATAATAAAAATGTATTGAAAACAACGAGGAGACCTCATCATATACGTTGCTTTAGGGCTTCAGGCCATAGGCTTTTTTAAAAGCCACGTGATCATACCTGCTTTGTGTAAAGCAGTCATTCTCACAGGGCCTTGTACGCACTATACGAAATTTCCCAAAAAATAAATACACGGTAGAGGCAGGTACGCAACGCCCATTGGGCTGAAAGGGCTTCAGCCCCCCACCGTCGTGTGTGTCAGCCCGGGCTGCTGCAGCTCAAGCTGCTGTGGGCTCGGCTCTGGCAGTGTCTGGAGTCTTATCTCCGGCACGCCTGAGTTTTTCACAGGTCTTTAAAGATCATTTGCATATCTACATACCTATGTAAACAGGTTACCGAGGCTGTTTTTTTCTGGTTCCAGTACCCCCTGGGCCCCCACTCTGCCTATTCCTTACATTTGGATTTTACTTTTTACTGCCTTAGTGTGAGAATGCATTTCATAAAGTAGGTTTACCAAAAGAAAAATGCCAGCCATGTGTTGTTTAAAGAGCCTGCAAAGGCCTTGTCTTGACACTAAATAGGGTTATAAATAAAATAGTATGTATTCATTTGTAATGTGACTTTTCAATCTTTGTTCCCTTTAATTATCAGTCATGGATCATTCAGGCAGCCCTAGAACACAATTAAAAATGCTTTCTATTTATAGTTGTTGTTCCAAGTATGCACAGATAAGTGCTGAAAATAGGCTTTAGGTGACTGCTTATTTTTGTACCATCTGGGACATCAATATAATGAGCTGGCAACCCTAATCACAAGACTGGAAGTTTGTTACAGGATGAGCACAATATTTATTTCCTCCACCCTCGATCCCTGGCCCCTGAATGATGCCTTAATAGCAATAGTTTAACTTATATCTGAAACCCTAAGTCAGCCCTCAATACTTCAAATGTCTGGGAATGCACCCTGCATTCAGACAACTCACTCCTCATTCTCGCCCTTCACTTTCAGACTCACCCTGCACTCACAGCAATCACAATGTACTCACACTGATCACCATGCACACCACCCGATCACCCTGCACTCACAGTGACCACACTGCACTTATGCCACCCGCCATGAACTCACACCGTTCTCCCTCCACTTACCCTGCGGTCACATGGGCACACCACTCACTCCGCACTCACAGTGATTACTCTGCACCCACAATGCTCTTGCGCTATTCACCCTGTACCTCACCCTGCAGTCACACGAGCACACTATTCACCCTGCTCATGTGACACTTCACTCACCTGTCCACCTCGCTGCCCACTCTGCAATCTCACTCAAACAAGCCTGTCACTAACCATGCATTCATTCGCCCCACTCTGCACTTACATCCGCACCCAAATTCATATGGTCACCTCACTCACCCTGAAATCACTCCTCTCACTCTACTCACACACTGTTGCATTGCTCACCATGCACTCACATGGGCACTCCTGTCACCCACACAGCGCTGAGGGCTAATGTGCCTGCTACAAAGAACGTGGACCATGCAGATCACAGAACTGAGTGTGAGTAAACTACAGTGAAATGTTGGTCAGAAAGGGGCTATAGAGAGATGAGGTGCATTGTTGGCGAGTGGTAGTAAGGGAATTCATGGAGAAGGAGGAAATGGGTGAGGGGAGCGCCAAAAAAGACTGTTGCACTGTGTGCGACAAGTGTTAGGGCCAGCCCTGGCTGGGAGTCTGAGTCCCCCCGAAGTTCGGGTCTAGTTGCATCCCTGGGTAGAGGGCTTGGTTGGGTGCCTGGGTGAGAATGTTTATCGCAGTACACTGATAGCAGCCTCATCTATTGTACCTCTGTTACACGCTTTGCACTGGCATTTTCTCGCACACTGTCGTTCTAGCGAGAGTTTTAGTTGATTGTAGTATTTTTTGTGTGTTGACACTTTGGCAGTCCTAGCTAGAGACATGGCTGTGTCCTGCTAAGAGTCCGAAATACGTCGGAGAGATGCTTGTGCGCATTCGTACCCACACAGGAATTGCACAGGTGCAAATCTAATTCCACTCCGTTCAATTGAATCCTAACTTGTAATCACATTTAACACATAAGTTCATAATTTCCCAGAGAGCTCGAAATTTGCCTAAAATCATATTTACCTTGCACAGTTGTCATAAACGATTTTTTGCTGTCATAAACTGTTTAAATTTCCAAACACGAGAGATGAATGAGACTTAGATCTGACTAACCGGTTTGAATAATTTAGATGGACACTTCACTACAACGTTTTAGAGCATGCACACTTTGAACGGCACTGGGATCAGATACATAGTTAAGTGACCTAGTGCTACAGTGTTTTGAAAATCAATTGGGAAATTCAAATTCACAGCCACTCTGGAATCCACTGTTGACAATAACTAACATAGTGCATCTTCGCCATGATTTATATGTGCCCTCGTTGTCGTGGTTTCAAATTACCCCATCAGTTCCACTCAGTATTTCATCCTTCTGAGTGAGGTCAATAAAATGAGTACTTAAGTTGAGTCACAGTAACATATCTGTTGTGCTTTGCACCTACCGGTTATGTTATGACTACAGCAAATGGCACATGCGTCTTTCCAATGGAACTATATAATATTTCCTGATTATTCGCAATTATCTGTTCCACATAAAGACTGAATTAGACAGAAAATAATTTCTGCCATTCAAGTATAAAATGTAGCCCGTACTGGTTCCTGCTCATTTGTTGTTAGTGGCAGTCAGCAGGAACGACAGTTTGGCCACCATGTTTCCTGTTTCAAATCTATGACCCGTGAACACAATGTGTTACACGCTCGATGGGCTGTTCGACCTGGAAATCAGTTGAGATTATAAATACATTTCAAATATAAACATTGGTAACCCAGCCAATGCCCACCTGCTGAGATAAGAGTTCAGAAAAATAGATAATTTCCATGTTTATAAATTGCTACTGATGACATCAATCGCTAATTTCCGAGAGACTGAAACCCACAAAAATTATTGGCGCTCATATAATCTGGCATATTCTACATATTTTTATAACATGTTTTGGTATTTATTTCATAACCACTGCTAGCAAATGTTTTAGAAGCCCAGGAGAGTTTTTTACACCCACTAAAGTCGGCAATTTTGCGGTTGCGAAGACTAACAAAATGTTTGCCCTTAGGATACTGGTTCGAAGAGAAAATGTATCAGAGCAGATGCGGTATTTAACATACCTTTGTATGCAAGTTATGTATTCTGTTAAATTTTCACGTGATATACCAGGAAATTAATTTCATAAAACGTTACATCATTTTCATCATATTTTACAAAAAGTTGAAAGTTTTGCACACCCTAATTTTATCTCTTTTTTGATGATTTAACTATATCTTATATTTTCCCCGTGTAGTTCTTGACTTCTGTTTATGTACCTAGTTTTAGTAACCATTCACAAAATGATAATGCATGTTTCAGGGTAGATTAAAACATAACAGCAAATATAACAGGTATGCAAACTTGCTCAAATAAGGGTTTAGCACAGGTCAACAAAACATGCTGGTCTTATAGAACATCCAGGAAAGGAGGAACTTGCAAGCATTAACTTCATGTTGAACTCTGACTTGACCACTCTCTTGAATCATTAAACACAGATTAAGTTCAGAGAAGCCTATAGGACTCAGGACAAGGTTAGTGCACTTTAGAGAGAAGCGGAATGGATAGCAGCCGGTCTGGAGCTGACAGCAAAGGCAAAGATGAAGGTACATTAAAAAAAAAAAACAGTCACTGCATGGATGTAAATAGCTCTGCAGACTAACCAAGGGAGGAAGACCTGAACCTTCACATAAGAACCACCTCATCAGTACTTGAGCTCCCCAAGAAACTGAAGACTTGGTTCTTTTCCTAGGCCTTACACCTGTACAGCTCTTCCTCTTGCTTTTCCGTGCGAGGATACCCTCCCGGGTGAGTTGTGCGCTCTACAAGTGCTCATAACATAACATGTTGCTGATTGGGTCTTTCACCTATCGATGGCAGTGGTGGCTGGTATGTTGGGGGGATTCAAGAAGCTGTGGCATGGCCATGCAGAAATGATGAGATATCCACTTGGATATTCAATATCTTGGTGCATGAGCGAACTAAGGGCCTGATTTAGATCTCGGTGGATGGGTTACTCTGTTCCAATGGCGACGGATATCCCGTTCACCAAAAGATAAATCCCAAAGGATATCATGGGATTTATATTTTGGCAGAAAGGATATCTGTCACCGTTGTGACGGAGTAACCCATCCACCGAGATCTAAATCAGGCCCTTAGACACTTCCAGAAACGGGCCTGCTGATAAGTAGAACAGGGGGACCCTTTGTCCAGAGAGCATGGAACAGTCAGATGCTTCACAGCGAGATTGTGACTTGCTAGCAGTTTCTCCCAGTGTTTTGGCATGTCATTCTGTGGAAGACATTGAAGGAGATGTGGGGAAAATGGTATTGCAGACTGCAGCATAAGAACTAGAGTCACCAGACAGGCAGAAGAGGTTGCTCGTGTATTGAGCAGATGATGTGTCGACTAACCAAAGAGGTAAGAAGAAGTAGGATATCGGTGATTATGGGTTGTTGCATGGATAGGAGGCAGGGCACACATAATATTATTAACTTGTTTATAACAAAGTATATACTATAGCATGTTGGTGTCTCTAAGTACTGTAAATAAACTTATTAATGGTACTTAGTTTTTTACGTTAAAATGATAGAAGGCGGCATGGAAAAACTCATGATCGTTGCATAAGTCAGTGAGGAGTGTTTAACTCATTGAGCCATATTGTTGTCTTTTGTCCAGGTTCTTGTCTTGCTCATACCATTTGGGGCCCATAGGTGTGAGGGTCCCTTTCCAGACAGTTGTCCACAATGAGCTTTAGGGATAGCTAGATGATTAGTAATCTTAATGCTCACAAATTCATTTCCCACTGGAATCATCAATTCCAACGAGTAATTGCATCTCTGAACTGTACAATTACAAGTTTTTGTTCTTAGAATGGAGAATAGCATGCAGACGTGCAATTACTGGGTCATTTACTCATGTAGATTCTTCTCTAACTAGGTGGTAAATCGGAACAGAGTGTTGTAGTGGATTATAGGGCTGGGTCTGTGGAGTGAGTCAAGGAGAAGGGGAGAATTCTATTATTCCCCATCCTCTATGAGGGATTCTGGTGGGAGCTGGGTTGTGCTTGTGCCCACATCCCCTGCCTGATCTGTATTTGATTTTACCGGCTGGCTTTCTGGGAGTTGGGCACTTGTGGAGTGGGATCTACGCAGGTGAAACCCCTCTGAATGGCTCGTAATCAAGCCAGAACAGTTACTGGAAGCAATCAGGTCTAATTGATATTGTTATCTTGGTAGATGGATTGACTCTAACTAGTGGTAAAACTTGGGTCCTGTAGCAATTGCAGTCTGGGTACGAGATGTGTCAGGAGCACACTTCACTTCTGAACAACATCTCCCTGGCCTCCATGATCCTGTAGATCATCTGTAGTAAATAACACTAGTCTCTTGGGTTTGAGTACTTACATTCTTTATACAACATAACAAAATCTAAAAATATTGACAGAATACTTTAAATTCAAGCAAATTAATTGAACAATTTTCTGTGTCGGTAATGGTCCTTACCATCAAGAAAGTAAAACCATATTAGTCTCAGTGATAACAAGGTACAGTTTGAATAATTAAATCATTTGCAACAGGATATCAATTTAAACATAGCCAATGAGAAACAACCATCTCAGATGTTGTGATGGAAGAAGTTTGTCTCCAACAACTGCCATGAGAGGTTGTCAGTTGTGATGTAATTGATGATGTCTAAAGCTGCCCACTGTTTCAAATCAAATATAGGTGGAATGACCACGGGCTTTAGCCACCTCACTGACTATATCCTTTCAGAGAAAGCCTTTGGATGGTTCAAAACATGTAAGGTAGCATGCCGCATCTGCTCGATTTCAGCCATAAAAAGGCCTCTGTCTTTTATAGCTCCACCAGGATCATGAATGAGAAGATCACCTGTAAACAAACAAACCATCTAGGACCAAGGCACAGGTGCAAAGCACACTGCTTTGTTGGTGAAAGCCTATACTGTTGCTGTGTGCCTATGCAATAAGGCCATATTTATGGCAAATTCCTGCAGCACAGCAAGTCACATTGCTGCACTGCGCTGCATGACAAGGAAAGTAAAGACAAAACGAGGACCTGACCTGCTATTCAATCTTGCTGTTCTCAGGAAGTAAAACAGTCTCAGACCTTTATCTCATTAGAATGGTCTACAGTAATTTAATTACTTTTGTAGAGGGAAACCATTTAAATCAATTAAACCATGTCTCCTCAAAAGGTACTCTGTGTTACCAGAAATATAACACATGATACATGATACATACATCAAAATCACAAATACATATATACAAATTGACAACATCAACATTAAGCAAAATAGTTATATGCCAGTCAAAAAAGTGCAAACCACTACAGCCAATTGTGTCAGTGTAAATACATCATTTTGAGAAACAAACTACAAAGGCTGTATAACTACTAGGTGTACATTCAGACATCTAGCCAGCATAAAACATTTAGAACTGAATGATCAGCAAAGACGTTCATTATTTTAATAACACCAGTAGGGGTTATACGCCGACGCTTTTCGAAACCCTGTTACATTTAATGGTTCTCTTCAGGGCTTGAGACTGGGCAATCTGAATCTTTGCTAATTCAGTCTTCTTGAAGACCGGAAAAGATCTCAAGTAAAACATTTCAGGATTATTCAACACGGTGAGGAATGATGGGCAACCGTACTTGTATTAAACAACCTTTTCTTTCTGCTTTTTGGAGTGTAGACGATACATTGTCGGTGAAGGATTAAGCATGTAAAGACCCCCGGATGCTGTTTAGTTCAACTCCTGGCTTCTAGCGCAACATTGTTGCAAGGAGCGTGACTACGTAAACTTCTTGGTGCCGCGCTCATGAATAGTCGGTTCTTCTTTTCCGTTTCACGCACTCGTCCGTGCCTAGTGAAAACTGAAATGTTTGGGCCCAAAAATCGAAAAATATTGACAGAATACTTTAAATTCAAGCAAATTAATTGAACAATTTTCTGTGTCGGTAATGGTCCTTACCATCAAGAAAGTAAAACCATATTAGTCTCAGTGATAACAAGGTACAGTTTGAATAATTAAATCATTTGCAACAGGATATCAATTTAAACATAGCCAATGAGAAACAACCATCTCAAATGTTGTGATGGAAGAAATTTGTCTCCAACAACTGCCATGAGAGGTTAGGCCCAAACATTTCAGTTTTCATTAGGCACGGATGAGTGCGTGAAACGGAAAAGAAGAACCGACTATTCATGAGCGCGGCACCAAGAAGTTTACGTAGTCACGCTCCTTGCAACAATGTTGCACTAGAAGCCAGGAGTTGAACTAAACAGCATCCGGAGGTCTTTACATGCTTAATCCTTCACCGACAATGTATCGTCTACACTCCAAAAAGCGGAAAGAAAAGGTTTTTAATACATGTACGATTGCCCATCATTCCTCCCCGTGTTGAATAATCCTGAAATTTTTGACTTGAGATCTTTTCCGGTCTTCAAGAAGACTGAATTAGCAAAGATTCAGATTGCCCAGTCTCAAGCCCTGAAGAGAACTTTTAAATGTAACAGGGTTTCGAAACGCGTCGGTGTATAACCCCTACTGGTGTTATTAAAATAATGAACGTCTTTGCTGAGCATTCAGTTCTAAATGTTTTATGCCGGCTAGATGTCTGAATGTACACCTAGTAGTTATACAGCATTTGTAGTTTGTTTCTCAAAATGATGTATTTACACTGACACAATTGGCTGTAGTGGTTTGCACTTTTTTGACTGGCATATAACTATTTTGCTTAATGTTGATGTTGTCAATTTGTATATATGTATTTGTGATTTTGATGTATGTATCATGTATCATGTGTTATATTTCTGGTAACACAGAGTACCTTTTGAGGAGACATGGTTTAATTGATTTAAATGGTTTCCTCTACAAAAGTAATTAAATTACGGTAGACCATTCTAATGAGATAAAGGTTTGAGACTGTTTTACTTCCTGAGAACAGCAAGATTGAATAGCAGGTCAGGTCCTCGTTTTGTCTTTAGTTTCACAAGGTCCTTCCTGACCTCAGTTGGACCCATCCCCTTTTTCGACTTTACTAGCATGATAGGGAAAGGGCAGGAATGCACCATATTTAAAACAATGCAGTATATTTCTGCCTTCGTTGGCACCATTTTTGCTTCCTAGCGCCAACGCAGGCACCCTTGCACCATGTGTATCCGTATCTTGGTTGGTTGCATCCCTATATTTATCTGGAGGGTCTGCCATCTCTAACTTTGCCCCTTTCCAACCATCCATCCTGGCCCCCATCTCTAAAATACTTCAAGCGTTTACCTGACTAATTTGCAGGTGTACCAGGGGACAGAGTAGAGACAAAGAGGATGAAGAGCTCTCATCACTCTTCCTTGGTAAGGACTTAGCCATCACCCTGCCCCTTACCTTGGTGAGAGACATGGAAATGTCTACCAATAAAATCCAAATAATATTCATAAGGCATTATTTAGGCTTGGGTGGGGGAACTATCCCTGCTCAAGTCTCCAACTTGCTATGACACTAATACTTTTCAACTTAAATTAGAAGTCAGTCAGGCCTGGCTGCGATAGTCATATGGAAACAGCTTGGGTTCTGTCATAGCGGCTGTGATTAGGTGCACAATCATGGGAGCGTAGTACAAGGGGTTGCCCATGTCCCTTGTATGTAGGAGTTATGGTAACCCTTTGTCTCATTCCCTGGGCCCAGGAATCAGGTAGTTCCTTGCATGGTTTATTGTGAATGATACAGGCGGGTCATGAGAGAACCCCTAAACTCTCTGAGGCCCAGGGCAAGAAACATAACATCTTCCACCAGATTTGATCTGCCAGAGCCTATGGCCCCCGTTCATCACCGCTTATCCATGGCCCCAAATCTCAGAATTAGGATATGACTGCCACCGCTTATTTACACACATGGAGCCCAATTATTAGGCGGCGAGAGCAGTATCCCCAGGTGGGTTACTACTCGGATTTATAACTGGCCCAGTGTTCCCACACTCAGATTTACCAGGTGGGAGAACACTGGGCAACTTGGCAGGTGTTTACCAGAAAATAAGGCCATTAAAACCACATGCACCATGGCCTTGGCCCCTGCTCGATTTCCTTCTACAGTACGGGGGACTACAAAAGTCTCCATCCTGCTAGCCTGCTCATTGGCATCCAACACACCAGTCCAGCTTAGAACAGGTGGTAAATAAAAACATTAATTCACATAGATTTGAAATTCCATGCTCAATCTGACATGTTAGAACCTAGGGCCAGAATTAATATTCTTACCCGCAATACAGCAAGGGAACCTGCTGTGCTATGTTGCGTGGAAGCGAAAGAGAAGAAATACACTGTATCTGCTAAGTTATGCTGCACTTCATCTGTCTCCCATTGCTGGCACACTTAAGGCAGCTTAGCGCTGAAGCAGTCCCTTATGTCCCATGTTATAAGATTGTCTGTGTTACGGGCAGTGTTAGAAATGGGGGTCTCTAGTTGGCAACAGTTTGCACCTTTGTCCAAGTAGGGACTCTTCTTCCTAGTCAGGGTAAGGGGGATACACTTCTAAAATAACCCCTGCTCACCCACTTGGCAGCTTGGCACGAGCAGACAGGCTTGTCTCAGAAGCAGTGTATAAAGCATTTGTGCATGCATACAGTAACACAGTGAAAACACTACAAATGGACACCACACCATATTAGAATAATAAGCAAAACTTTATCTAAACCAACAAGACCAAAAACGAAAATTTCCAACATACAATGCTGTAAAAATAGTTACTTTGGAAGATAACCTTTAAATTGCAGAAATATCCCCAAAACACAGTTCTTCCGAGTTGGTAGCTCCGTCCGGGGCTACCCCGATGCTGAAAATGACAGAGTCTAACCGTTTCAGTCAACCGCGTCGGTACAGGCCAGCTAAAGCATCGACAGACTCATAGACAGTGCCTTTCTTGTTGCGGCCGATCCCGTTGGTACGAGTCGGTCGGGGCAACCGTCGTGATGTGAAGTGGAAGTGGAGCAGCGTGCGGTGCCCTCACAGCACGGTGCAGGCAGTGGCTCGGTGACGTTCATCCAATGGTGTCGGTGAGACCAAGGCTACATTGCGGAGTGAGGCGGTGCTCGATGCGGTGCTGGCAGGTTACAGTGCAGGCGACGGAGCCGGTCGATGTTCGGGTTGGGCAGCGACCGTGTCAGTGACGTCCAGGCAGAGTGAAATGAGGTGGTGTGGAGTGCGGTGCCCACAGGATGCGGTGCAAGCAACGGCTCGGTGACGGTCGGCCAGCGGCGTTGGTGAGACCAGAGATGCGGTGCGAAGTGTGGCGGTGCCCTCTGCAGTGCCTTCAGGACACGGAATCAGCGACGGACTCGGTTACAGAGTCTGCTGTTCTTTTCTTCTGCAGTGACTGAAACCAGCGGTTCCAGAGACGGTGCCCAGAAGGAAGGTGAAGTCTTTGCTGTTCCTGAGACTTCTTGAACAGGGGACAAGCTCTAACTCAAGCCCTTGGAGATACCTTGTCAAGCAGGATACACACACAGTTCCTCTCCTTGGCAGAAACAGCTACTGCAGGCCAACCCCAGACAGCACACAGCAATGGGGCAGTACTTCTCCTCCAGCTTCTTCCAGCTCTTCTCCTTGGCAGACGTTCCTCTTTAAGTCCAAAAGTGATCTAAAGTTCAGGGGTCTGGGCCCCACTTTTTATAGTGCAAAATCCTTTGTCCTCTGGAGTCAGAGAGTGACTGTGCTCAGCAAAACCAGTTCTGTCCTCTTTGGCCCAGCTTCCTGGCAGGAGGTGGAGACAGCATTGTCCAAGGCAGACCAGGCCATTCAGGTGTGAAAGAAATCTCCTCCCCGTAGTCTAAATGCAGCCCAGCTCTGACACACCCCATCCCTCCAAGTGGCTGTCTGAACAGAATGCACAACCCCAGCCACTGTCACTCCAACGCCAGACAGTCAATACCCAAACCTAACAGAGGCACACTGGATGGCTAAGCAAGAAAATACCTACTTTCTAAAAGTGGTATTTTCAAACCCAGAATGTAAAAATCATCCTTACTAAAAGATGCATCTTTAGATTCTGAGTTCAGGCATAATAAACTCCATTTTCCAATCTTGTTCCCAGGGGCAGTTATACTTATAATATGTTATAAGTAAACTCCCGATTCTATCCTATGGGATCGCTAGCCTTTCAATAGTGAAAAACGAATTAGGCAGTATTTAATTATTAGGACATACCACACACATTAGGACATGTCCTACCTTTCACATACACTTAACCCTGCCCACAGGGATACCTTGGGCCTACCTTAGGGGTGACTCACATGTAAGAAAAGGGAAGGTTAGGGCCTGGCAAGTCGGTGCACTTGCCAGGTCGACATGGCAGTATTAACTGCACACAGGTACTGCAATGGCATGCCTGAGACCCTTTTGCAAGGCTGCTTGTGTGGGTGGCACAATCTGTGCTGCAAGCCCACTAGCAGCATTTGGTTTACAGGCCCTGGGCGCACACAGTGCACTGTACTAGGGACTTATCAATAAACCAAATAAGCCAATTGTGGAAACACTAATCCATGACAACACTTTACAGAGGGAGCACTTGCACTTTAGGACTGAACAGCAGCGGCAAAGTGCCCAAAGCATCTAGACCAGCAAACACGAAGTCTAACACACAGTAAAAATATAGGAGGAAAAGTAAAAAAATACAAAGGAAACCCATGCCAAGGATGCGAGGTCTAACAAGCAGGCTATTTTTTTTGCAGGAAGGTATACCTTCCTGCACAAAAACAATTCCCAGAGGCATATTTCTCTTTCTATGTGTGCTCCAGAATGCAGCACCCATGGTAAGAGGAACTAACGAGGGGAAATAAATATATCTCTCCTTGTTACTTCTGTCTTTGGTAGGTACACCATTTTGCAGCAAACCCAGGTTTACTGAATTTAGTAAATCTGGTTTTGCTTCAAAATCCATGGATGGATGCATGGGAACGACCATGCTCCACCGATAGAATGCCTTTCTGACATAAAGTAATGCAAGGCAGCGATATGTATTGGGTTGCGTGCCATTTTCTTTGTTTTTACTATGCCATGCAAAGCCATGCAAATCGGGCTTTGCGTAGCTTAGTCAATCCAGAAACATATTTTGCACCAGGTTGTGTCTAAAAAGTGATGCAACCTGCCTGCAAAATGTAAGTAAATCTAGGCCCAGGTCTCTGTAGTTATTCCTCATTTCATGTGTATTACCTCGTAATCAAACAGTACTAGCAGCATATTTCTGCATAGTTTTGGTGTTTATGGGTGCAGAGCTTGCGGTGCTCTGGTACAGAGGGAATGAAACATGAGTATGGCAGCATATTTGTACTTTAACTTTCCTCTTATTAGAGCAGAAGGAACGCAGGTATTAGGAGTTTGGCAGAATGAGGAAGGAGTCCGCACTGACCAAAGTCAAATTTTCGTAAATGTTTTAATATAATCTGGCTGGTTAATCACTGCTACCTCACTTCACTTCATCCGGTCGTCCCTACATTTTTCGACTGCAACACTCTGACTCCAGGTCTTGAATGCTATTTTCTCTGAATTCGTAGGCACATGATCATTACAGACAGGGCCGGACTGGGAACCAAAACCGGCCCTGGCAAAGTGTTCGGCCGGCCCCCCGGGGGGTTGGGGGTGCAGCCGAGCTATTTGCCAGGGCCGGTTTCGGCTGATTTTGTTACAGGGGCCGATATTGCAGCTATGCTGCAAAAACGGCCCTGTAACAAAAACGGCCCCCCAGGGGCCCAAAACGGCCCACACCCTGGTGGCCCACGGGGGAAATGCCCGGTGCCCGCTACGGCCAGATCTGAAGGAACCTTGTGTTTCATGGCCGAGCATGCATGTTTTATTCATCTCTGCTATACGTCTGTGAACATTTGGCATGCATATTACTACAGACATGTTAATAACTTAGCTGTACTCTTCTTGGCATTTCTCAGAATTCTGAGAATACTCACATCAATTAAATCAACATTGGAACTTCACCATGATATTTACTATAATTTTACAAACAATCTGTTCACCTCATCTGTGTCCTACAAGGTGCATTTAAGCTAGGCTGGTGATTTACTATCATGCTTTATGCTCATGTCCTTTAAACACTTTTCTGGCTCATAATTTACACATTTCATCATGATTTATTTCAACAGTTTCACTCCTGTTTCATTGTTAGTTGTTTTTGATTATTGTTTTTTTCGCTTCTGTTAAGGACCACAAACATCACTTCAGAATGATCCCCATCTTTTTAGGTCTCGCCTGGCGTTAGCAGCGCGCATGCGCTGCTCTCGCCATGCGAGGGCTTCTTGGAATCAATACGGTTCCAGAAGTCGTGTCTTTGCTCTGCCCGTACTTTTCATTGGTGTGCGTCTTTTGGCGTCATTGAATATGCTGAACAGAGTGTAATGATTGGACCGGAGGCTTTGTAGTCCCTCCTGGTTGCCACCCTGTCCACTTTTGGCCTTGCCCCCCCGGACTGGATCTTTTACTGGCGGCGTGACACGGTGGGTTTTATAATGACTGTTGGCACTTTTTTTTTACCATTGTTTGCGTGTGGGCTGTGCGTTTACTCGTGGGTGACGTTTAATAATGTGCTTTACATGAGTTACAGTTATCTTACATTGGAGTGCTTTACATGAGACCCAGTTACGTTACACAAGGACACATTCATTTTTTGGTAGGCACGGGGAGATGAAGTATTTTGCCCAGAATCACCGGATGTTGAGACGACACCGAGGATCGAACTGTTTCCCCAGCTCCAAAGCGCAGTTCTGGCCGTAAGGCCACAAGTCGCTGCTTGCACGAGCCCCGGCTGTGGAAAAACTCTGCACCCACTGGGGTAGGCTGCCTGCTTTCCGCGCTCTGTAGGTACTTACTGCTCCAAGGAGAGTCTGCCTCTCTGCGTCCCTCTTGGGGGTCTTCAAATGCTGCCTGTTTATTTCAAAATTACAACTGAAATCGTGCAATGTCTTGGTTGCTTCAATGTTCTGCTGACGGTCGAGTGTTTAAAGGGACAGCGTCTTTACAGTGTAACACATTCACCCGCACCGCGCACTGCCACATTACTCAAATCCTCCAAACTGTGGGATTAGCTCACTCGGGGGCTGCACCAAAGTGACGAAAGATAGGTACGTCCCACCGTAGTACTGTTCCGTGCACACAAGTGTGTACATGGTCTTTAGCTTTACCCACCAGCTAAAGTTATTTTCCCTGTTTATTTTCCAGCGGCGAGGTGAACTTCCCACTAGATCTCACCCGAGGTGAGGGGTCCCCCAATGGGCAGGGCGGGGCCACCGAAGCCTGGAACCGCCCAGGAGACAGCCTAAATAGTCTCTATGGTTAAACCGTAACTCGCGATATCACGGGACACGCACTCTTGACATTATCGTGCACTGATTCCCTGCGCTGTCTGCAGTGAGTATTAGCTGCAAGATGATAGGCCTTAAGGGGGGGAGGCCTTCTTACTGGCAGATATTTACGATTCACCTCTCTCCGTAATTATCACAAGCATCACTTCGTGATGCTCTAATTTTGTACATTTCAGTGGAAAGTTATTTCTCGTCACAATCCCTGAACTTTCTAGTTTGCCATTTTTCGAATACTGATTGATATACCGAAGGCTCATTAAAAATGTAATGGAGGATCGAATTTTATGAGTTGAATTCCACATAAACTGCTACATAAAGGTGTAACGTTAAACCAGTGTGCTTCACCCAAAGAAGGATTTTCAGCGGAACAGCATGTGCATCAATTATGTTTTCCTGAAGCTGTTGAAAATCATCTATTTGCACTCTTAGTTTATTGAAACCATGTGATTCATATAAAGAGCCCGTTTTTAAAATACAAATTGTTCGTCTCACCTTTGCTTAAAAGCACTCACTTTTTGCAGTTGCTGAGGTTACCTCCTTGTTGATTGTGTGATTCACATATTATAACTAAACATATTAAAACTTGAAATGCCCTGTGTTTGGTTTCTTTTACAGGTATGGTGGTGGGTGTGTTGGAGTGGGATTTTGGTTGTGTTTATATATATAATGGTGTGCCTATTAGTGCATGATGATGGGACTTCTGGCGTACATTGTGGACCAACAATGGGTATGTTGGTGCATGATGGGAGGTTTGTGGATGTGTTGTGTTGCTTATGTTAACATATGATGATAGTGTCATGGCTTTCGATGTTAGTGTGTTGACAAATAATGGATGTAACTTTAAGATTTTAGTTGTGTTGGCATGGGATGGTATATGATGGTGTACTATCTTGGATATGTGGACACATTTATATGGTTATATTAGCATATGATGGTGTTGTTTTGGCATATGGGGTGTTAATGTATAATGTTTGTGTGAACTCATGACAACTTATCACACCACTGCTGTCCCTTTATCACTTTGAACCTCTCTTGGCGCAGCCTTGGCACTGGACCTGCAGTCTTTCTGCATGCCGGTTAGCCTCGCCTTTGCAGCCAATCTGTGAGTCACCCTGCTCTGACTCTGCTGGCACTCTATGTGCCCCAGACCAACCTGCTTTGCCCCTCCAGCCCATTTATATGCCCCTGCATGCCCTATGTGTTCCCACCCCTACAGGCCTTCTGTGACATCATCCTCCCATCCTGCTGGGAAAACTATGTGCCACTCTGCACACTACAGTACCTCTGCATGTCACCCACCTGTCCTGACGCTGCTCTGTGTGTCTCACCCCCCCTTCAGCCCTTTCTGTTTTGCTTGCATCTCCAGCCTTTCTTTGCACCTCTACCACTTTGCAATAACTCTTTGTGCTTTACTTCATGCAGCCCCTGTGGGTTGCCCTTCCTCAACTTTCCTATCCAAAAGTGCACATCCCTATTGTCCACAACCCCCTGGAGTGCTCCCACTGCATCGCTAAATACTTATAAGGTCCCAAAGGCGAGTCCGATTGCATTGCAAATGCTTGTTTTAGCATTATTGTTTTAGAAGCTGTCCAAATTTTATTTCCTAATTTGCAAGAGTTCCTCGGTACAAATGTATTTACTGGTTTCTCATAGACTCTCTTGTCTCCAAGTTACCTCTGTCTTGCCAAAAGTAGGTGAGCTCACAGTGATGTGGGTGTCTCAAGATGTATTCCACTGAAGCGCAGTGCCTGGAGGACTGCAGAGAATTTTCAGATTGAGCTATAGAAAGCTCACGGATAGACTAAGACAAACAGGCTCATTTTTTCTGAATAGAGGCATGAATTCAACTACTCCAAATTGCAATGGTTATCAGATGTGACGTAACATACCACTTGACCCAAAATAACATCACAGGGTTAAACCTGTTTTTCACCCAATGTTCCTTGATAGGCTTCTATTTGCTTCCGAGTGACTAGGGAAGGGACAAGGAGTAGAAATATTAGAAAGTAATATGTTTATCAGAGTCCTACTTACTTGCCTTTCCTTCTGCTGCCTTCATGATCCCCCATCATCCGGAGTAGCAAGGTCAGTGTCAAGGGTACCCCTGAATAATCTGGCCTGGCCTACCCTTAGTTGACATCAATGGTCAGATGAGCAGGCATGAGATGATAGCTTTTTCCATGTTTAAATATTGTGAGACATTCAGATAGAAAAGGAACTCTAAACCTTTCAGATAGCAAAGGACATAGGCTTGCAACCATTTAAAACAGGCAAACTAATCTGGTATTGCCATTTTTACCTCCCAAAAGGAGAAGTATAGTGAAAATGGTAACAAACTGTGCTTCCAACTCATGTCCATCAACCTGTTGAGTCAGCAATGATGGTGATGTTCACTGATCCCATTGAAATTGATGGAGGTCAACAATTTTTGAAGGGTGAGAAATATTTGCATGGTGGTGATCCATTGAAGCCTATGGGAAGGGAGAAGATGATTCCAGCGCAACCCTCAAATAGGGGTCACCTGACAATTATGTTCCTTTGCAGCCCTGTCTCCTGTTGCCACCGATCGTGCCCTCTGTAAAGGATTTTTCCCTTTGTAGCCATGCTTGAAAGGCACACTTACTATTTCATTCAGTGTGTTGTGAGAAATCAGGAGGTAATACTCCGCAGTGGTAATTACTTTATACACAAATGGGAAAAAGGTGCAGTAATCGGGTTACTGCACATGTTCCCTGTCAAGCCTGCTGTTAGGCCTGATAACCTTGGCGTGGTAATCTCCCAAACCTTTGCCTTCACTCCTCCTGTTAGCTGTATTCATTGTTGTTGGCTTTAGGATTGTGTGCACTTTACCACTGCTAAACAGTGCTAAAGTGCTCTCTCCTTCAAACATGGTAGAATTGGACTGCACCTAATTGGTATATTAAGCTTACGTGTAAGTCCCTAGTAAATGGTACTACATACGCCCAGGGCCTGTAAATTAATTTCTACTAGTGAGCCTGCAGCTCTCATTATGCCACCCACTAAAGTAGCCTTTTAAGACATGTCCCAGGCCTGTTTTACTGTTTTAAACTGCCACCCATTGCCTTTTTATTTGTCCCTTAGATTGTAGTTCAAAAATGCTTGCTTGCTAGTGATTAATCCTTCCTCTTTGTCCCTCCTTTTTGTGTTTGGTTCCCTTCCACAGAGCACTGCCCAATTACAGTTAACATTACGCTTCTATGTTTATGTGTTCATTTGGGGGACTATTTTTTCACTTGTCACTGTTTGCCCGTCATCGGTGGTTCAGCTTTGCTGCCCATCACTTAATCTCCCCGTCCCGTTCAAATACCGAAATGAATTGTCAGACACTTCAGATGCTGTTTACAAAGTCGCCTCTTTAATTTTCTCTGACTTCAAAGTGTGAGGATTTACCCAAAACCCCTCCAGCTTCGCTGTTTGTTGCTTTAGCGAGCCTCGATCACCGGGCCTTCAGCAGCACAGTTAAGGGCAAGGCTTAGGCATCTCCTGTTGCATTTTCTCTGAGGCTTGTTTATATAATGTGAATTCGAGCAATCCAAAGGTGTTGGAGCAATTTACATGAGCGCTAGTTACATTAGACATTGTCAGATTAATTTTTGGGGCCATTTTTATAGAGCACGAACTTGACTGACCCAAAGGTATTGAAGCACTTTACAAAAAGCGGCAGCTACATTACACAAGGTCAGGTCAATTTTTTTGTTTTTAGATGTGCAGAGATTAAGTGCTCCCGAGGCTGCCCCTGTTTATTCATTATTTCCCCTCTACCTGACAAATGGGAGCAATTTGTTGTTGTTGCTATGTCCAGCGCTCCTATGCCCAGGGGGCTGGGAGAGAGGGTTGGGTTGGGGGCTTGCTTGTAAACGGATGATGCAAGCAGTGTTTTGAATGGAAAACTATGGAGAAGGGTGCCTGGTGAATACAGGCCTAGTGTAGGAGGGATGTGACATCTCCACCATTGGAAAGTACTTCACTGCTTTTTTTCATAGGCTGTTCAATACTCTAGTAATGCATTCACACATAGAATGTTATAGTGCTGTTGACTTGCATCGAGGAACTTGTCTTTCTATCTGTGCATTAAAAAGCCTTCGAATGTGTCCATAAATGTTTCCGGAGCCAAGCATGTATTCCTGAATCACACTGCATGACCCAGTGTGTAGTAATTGTATGACTCTTCAATCCCTGGCGGCACAGCACCCAGGATAATGTGCTGCATGGCTAAACACTTATAAGGTCCCAAAGGCGAGGCCTATTGGCTATGCCAATGCGTGATAATAGTTATAAGTCACCCCTAAGGTAGACCCTAAAGGCTTATAGGGCAGAGTGCATTGTATTGAAAAAGTAGGATGTGCGTTTTTAATTTTTACATGTCCTGGCTGCGAAAAACTCCCAAAGTCGTTTTCATTGTTGTAAGGCCTATCTTTCACATTGAATAACACTAGGTTACCTTATTACATTTAATAAATGCTAACTTTTGATTGAGAGCAGAGAGAGATATGCTCTTTATACTCAAATACATTGTAATTTAAAATCCTCCTTAATGGTAAAGTTGGATTTTAAGTTAGAATTCTGAAAATGGCACTTTAAAAAAGTTGGCATTTTCTTGTCCCAACCATCTGCGCCTTTTGGTAGTGTCCTGGGTCACATGATTGTGAACAGCTCTGCTGTTGGGGTTTGTGTGCTGCTTCCAGACAGTGATCCAAAGGGGCTTTGGTGTTGACAGGTTGGGCCATCCTGGCTGCATGCCTAGCTGCAATTCCACTTCAAAGGGCTCTGCCAGCTGCACACACAAATGAACCTGACACCAGGCCTGCACTGCCTTTTGTTATCCCCAGACAGTTTGGAGCCTGTGCCAGTGGGGGAGAATGAACTTTCCAGATCCAGTGTAGGGGGGGTAGGACAGGGAGTCCACTCACACAAATGCTGGCACCAGGTATATATATGGGACCTCCTGAGCTACTCCTTAGAACACTCCTTGATGTGTGGATGTTGCAGAAGAAGGCCTATCCTGCTGCCAGAGGTCTGCCCTGCTATCTAAAAGACTGCCTTGCTGTCTGAGAAGAAAGATTGGACCTGCTTGCCTTCATCTCAGGCTACCCATAGTGACCCCAAGGGCCCTCCCCTGTCCTGGCAGCAGGGCAGGGGAGAGGCTGTAGCCAGCCCCACTTACACTTCAATGGGTTCTGCCTTCTGCAGACGGTACCGACGCAGCGTGGTGCAGACCGACGCATGACCTCCCATCTCAACTCCCAATGGCACAAAGGTACAAATCCCATCATGGTCAGCCTGAACTTGTGACTTTGTCCTGACTCAGTGCGACTAGATAACTGCAGATGGTGCTTTGTGCTTTTTAGGCACAATTTTAACTTAAACTTTTAAAATTGAATATCTCCAGTTGTACTGATTGGATTTTTGTTGTTCTGGTATCTCTTTATCAATTAAAATTGATAAAAAAATCTAAATTGAATTGGGATTGTTCTTTAGTTGTGTTTTCACTTGATTACTGTTTGTGTGTTGCATAAATACTATACACATTGCCTCTGAGTTAAACCTGACTGCTTTTGTGCTTAGCCACCATAGGGTTAAGCACAGGTTAATTTAGTGACTTTTGTGGTTCAAAAGGATTGTGGTTTTTGCCTGAGTGGGACTTCCACCCCCTCAACCAATAACCCGATTTCTTATACCTGGCTACCGCAACACTCTGTGGAATTTCAGGGATGAGCATAGTGGTGGCCACAATGTTGTACTTGACCCAGGGAAGGAACCAATCAGCATTTCATACTCCAGGGATGCCCTGCAAGGAAACCTGAAAAGAATATTATTTTGTGCACACGCCTTTTTATTCACCAAGAATTGGTTGATTATCAAAATATAATTAAAGCTGCAAACCAAAAATCCAAACTGCATAGCATATGCTGTCCCTGCTCAGAAGACATCTCTTCAGAGGCAACAGTCCCTTAGTCTTTAAGAATTCAAGTCAGTGATCCCTTCTGATTTTAAGTAATGAAATGGGGCTCTGTTGTAATTTAGATAGGAATTACAAGGGAACAAGAAAACCATGTTACAATACCATATATAGCCATTCTATGTGATATAGGGCTTGATATTCTAAGCCAATTAGCGGTCAAAAATCCTGGAATTTGTTGAATCACAGGGTTTGCAACCACTAAATGGCTTTTTGAAAAGTACTAAACCGATTTTACGAATTAGTAACTGGTTACAGAATCACAAAATGTGTTTAGAAATGCATTACAAATCGCAATGTGAAAGGCGCTTTTTTAGAACTTCCCTTCTAAATTCTTACTCCCAATGCTATATATCAATGGTTTGCAACCACACTTTGGGTCGTTAATCATTGATAGGTTACCGAATCCTCAAAAGAGAACCTAAACCATTTGCAATGGAAATAAAAATGTCAATGTGACTGAAATGTGATTCAAAAAGGTTTGTTTAAGAGTTGGCAGAGAACTATCTCATGAATATTGATGAGGTAAGTCAGATTGAGATCCAGTATGATTCAGAATTTTGTGAACTAACCTATTAGTACATAGGTTGTTTTGCAAAATTCACACTGGTCACAAAAACAATAGTCACAAATGCAACCAGTGTTTTGTGACCAGTGTTGTGTGCATCGGAGCCTTAGTTCTTCTACATGTTTTGTCAGAGCTTTTATGATTTTAAGCTGACAGCCAAAAATGAGTAGGTGCCATGAATGTTTGCTTTAAAGAAAGAGTAAAAGCGACAACGTGTTGCTACTCCCACCTTCTTACACTTTACTGCCTCTTCTAGTTGCTAACAGGAAGAGTCTGATGTGTAAGGATACCCATGACTGGCAACAGTCAAATAAATAAACTTCTATGATGCAGAAAGAGATCCTTTCTTACCTTTGGGGCTGTGTGTCACCTGCCATGGAGGGATGTGTCTCTTGAGAAACACAGAGTTTTGATCGGAATGAGGAATAAAGGGTAACGCGTTACCAAGTCTCCCTTGTGTACCAACTTCACTGTGACAAGCTCAGGTGGGCTGATCTGTTCCATTCAGCTACACATTTAGAAAGATCCAGCCTATATCAAAAAGTATGAGCAAACATTATGCAATATAATAACAAAGAAAAATGCCTTAACACAGTCAAAGTTAATACTCTCATCTGATCAGTCTCTTCGCTCTGAACCCTTCTGAAAGAGTTTACAAAACGAAAGTTTATATGAAACATTTATAAACCTTTTTGTTTTGTACACAAGGAGAAATGGAATTGGAAATCTTTTTCTAGCAACCGTGAGCACTACATATTTTAAGTTTGGAAAGCACCCTCTACAAACTATGGGCCATATGTATCATGCATTTTGCGACCAGTAAAATGCATTTTGGTATGTATGAATTCCAATTTGCGCTTTGGTAACATGTTACCGAATCGCAATTTGGAATTGTGAATACATACCAATTCGATATTAGGAAGGGACGTGTTTAGGGTGTCCCTTCGTAATACTGAATCGCTCCGGTATGTAAGAATGCTTTGCGACCGAAATGTGGTTGCAAAACATTCGCATTTTACTACCTACTCCAAGTAGGTGATAACCCATTCGCAAATGGGAAGGGGTCCATAAGGGTCCCACGGACCACCGGCTTCTCTTAAAAAATGAAAAGGAAACTTTTCATTTTTCTTTTTTAAACGCATCCTGTTTTCCTTTACAGAAAATGGGCTGCATTTAAAAACAAGCATTGGAAATGCAATAGGTCTCGTATTTCTTTGAGTAGAGCTATTGGCATTGTAAATGGCAATGTCTTTTACCTATGTGTTACGGAGTGTATGTATGTGGTGTGTAGTGGAATTATGGTGGGTTGTATTGGATTAGGTAGTTGTGGAATTGTGTGGTGTGGAATTGTGCGGTGTGTAGTGGAATTATGTGCCGTGGTGTGCTGTGGAATTATGTCGATAGTAATTATGTGGTAGTAAGTGGATAATGTGCAGTGGGTTTATGTGTTATGGAGTGTAATTATGTGGTATAGTATTTTGTGGATTGGTATCTTTACAGCGACCATGGTAGTACTGTATATTAAACTGCACATTAACACCAATGGCCACATATGGCTGAATGGCAAAAGCAGAGTGCAGCTATGACCGCAAATGTACAAGTAGTCTGCTTACTAATATGCATACTTGCAATTTCTTGGAGGCTATATTGTTTATTATACAAGACCCTCGTCTCACAGCTTCCAACGCCCAACATCTGTTAGAGAAACATCCAATATCAACTGTATGGTCATGCAAGCTAATGACCACACTGATTAAATTATACTTCCAACAAATGTGGCTATACCAGTCGCAATAAATAAACTATGAAACCACACAAGATCACACTGCATATGAAAAATACAAAGAAAGTAGCTTGTTAGGGAAAATGCATCCAGCTTCAGATACGCATGTTTATTTATGTATTTGCATGTAAATTAGGTGAACTAGAAGCCACATAATACAAATGCTAAGGTATTCTGCCTTTATGACTCTAAAACCAAGCTCAGAACTACTTAACCGAACCATGCAAACCAAACGTTTGTAGCGACGGCGGAGTTAACAAACCCCGAAGATGTCTTGTGGATATTCAAATGAAGATCTGCACATAAACTAATTGGGACATATACTTTTGAGCGTTACAATGAACTTTAAACAGGAATATATAAGAACTGTAACTTTTGTTTGTGAGGAAAGGCAGAAGGAAACAGCATACAGTGGTGGCAGTGAAGTAGAGGTGATGGGGCCTAGCGGGTGTGGTGTTTGGGTGCAAATAGAAGCTGTTCAGTTATGTGCAGATGTTTGTTTCTTGAGAGCTGGCCTTCCATGTAAGGTAACTTTACAATACGAGT
The DNA here is from genome assembly GCA_963921515.1 of Calotriton arnoldi. Taxonomy (NCBI): domain Eukaryota; kingdom Metazoa; phylum Chordata; class Amphibia; order Caudata; family Salamandridae; genus Calotriton; species Calotriton arnoldi. The sequence goes on along the minus strand of CAWUFW010007746.1, from coordinate 748,091 downwards.
TCTCTAGAGATGTATTGGTGAAGGTGCATACATTGTGTAGCATGAGGACGAGTTTGTAATTATTTGGCAATTGATTTTTACATTTGGTTTCAAACATGGTGCCCAGCCCTGTGTCCACCTTTTTCGAAGTTTAGTGTGGGAGGTGGAGATTTATACAGCATGTTTACTATAATGAATCAAAGGTAGTTGTGGCACGCATTGCTAATCGGTATATCTGTACGCATTGCACTGATACTGTGTGTCCTGTTGTCATTCCACAGTTGTATGGGAGTTCCTTCCAGGAGTGTCACCTAGCAGCTCCGGTGCTTCTGTTTTTGGCGAGGCAGGTAATTGCGGTAGTCAGTGGGCATTGAGCTTTGTAAGTAGAGCTATAGATCTGTGTTGCTAGTTAGACTATGTCATGGTGCACTTTTTGTACTTTAACAACTTATGTGTGTGGTTCTGTGTGTGTCTTCTGATAATACCGCCTAGAGTCCTGAAAGGTATTCAGCATTGGGTTGACTGTGCATTTACAGTATTTTCCCAAAGTATCTTACTAATGTTGTATCTTTGTGTTTTAGTACGAGTTTGCTTATGATACATGTTCTTTGCATATTATCATGTCCCTCTTAGCCTCTTGCAGCTGGATTGAGATGTCTTGTCTTTGTAGGCTTGACCAGATGTGTATACACATTGTATTTTTTTTCCAAGTTTAAGTAGTGTAGGTTGTTTCTACTTCCGTTGCTACTGAGGTATTTAATTGATGCCCATTATCAGTGCGAGCCGTGCGGGTGCGATATTAAGTGCTGTGTTTATAGTACACCCGGACTTCGCGGTACATCTGCTTGCATTTTATCTCCTGGACTTCTACTCTGTCGAACACCGCTAACCAGACTTACTAGATGAGCTCACGGTATTTGGACTATATGACTATGAGAAATGTGCATAAAAATATTTGAACTAAATTCCAGCTGGACGAAGTTGACGAAATTAATAATAGAACTCTAAAAACACTGTCTTGGTGCTTTGCAACCAGTGGATCAGTGTTGCAAAACCTATAACACGCACCCTGGAAGATGCATTTAGAACAAGAATACGTTTTTAAATTGTAATATTAAAAGTACCTTACCGTATATTTACGTACTAAATATAGCAAGGCTTTCAGCTTTCCAATTCACAGAAGGGTCTCCTTTGGAACAAATGTTTGCAAATGCTTGCTTGTGTGTGTTTAAGTAGAGGAGCAGGTAATAAAAGCTACAGCACCCTTGGAATGCCTGTGGCTCTCTGCTTCACAGCCCTTGTGAAGACTTTTCTTATCTGCTTGTTAAATAAACAAGCAGATAAGAAAAGTCTTCAGAACAGCTGTGAAGCACTAAAAGAAAAAAAAAAACGCTCACCATGTGCTTTCATTCAGCCCCTTGTGTTTGCGTGTGGGCTGAGTGAAAGCAGATGTGCTTGTCACGATGGGCGGCATCACAAAACTGCAAGGGCGTCAACAAAAATGACGTCCAGCAAATTGAAAGCCAGAATTAAACATAAATCAGGACGCGAGCGAATCATAAACGATTCGGACACAGGGGCGTGGATTTTAGTCCCCTTCTTTCTAGTGTTTACTATAGCTCTCGCAGGCGAGGAGCGCATGCGCTCCAACGCCAGGCCGAGACCTAAAAATGTTACTTTATTTAAAAGCAAACACAGACATGGTGGTCTGCTGTACCCAGCAGGCCACCATCCCTGTGTGTTTAGTGATTCCTAAATGGGTCGCAAATTGCAACCTACCTCATGAAAATTAATGAGGTAGGTCAATTGCGAGCCACTGGGAATCACTAAATGAAACTCATGGAGTTTCATACATTAGGAACAGCGATTACCTAATTGAGAATCGCAACTAGGTAATCGCTATTTCCAATAATGATACATATGGCCCTAAAAGCCTTACGTTGCTTAGATAAAAAGACAGAGTGACATAGATATATGGTTATTAGCTGATCACATGTCCTTCTGTGGTTTCTTCTTTGTTTAAGTTGCGCCTGTGGTTGCCGGTGGTGGTCACCAGCACTAAGTTTTGGAGGCAAGGAATTGTTTTTCATCGTCACACTTTGACTCAGAAGAGGAGAGGAAAGGAATTAAAGGAAGAAGGGACGAGGAATATACTATCGTGAAAAGAAAATAGTAACAAAGAGAGAAAGTAGAAATGAAAACGAACCTGCAAGAGTGGCCTGCAAGAGTGAGATACAGTTACAGGAACTGTAGGGTGTGGAGGAAAGAGGCATGAGTGGAATCAAGAAGAGGCAGCTTTGGTGTTTACCAGCACTGGTACTTGGGAACACCAGTGGGTGGCACCAAAGAAAAACTCTGTGCACCTGCACGTGTGTTTGTTACATATTCAGCACTGGTTTTATTACACGCTGCCTGCCTTATTGATTATGCCACCCTTATGCTAATATCGTAGGTGTTATTCAGGTATATTACAGAAGAGATGGTCTTCCCATCATTTTGTTCTGACCAACAATGACATATTTTAACCCTTTCAAAATAAATTGTTAAAAGGGCCATGTAAGTACGTGTGGCTAGGCTGTAAGCATGCTTGGAAAATGAAATGTTTTATCAAGGAGACACAACAATATCTACTTTAGTGAAGTGTGATGCAGGAGTTTTGAAGTTAGGTGAATCGGTGAACAGTACCTTTTTTAATGTTAACATTCATAAGAGGCATTACATCACACATTTTAAAAAGAATTATATATAACATGAATGTTCACCAAATTTGTCATGCCATCAGTGAATGATTTGACAGGCTGCTTTCACAATATATTTAAAAAAATTATATGATGTTTTGGGATCAAATTGTAGCTCATTAAGAGATCTCTCTATCCATTTATGCAGAGACTTCCCATGTGTGCTAAATAAAAGCAACAATCCTCAGGTGTGTACCATGTATGCACCCATCAATGCATACAGGGGCTCCACCTCGGCTCCCGGTCTGCGCCAGTGTCCTGAGCACATATGCGCCCTAAAACTCGCCAAACCGGCTACAGAGGCTGCGAAACTGCGACCGATCCAGTGGAGGCTGAGCGAATGCCGTCTCACATTAGGAAAAGACCCCTTTTGTGACTCGCCGGGGCTCCGTGAGAGCTGCTGCAGCGCGAGACAAAATGGTGGCGCCGTATCCGGGGGACAGAGGAGCCGCTGATGCCCAGGCGCCTTACCGGAGCAGAAGGGAAGGACTTGAGGCGTTCACGCTCTCACCGTGACCTCTATAGGAGCGGGGTGCGGGAGGTTTCACATCACACCGGAGCAGCTGCAGCCCGTGACCGGAGGAGCTCGTGGAGGGTCTTTGCTGCGCACATGTGACCCCTGGGATGGCGCCATCTGTGCAACTGGTGAGGCGGGGATGCCCTGCTTCGGCGTGATGGGATCAAGGGGCAGCAGGAGCTTTTTTTCATAATCTCCACACAAGTAAGGCTGCCTACGAGTCTTGAAAATACGGGCTGATGACTTTGCTAATTACGGCCAGCGCGTATCTGCCTGTCTGCCTGACTGACCCTAACATGGCGGCTGATCGTGATCCCTAGAAGTACGGCTGTACGCGGAAAGCCAGTCACTTCAGCTAAAACTAAAGATCACCGCGATCTGCTATTAAATAGGCTTAATTGGATCTGATTTTTAACTGCTAACCACTGATTTCGGCCAATGTATACCTGCCTGACTGCCTGCCTGACCCTAACATGGCAGCCGATCGAGAGAGAAACAGCGACCGCAGCTCCGCTCACGGTCGGCGCGAGATACGCACGTCTAACATGGGATGGAGCCCAGCATGACCTCGGGATTGGCCCGGGGATCCAGCGTGCTGCTTCTCCCACCACCATCCGGCCGTCTACCCCTATGGACATCTCCAACTCGGGGATCCCTCCAGACCCAAGACCACCACCCTTGAGTGCAACACCACCTGAACACCTGGCTGAACGATGGCAAGAATTTCCTGCTCTGTAAATATGTAATATATATTTGTCCAAGCCTAATCGCTGTTAAATGTAATCCTGAGTGAATTTGCAATTTGTATATATATAACTCAAACCACTAGTATATGTAGTAGACCTTTGTACTTACTACCATTCCTATGTGATTTTAGAGTTTATCTGTTTGTATCTCTTCCTTGAGTGACTTTACAATTGCAATTTTTTTCTGTTTGTATCTCTTATGTAACTCATGTAATCCAAAGTCCTTATGTAACGCAACTGGTTCTTTTGTAAAGCGCTCTGACACCTTCGGGTAATGTTCGCGCTATATAAAATCGCATTAAATAAAAATGCAAGTGGATCTGAAGTTGCTGTGCTATACTCTGTAGTCTCCCCATGACCTAATCTAAGAAAAGGGTTATTAGGTAACCAGTAGGATAAATTCCTAAATTTGTCCCCAGAGCCAGTCTTGGTTTTTCTGCACATCACAACGATGGCATACTTTATTTTTTCAGCTTTTTTTTTTTTTTTTTTTTGCTTTTGTGGAAATAACTAACTTGTGTTCAGAGTGCGATATGTTTGTTGACATAGCAAGTAGGAGCAAAAATATAGGGTTTGCATTAAGATGCTGCTCTACAGCTCTGTGAGTGGCAGAAGTATGGACTTATAAAGCAGGTTTTACTACTGTTGTGCCAGAGTGCCTCTTATGACGCACAAAATTATCAGTAATACTACTATCACAGGTGGCGACCAGCAGCTATGCCAACACCCTTCCTTGCAGAGGTGCCTTAATAGCTCCCTCCACTTGAAGAGGTTTTTGACTTCATTAAATCCACACATGCCAATGGGGACCTACAACCACTCCTGTCCAGGCACCACAGCACTTTAAATAAGACCATGCCAATGGCAGTCCTCCTTCTAGAAACGAGTCCACCCCACAATAGTTTCATTTGTAAGGGAGAGAATTACTGGACCAGGCAGTAATATGCTGGCAGTGTCGCAGCAGCACCACCAAGCAAATAAGAGTTGCCGAAACGCCACCCTTTTCAGGGTGGCGGTGAGGCAGCAAAGGGGGCTCTAACAGGGCCCCCTTGTGCCTCTAGGCCTGGGGGTGCATGCAGGGGGGCACATATTGTGCTCCATATAACTATGCACCCCCAGTTGCTGCACAGTGTGGCAAGTATGCCACACTGTACAGGAAGGTGCAGGTGACTCTCTGACAGTGGCGGTCTGCCTGTTAGGTTCTTTTATGAGCCTGACAGACCCTCGCTCTCAGACTGCTGTAAGGCTGCCCGCCAGACCAGGAAAAAACTTCTGATCTGGCAGGCGGTCTCAGCACGGGTTTGGCGGTCCCACAGCGGACAGTGCGTTGCACTGTCTGCTGTGGGACCGCCAAACTCGTAATCAGGCCCCAAGTCTGATTTAGTTTAAACTCTCCTAAAAGTTGAGGTGGCTCAACATATGTTTGCCATAACATGTTTTTGCATGATGCAGAAGTGCATAGTAGGTGGACACTTTCAGCAGATTTAACTCTCCTGTGCTTTGTTGTTTGTTATCTCTAGGTCTGGTATGAGCTATGCAGCACTCCTGCCTCCTTCACGCCATTCATAGTAATGGTGTTAGAGGTGTAGTTGATCTGGACTTGTTGTTGGTCTTCTTTCCTGCTGTGTGTGGTGTGTTGCTCTAAGACATGTGATACTCCTCTTAGACCCACGGCACTGTGATGCTGCCTGTGGACCTTGCATGGTCTGTTGCATAAGTTAAGCTTTGAAGGCCTATGGTATTAATTCACTGCCAGAGATTTACTCAGTCAGCTGGGTGGACATGATGTAATTATTCGGAGTTGCTTCAGTTCCACTTTCCAAAATGTTTTAGCTAGAGACATTTTTTTTCTGACATATGTCATTAGGTCTCGCCTTGGCAGCGCATGCGCTGCATGCGCTGTCTCAGCGAGACTTAAAGTAATCTGTATATTGGGTGCAACTCCGTGTAATTTCTCCTGCCCCTCGCGATTGGTTTCAGTCTGGCATTGCTGTTGTTTTCTTGATTTTTGTTGGCCCTATGGTAACTTCCGTGTAGTCCCGAGGCAGCGGCGCCTAACCACAGTTTCGCTCCGCTCGCACTTAATTGCTTGCAGTGTGCCATCTGGTTGGGGGCGTGGCCCCCCTTCTCTCCCTCGTTCCGCGCGGCCGCTTGTTTTTATTGACGGCCGACTGAAAGCTGTGTGCTGTGTGTTTAAACAAAGCAATTTAATTAACAGGTATGATACTGGCTTTAAAAATTGCTGTTTATTTATTTTCTCTGTGCCTCTTCTGTAGTTCTCTGCTGATGAGCATCGTCATTCAGTGCGCTCGTTTGATGTAAAATCGTAGTGCTCCTGCAAACACTGCCCAGGAAAATTCACCAAAACAGTTGAAATAAGCGAGTTGGAGTCCTAGCTTCTCTCACTCCCGGAGCAAGCAGCACGCCAGCTGCAGGAGCAGGCAGTGCTCACCCGAGGAAGCAGGCAGTATGAACAGTGAAGATGCGCATTCAAAGGGAGCTGTCAGCCAGAGCAGGACGTTCAGGATTGATAATACAATTGGAGCAGTCAGTGGTATATGGATCAGGTTTTAGGAGCAGGCAGGAAAGCACGGAGTAGGAGGCGAAGGCGACAGTACAACAAGCACTGTGTACAGTCAATCGGAAGACAGAGTGTGAAAAGGTTGTCTATAAGAAGGACAGTGAGTACGAGCAGGCAGTACTTTAATCGCTGGCGACAGTCAGTAGGGGTGCGCAGTAGCCAATTAGTACTGGCGCTGGGCACGAGCGCGCAGTGTAAGCAGCCACCCGGAGCAGTCAGAATTCAGAGTGTGCAGTCAGAGTGAGTGGAACGTGTGAGCAGCTCGTTGTTATGTAGTAGGGAGCACTAGGCACAGTATGCGTGAGGAGGCAGCGTGAGCTGGCAGTGAGTTAGGACAGTAAGAACAGTTAGTAGGGCGCGTGAGTAGTCAGTAGGACCTGGTAGTGTGCGGAGTAGTAAGCACTCCGCAGCAGTAGGCAGAGCGAGAAGTCACTGCAGTGTGAGAAGGCAGTGTGAGCAGTCAGTTGTAGCAGAAAGAGTGAGTGGTCATTAGGAGCTGCCTATTAGGCGCAGGCAGAGTGAACCGTTAGTTGGAGGAGGGGGACTGATCAGGCAGGGCGAACAGTCAACCGGAGCAGACAGAGTGACTGGTCAGCAGAAGCAGGCGGAGTGAGCAAACGTCAGAAGGAGCAAACGAGGCGATCAGGCAGAGCAAGCAGTCGAGAGGAGCAGCCAGAATGAAATGCCAGCAGTAACAGGCTGTGTTAACAGTCAGTAGGAGCAGGCAAAGTGAGCAGTTAGTAGGAGCAGGCGGGGTGAACAGTCAGTAAGAGCAGGCAGAGTGCAGTCAGTAGGAGCAGGCAGAGTGAACAGTTAGTAGGAGCAGGCAGAGTGAACAGTCAGTAGGAGCAGTCAGAGTGCAGTCAGTAGGAGCAGGCAGAGTGAACAGTTAGTAGGAGCAAACGGGGCGATCAGGCAGACTTGCGACAGGTAGGAGTGATTTGGGACATCCTCGCTGGTCTCGGGTTAGCTGAGCAGAAAGTCACTTGGGGGCATATTATCAAGCGGCAGCGATAATTATCGCTGACCGCTCTTAGCGTGGGGAATAGTATCGCCGGCTATCGCTGAAAATTATCGCCATGCTAGCGCTGTATTACCAACGCTTAGCGCAAAGGCGATAATTTTCCAGTGATAGCGGTGTTTTCCATGGAACATCGCTGGTTTTTCAGCGATGTTCCATGGAAAAACGGCGATAATCCTGTGAATAGGGCCTGTGGTCTTAGCCACACAATCCACCCCCCATGTTAGGTATGCCTTAGTCAGGAATTTAGCAGACGTTAAATTCCTGCGTTAAGGCATACTTAACGCGATTTAAAATATCGCTAACCCACGTTGCTAATATGGCGATACCTGGGTTAGCGATATTTCCCCATGTTGTTTTCACAGGCACGCCTCCTTTGCATCTCATTAGCGATGCGATGGGAGGCGTGCAGAAAACGGACGCTAATTCAATTAATCACGCGCTAGCGTGTCCTTGATAATTAGGCGATAAAATTATCGCCGCTTTTCGTCCGAAAACGGACGCTAAAGCGGCGATAATTCTTTAACGCCGCCTTGATAATATGACCCTTGGAGTTTTCTGAGTTGAACTCCTCAAAGTTTCCTGGCTGCAACATCTTTTATCCTGCTTAATGTCTGCAAGTTTATATTCCACAGCACCTTCAGTATACATTGTATGAAGATGGTGTTTGTTTAGGTGGCCTTTGCTTGGTATTTCTTCCTTAGGTTTTTCTTCTCTCTGTATTGTGCATACATTCTTCATTTTCACCCAAAATGTCCCTAGTTTTAATTGTTTCGTTGAGGAGATGACTCTTACGAGAGAGTATACGATTGAAAATTAGTATCCTGCAGATGCTTAATATTTTTGTCTCAAACATAACTTAAACACATTGGCAGTACCAATAGCTCTGGCTAAACACTTACAAGGTCCCAAAGGCGAGACTGATGCATTGCAAATGCTTGTTTTTAGAAGCTGCAAAATACTTATGTTGCTTAACAGGTTTACTATCCCACTGGCATTATTTTGTTCTATGTAGTCTATTATACCATTATTCTCAAGTCAAATTGTTTTGTTCTTTTTCTTTTTTTCGCTCAAAGCACCATAGTCTTTGACTTTTGTTTGTTATTTCGCTTTTTGGAAAATCGCCTTTGTTATTTAAAACGACTAGTTGCGAACTTAGGGCCTGGTTTGGCGGACGGTTACTAGGTCACTAATGTGACTGATATCCCGTCCCTTTTATTACAAGTGAATTACATCCTATTTCACTTGTATTAAGAAGGACGGGATATCCATCACGTTTGTGATGGAGTACTCGTCTGTTAAACTTTAAATCAGGGCGTTAGATGTGCTTGAACACAGCTTATCTTCTCAATACTTATGACTTTTCAGTTCTTCTGCCTTATGACTAGGCCTGGGTGCAATTTTCATTACACTGTCATAAACATATGAATTTTCACCATTTCATTATGTGTCTTATACCAAATTCCCGAAGAATCGACTAGTTGTGTATTAAACACCGTTCCTACAAAAATCCAGTTGCAGGAACATAGGAACAATGCAAATGACTAGAATGTGAGTGGGTATTGTGCGTGGCATTTTTTTTTATTGTCTCCTATTTATTTTTTTAGCACAAAATGGACTCTAGGACACATTTTCCAATAAACAATGGCGCTGAACGTTGGATTTACATTTTGTGTAGTTTTGCACAATTATTCAAAATGTTTATGTAATTACGCAAAAGAAACTTTTACGAATTTGGCACATCCCTAATTCTGTCCCTTTCTGTTTGCAGAGTGCAAATTATCAAAGACAAGCCGAAGACCCTTGTTCAGCCTACCATGTCAGTGATGAATCTTAACATTGGTGCAAGGACATGAAAGAACTGTTGTGCAGTCCTTTTTTCCAGCTCGCTTTCAAATTAGCATTTGCTGGGTTTATGGTCTTCTAGCTCGTCGATTTGTACACGTGGGTTTCACTGTGGTTGTGGCATTAAAACATATTATATTGAATGGAGCAACAATATTCAACAAAGAGCAAAAGTGCTGCAATTACCTATTCACTAAATTACCCCTATTTCAGAAAAAGGCATGAATGCACATCATGTTTCATTGCAGTCTAGAGAGAATCTACGCCTTTTACGGCTGCACTCTGACAGCAACACTTAAAGTAGCCTGAATGCCTCAAATTACACATTCTTAAATAGTTTGACATATTCTTTACTTTATCTAATCCGTTTAATGGTTACTTCATGTTTCCAGTGGGAATTATGCAGGCATCTGCATGACATCAGTATAGCTGGCATACAAATTACACAATAATAGAATCTCTTATCACATTATTTTAAAGTACAGTATACAAAAGAGACTTATCATGGCTGACATGCAACTATCTGGAAAATGATTCCTTTTTAAATGCACTGTATGTGCTCGAAAATTCCAGGGGAACAAAAATGTTAGGAAGGCGAATGAGAGAAGCACAAGCATGTTGTGTGGTGTTTCTTGTCAAGAACACTGTATGTTTGCAAGAGATACTTGTTCAAACCCGAGTACTAACAGGAAACCTGAGAAGGATGAAGATTTGGGCCGGGATAAACCATGTAGAAGACAATGATAGGCCACGTCAATTAACTGGATATATCTGATCGTGAAATAAGTTTCTGGTATCGGAATACAGGCACCTAATAGACTAGCAAAGACTGAGCATTGAACCTGATGCTCATGATGGCTAAGGCATAATGAATTCTTTATTCTCACAGCAGATTTCACCTTCACTAGAGTGGACGAAGCACTACGTTTTTAATATTGGTAGAGGAAATTGCACGACTTTAAGGCTTTCCCTCCATGGTGGCACTAGATATGTGGGAGAATACTCCATAGTTCATAATTCTATGGATAAAGAGTTGTAAATGCAATGTTTCTACTCTGTTTTAGGAAAAGAGAATGTCTAACATTACATGAGTGAGGCTTTATGTCTACTCATGTGTTTCAGTTTACGCATTTTTAATTTTAATGTGTGTGGTTTCCAGACTCTGACACACACTTAACTCATCTTCTTCCTCTCTGGCTGTGTACAAAGGAGCTCAGGTCCGACCTTCATTGTTTAATTAATATTAGAACATTGGAATGTTGAGAGCTCCATTGAAGACAATGAAGTAGCTCTGGGTTTATAATGACTGGTAGAAGTCAGTAGCATCAACATTCCAATGTTTGTCTTCATGCTTCTCCCTTTTTAATTTAGAACATTCTACCCTTAGTGGATGGAATGTTCTAATAGCTTTATAGCCCTTCTGCCTCAGGCTATACTGGTTGTTAAAGGCCAACACCAGTCCTATAACTCGGGTTCAGGGCCTTTAGGAACTGGTATAGCCCTCTGCAGCAGGCTATAAGGCCATAGCATGAAATTCAGTTAGGTCTATGGTCTTGCGTACACTGTGACATTTATAAATTGTAATGTTTCTGTTCCTGATGTTCCTGGATAGCACAGATTTACTACTGTATACAATTTCAAGGTTACTTCCTTTGACTGAACAGAAGTGCTTTTTATATTCTGAATGTGGTATTGTTTTATGTGTTAGACAGTATAGCATATTCATTAGATTTAAGACAAATGTCAATATTACCATGCAGAATGTTTTCCAGTTACCTATTTGTTGTGATATGTAACTTTCTTTGTCACACCACAATGACTGCACAGTTTCCCTGCCTAAATTGTATAGAGGCTCACGATATTGGGGACAAGTCAGGATTTCTTTCCAGACAATTAGAGAGCTGAGCCTATTGTGGTCTGCTTATCAATCTACACTTGGAATATTTTTCACGTTCCTACTCTTCAGCCCTACTGAGCAGCCTTGATGACAAATGCCCCTTGAGTCCCACTTACCTAATGCTAGACTGTATTTGGTGAAGGCTATTGACAAGATTAGGGCTTAGTTTCCACTTTCAATGAGTTCACATTTATTTGTCTTATGACCATTTTGAAAAGACTGACTAAGCAATGCCTTTGAATTGATTCTTAATTTTTAATAAACCTTCATGGTTTGAACTTTGAATCTTGAATCCTGTGAACTTTCCTGAGTGGATTTTCTTTGTTCTCTGGGTAAAGGCTATATTAATTGTATGGCTCTCCCCTGGAATAGACTCACACAAAGCCCTGATCTATCAATCAGCTCTTTTGATGTGAAAAGTACCGACAGATACCCCTGTCAAGGTAGGAGACACTGTGGATGTAAAACCTCTGAAGGAAATTTCACCAGACTGTACCCAGAAAAAGAGGAACCATTGTCAGTAGCCACATACAGTATTTTCTTTACAAACTTTGGCCCATATTAAGCAACATTCACACAGCAATGAGCTGTCCAAAATCAGTAGCGCTGCATTTGAAAAAATGAGAACAAATTGTGCCACTCCTGATTTAGAAGATGATGTCACATGGTACAGATGATCTCCCTCACCTCCAATAGCAACTGGAGAACCAAACTTTGAACTCATGTGATTGGTCTATGTCCAACTCCCACTGAGACAGTTTGGAATCTGTGTATCTACATCAGTGACAAGCTATCTTTTGTTGATTGTTATGTGTCCATAGTCCCACCTGCATGCTTTCTGCAGCTAGAAATGTTTATATGTGGCAGTCATTATTGCCTTGATCCATTCATGACTGAACTCTGGTAACTGTTTCAGCTCAGTTAGATGAATGTGAAGACTCCAACAGAACAAAGAGTGGTGAATTTATTACCAGAAAGTACCTCCTCCACCAACTGATAGACAGCAACTGTCCTTTTTTTTAACCTCCTCAACATTCAACAAAAAGCATTCTAAGGACAAGAATATTTCATCAAAGTTTTCCAAATGTAATTTTCTATGCACACACATATATACACACACACACACACATGTACACATTACCAGAGATTTTACACACTTCTCTTTTTATAATATAACCAAAATATTAATCACCAAAAATAATAAAAAGTTCAGAAAGAAGGAAATGTACAGTTATTCAAGGACAAAGCCTTTCAGATGAGTATGACTTTTGCATTTTCTTAAGGAAGATCAAGAGAGCTTTAAAGATCTCATGTAGACATGAAGAATCTTCTTTTCCTCCTTTGTTCTAAAAAGCAGTTTTCTTTCCAATCGTATCAGAAAAAAGTTCATGCTAAGAATCACTCCACCTAGATTCCATATGTGTTCATTTTCTCTTTTAGCCCCCTTCTTTAAATAAATGACTATTTCCTCAAGTTGGGTACATTTTGATTCACTTACATGTCTCATGATAACTTTCACCACCACTATATCTCCCACACTGTCAGTCCTACAGTTTAACGTTTCCCAAACCTCAAATTCCTTTATGATTGTCTTTACCTCTCTCCGGTCATTACATTTGCCATCTCCATCACCAAGAAGTCTCTTGTTCACCCAACCAGGACATATATTAGCCTTCCTTCCTCTAAACATTTATAAAAGAACTCTCCTCATCCTGGAATGTGAATACAAGCAATATATTTCCATTTTCTTTTTCATTTCATCTCCCACCTCCTCCTCAGACTTTGGCCAACTTTGCACTATCTCTCAATGTCCTGTTAAACCTCTCCAACATTCAATTGGTTTTAGGGTGATACAAAGCCCACTTATTGTGGACACTCCTTAGATTAACAAGAAAACCCACTATCTTTTTCAATGTAAACTGGACTCTATTATCTAACAATATAGTCTCAGGTTTACCTTCCCCCTGAAAATTTTGGTCAAAGAATTTACAAACATTTGGTGTTCAGATATCCCTCACTACAGGCACCTCCAGTCACTTGAAGTAAAAGTCCATAACAACCAAGAAGTATTGAGAAAATGTCTTCTGTCTCATGTTAGGCAGGACCAAGTATGTCAAATGACATTTCTGCCCCAGGACCAGAGGATAAAGGCTGGCATGTCATCAGCAGAGTCCTTATTCTTGGCACTGTGTCACTACGTGAACAGTCTATAAATTCCCTTGCTTGCCTTTCCACAACAGATCCATGGTAGGCCACCAAAAATCATTCCTCAACCTTTTCTTGGAAAATCCCAAATGATGAAAAAAAACGAAATCAATCAATAGTTTTTTGATACCCATTGGTACTGATCATGTGCCTCTAAATAAGAACCCTTCTTGTCCAGATAATGCATTTCTTACTTGCTAATGTTCCATTTCTGTCCTCCACCCTTCTTTTACATTGCTGCAAACAGCTTGCAACTCTGTTCTTTTCTTTTTCCCATTCGTTCTAGAAACTTTTCAGTCTATCACTGCACACACCTACATATCCTCATCCGCCAAATCAGTACGATCCTCAGCATTTAGTTCTACATTCTTTATTACTAATCTCAGCAATGAATCCATCATCTTGTTCTCCAGTCCAGAAATATAGGGCAAAATGTGTGAAAGTTTGGTGATTCATAAACAAGTCACAAACTGGTTTGCAACTGCAAAAACATGACATCGTAATGTATCTAAAATTGGTACTAGCTCATTCACAAATACTGCATAGCGAAGCAAAAACCAAAGCTTCATTCAATAGCGATGATAAATTGCAGTTCATATATAGCAATTATTAATACCAATTTGTTAAGATGTTTCAAACATTTGCAGATTGTGAAGTCACAAAAAAGGCTTTCTGCACTCTCAAATACCACCAAATGGAAGCAAGGAGTAAGCAGGTGTTAACTATACAAGCTGGACCAGAGAGCAAATCTGTTTCTCCGAAATGTGTGCACTTTATCCAGTAGCAAGGTAAATGAGGGTCCTGGCAGCAATAGAAGAGGAGGAGACAGAAGATAATTTCTAGGCACATGGTCACAATAGTTTGTAAAAGAGAAGAGTGTATATATTTGGTGTATAAGTTGAGCAGACAGTTGATGTTTTCCCATATCTATGATTAGGATCCTGTACTGGGTATGGAAACTCACAAAAGTGAGGACATTTATGCATGCAATCAACTTTTTACGTTCAAACAGTTACTAGAGAATAATGGCCAAAGCATTATCGAGCTTATTGAAGTTCTTAAATGCTCTGGGGGATATTCTCAAGAACGTGCGATAATCATCGCCAAAATAGGTTAACGCGAGTTTTCATATCGCCGTCTATCGCGGGAAAATAACCCTGTGTTAACGTGGCATTCACAACACGGCGGTAACATGCGATAGTACCCCGATAACGCGGCAAATGTCCGCGATAACACTACCGGGACGGCGATAAAAATCTCAACCTGAACGTGAAAAAAGTTGCGATGTGCCCAACCGCGACAAAAAATCCAGTGATAAGCAGCGCCAGGCCTGCAAGTCCCACGAGTCAGGCTGCAAAAAGCACAATAAAAGCGGCAACACAAAACACAAACAAAACACAAACAACTGCGAAGCACCATGGAGGTAGCCGGAGCAAGCACAGAGGACAACCAGAACCCCACAAGCCCCACGGAGGACCAGCCTGGGACCTCGGTGTCAGGGAAGGGCAAGGAGAAGAAGAGGAAGACGCGGTTCAGTCCGCAGGTAAACAGGATCCTGATCACGGAGGTGATAGAACACCATCAACAACTGTACGTCACCTCCACTGTGTCATTGGCAACACAAAATACAATATGCAGTCCATCCTGGACAAGGCGAATGCAGTCGGAGTGTTGAGGAGGGCAATGGACGAGGTCAAGAGGCGCTGGAATGATGTGAAGTGCAAGACCAAGCAGAAACTCGCAGACAACCAGAAGGCAGCAATGCAGACTGGAGGTGGGAGTCCAGTGCCACAGGAGGAGCTGGATGAGATGGAGGAAATGGTGACCACAGTCATCAGTGTGGAGACGGTGGCAGGAGTTGGGGGATCGGACACTGCGCAACATGACCCGACACAACAGCAACAGGGTGAGTAACCACCAGGGACCGGGGAGACGGGGGGAGATGGGCACAATGGCACCCATGCACAATTAAGTAGAGCATCTCTGCAGACAAACCATGGCCAAGAGTCACAACACCAACCAAGAGCCCAAGTTACCCAAGTCTGCAACATCACAGCACTGCATAAGCACAGAAGTGAAAGCCAAAGGGATAAGGACCAGCCAAATCAGAGCTGAAGGGGCAACTCACCTACAATGCAGCACACACACATAAGAATCAGAGCACCTCAACATTTACAACAATGTCGAACGAACAGCAACACCAGCACAACAGAACAGAGGACACAACTGCTGCCGCTTGTGTGAGGAAAATGGCCATTCGCATGTGGCATAGCAGGAAACTGTGAGATGATAATATACTAGTACAACCCCACATCCCTGATGGTGTAGTAATGCATGTATGGCCGTGACCCAAATAGGCAGTGAGACACACATTGTCATACAAATCAACACTCATCACAGTTGAATACAAGTGAAGGTGCGTAGACTTTATTAGCATATGCGTGTCAGTACGGCCAAGATAAGTGCCACAACATGCAGACCAATGCAGCAGTATGTCAGAACGTGGAACGTTGCCAAGCGCCGCTGTCCACTCCGGGGGAGTGCCGCACCATTCACAGGTGTGTGTTTACCCGCGTTGTTGTCCGCTCATGTATTCGGAGTCCAGGCGAATGCAGCCATGTCCACTGTCGTCGTGGGAGAGGTGACCAGAACCTCAAGTTCCAACAAGGTGTCAGGACATGTGCAATGTGTTCCAAACTGTTGTGTCTGCAGGTACGTAGTTACACATCCATGAAAGCTAGTGCAGCTTCGTAGGCAATCATTTCCAACATGAGGTCGTCGTCGACTTCATCGAACAGGACGGCGAGGCTAACCATTAGCAGGTCCGGACAGATGTGCTGCGTCCACCCCCTTTCACCAATTAGCACTACAGCCCAATAGGGAGCGGCTCAATTTGCTCACTGCACACGAGGAGTTCTGCAATCTCCCAGGTCCAGCTGCCAGCATGTATGCCAAGTATCGAGGCATCCCATAGACGGGTGTAACGGTGACACTCATGGTCGTGGGCCAACAGGGGGTGCACACACATGTCAAAATCCAGTTCGGCTACCGTCCTGTTGGATAGGCAGACATCCATGGACCACTCAAATATGCATGAGCAACAATGCAACACAGGCTGCATGCAGGTGACGTTGGCAAGGCGGAAGCTTAGCCGGTAACTGATCCGCAGCACTACAATGGCAGTGCCCCCAGTAAATGCAGCATACGTGCACGGTACAGTTCCACGTGACAGGGGTTGTGCAAGTGTCCGGGATGGTCTGCCATTGCGTTGGTGGCTCTGGTTGAAGCGGCACTGTTCTGACCTGCGCCAGTTCTGTAGATGAAATGCCACAGCTCGGAGCAATGAGTTGTTTTAGTGTGCAACGGTTGTACACCTGGGATGGTGTGGGAGTAAGTGTGAAGGCCATTCCATGCAAGATAACTTCGAGCAAGGACTTCTGTGTGTGGGGTGTGCATACGTTGGTCTTTCGTCGGGCCGTGCGTAGTGTGGGAGTCGTCATCAGCTGCTATAGTATCTGTCAGGGGGTGCCGGGCACATGCAATTCCGAGGTCGGAGGTGCAGATGTGCTTCCGCCTGATAGCTCAGACAAAGGAGCATTCATCCCTAATGTTAGTTTCTCATCTGCTTGCATTCAGGAACTGTGAAGTGGCTTGTTGGGGGTGGGGTGGGATGTGTGCGACTTTGGGATTCATGTTCGACATGTCTTGCATGTGGCAAATGAGCGGCATCACTGTGTGTTATGTTGTCTCACAGCTGCTCCTCCCTCCCCCGAGCCTATTTACTTGTGTGTGCTGCGCGGTTGCATCACTGGCACTCCTACGGCACACCATTGTCATGCCTGTCTGCGCATGTCCACAAGCCTGACAACGACACTGTGATGTTGGCCGTTGGAGGTGGGCGGCCACGTGAGTGTAGGCCTGTGGGAAGGATAGGGCGGACACAGATGTAGAGTTCAATGCTGGCTGAACTTGCGCCGCGATTAAGGCTAGGCATTTGGCTTATGCTGCGGCAATACAGATACACACAACACTTGGCATGTATGAGCCAAGACCCCGAGCGGTCTTGCGCTCCTTCATTTCCCCGTTCGTGCGAGCCCGCCCTCCGGGTGCATGCTACATTGCAACATTGTCGATTGTGGACTGGGTGGCGCCGACACTACAACAGTGACAAATTCATTAGTTACTTCCTTGCCCAGGCCAGAACTGAACCACGCCCAGAGCCCCGGGGAAATCCTTCACACCCCTACGCTGGCTTGGCGTATGCCGGCCCAGCCCACTCCGCTTACACTTACAGGGGGGGACGACAAAGCTACGTGTCCAAGGTCATACCCACTGCCTGAGGTGACATGGTTGCGTCCGCTGTCCACAGCACAATGTAATGTGGTAGGGCCCTGGCTCATCATGCATACATAAGGACCACACGGACACACTTAGATAGATAGTTGAACTGGCTACAAGCATGTGCGCTCGGCCCCTTTTTATTACCAGGGTCACATGTCCAGTGACGCCTGTGCTGGATGGGTGTGGGGTGAGTGTAAGCCAGCCCTCAGGGAGTGGTTGGTGCTGGAAACAACTAGAACAGTGATCATCGGATCACACACACAGATTCAATCATAAAGGGTCCATGACTTGCAGTGCACTGAGGTAGGGGCACCAGAGCTGAGCGTGCTCATGTGAAGGAATTGTTAATGATTTGGTCCCTTCGGGATATTCCTGCTGCAGCTGCAGTGGGGTGTGGTACACCTGCCTCATCTTCATCATCATCGTCCCAGGTCTTCCCCACTGCCTGAGGTGACTGTTGCGTCCGCTGTCCACAGCACAAAACTCAATCATGAAGGGTCCATGTGTTGTGGTGCACTGAGTTAGTGGCACCTGAAGAGCTGAGCAGGGTATCAAGCTGGGGATGGCATCCAAGATAGGTGTGAGCAACTTAGATAGGCTGGCTGTGAGACTCCTCTGACTCTGGCAGTTGTTGGTTGGAGGTGGTCCTGGCGGTGGTGGCGGGTGTGCAGCCAGCGATGATGGTGTGTCCTTGCAGGTCAGGATTGGATTTGGTTTGTGAGCCCTGCTGACCGCAGTGTAGGCCGGAGGCAGCGGTCAGAAAGGGCACACAGCCACGTGACGATGACTTGTGGTGCACTGAGTTAGTGGCACCTGGAGCGCTCGGCGGGTGCGCCGCCTGCGCTGATGCGTCGTCCAGGCGGCCCGCCCTGGAAGCAATGTCTGTTGTATACTGGACTCTGCCATAAATGAATCAAGACTCAATTTGATTTGCGAGCCCTGCTGACCGCAGTATAGGCTGGAGGCAGCGGTCAGCAAGGGCACACAGCCACGTGGCGTCGACTTGTGTTGCACAGGGTCAGTGGCACCTGGAGCGCTCAGCAGGTGCACAGCCAACGACGATGCATCATACGGGCGGGCCGCACTGGGAGCAATGTTTTTCGCCTACTGAATTCTGCCTCAATATTGCCATGTGGCGTCGACTTGTGTTGCACAGGGTCAGTGGCACCTGGAGCGCTCAGCAGGTGCACAGCCAACGACGATGCGTCGTCCGGGCGGGCCGCACTGGGGGCAATGTCTGTTGACTAGTGGTTTCCTCCATTGACAGAAATGTGGCACGATTTGAATTGTGGGACCTGCTGACCGCAGTGTAGGACTAAGGTAGTATCCGGCACACACATGACTCCATGTTGCTGTGCCGCTAGATGCGCTGGGGGCCTGTGTCGCGGAGTCTGGAGGTCACGGCGGTGGACTCGTGGCAGGGTGAGGTGCGCCGCCCTGGCAGATGCGTTGCACATCACGGAAGAGAACCACGCCCAGAGCCCCGGCCTTTTTATCAGCACTCCTACGCTGGAGTGGCGTACGCCGGCCCAGCCCACTGTGCTTACGCTTACAGGGGGGGACGGCACAGCTACATGTCCAAGGTCTTCCCCACTGCCTGAGGTGACATGTTTACGTCCACTGTCCACAACACTACATACCCCAGCAGTATGTGTCCACATGGACATGTCTGTGCTCTGCATTCTGTGGTCTGTCCAGCACATCACCGCCACACTTGGCATTGTGTACATTCTTCTTCATGGGTGAGTTGCCTCCTTCACACATACTTGGTTCCCACCTCTCCCCACATTCTGCACTTGTGTGGCTGACGGGCCATGCCGTTTTCGGAAGGTCCGCTGTCTTGTCCTATGCTGCCTCTGTGGTAGTCCAGGGGGAGTGGTGCGGAGGGGGGGGTGGTCCTGGGGGTGGTGGCGGTGGGTGTTGTGGCCCTCTTGGGTCTCCGGGCTGCATGTTCATTGTCTCCATGGCATCTGTGGATCTTTAGATGTGGCTCTGGGCTGGGCTCCCTTTCATACTGCAGTTTGTCGTCCTGCTTTACACCAGTAAAAGGCAGGTGTTAAATCCCTGCTGCTAACGCGCCTTATCGCCTGTTTTTGGGTCGCATCGCAGATCTGGCTGGTCGTTGAGAATATCGCGAAGTGGAGTTTTCATGTGTTTGTGCACGGGAACGCCTACTCTGCATATCATTAGCGTTAGTTGTCTCTCTCATCCGTGGCAATGTTTTTTGAAGCAGCTATCGCTGGTATACTGGCGATGTGGGGAGTTTGCACCAGCTTGTGAATGGGGCGATAATTCTTTCGCCACTTTTGCTGCGCTAAAGTGCCGTTAACTCGGCGATGAGTCCTTGTGAATATGCCCCTCTGTTGTTTAAAATAAATACACGCATTAACTTTCCCAATAATGTACAGCGACGGAACAACATCAAGCTTGATTGTTTTACGATGTCACAGTCCCCGCTAGTGATATGTTGTGTAGATGGGTTACGAGTTCTTATCTGACCACCTGCTGTCAATGAATTTCCTTACTGCAATCATAAACATCGCAAACACAAGGAGATGATGGATGGAGCGCTGAAACTTTTCAGACACTCACCCCCAGTCACAGATCTGGGTTGAATCCATCATCGTTCTTTAGCTCACTTCGCCACCCCAGTTCAGACACAGCTATATGCAAATCAGTCTTGACCCTGTGCCTCATGGGTACAGTCCAGCCCGAACTGCCAAGCCATGTCTTCCCTGGACCGGAAACAAGCATCCTGGGACCGGTTTCGGGCTAACAGCCCTCATCAGCCAGGCTAGCTTGAATCCAGTGGCAAAGTGAGCAAGGGACCCACGTCTGGGCATACCCTGCCAACTTAGGGCAAACAAAGCAAACACAAGGAGATGATGGACGGAGCGCTGAAACTTTTCAGACACTCACCCCCAGTCACAGATCTGGGTTGAATCCATCATCGTTCTTTAGCTCACTTCGCCACCCCAGTTCAGACACAGCTATATGCAAATCAGTCTTGACCCTGTGCCTCATGGGTACAGTCCAGCCCGAACTGCCAAGCCATGTCTTCCCTGGACCGGAAACAAGCATCCTGGGACCGGTTTCGGGCTAACAGCCCTCATCAGCCAGGCTAGCTTGAATCCAGTGGCAAAGTGAGCAAGGGACCCATGTCTGGGTATACCCTGCCAACTTAGGGCGAAAAAGCAAACACAAGGAGATGATGGACGGAGCGCTGAAACTTTTCAGACACTCACCCCCAGTCACAGATCTGGCGGTGGTATGCCATAGCATCATGGACATTTGGGATTCTAATGATTTGAAGTGTGATAAAATGGTTAAGGATTATACTAAAATCTGAGTGCTTGCCTTTGTTTTGTGTTCATGATTTATGCTATTTAGACGGTTATGTGGCAGAATAACCTCTGGGCTTAAGCATCTAAGTTGACTCAACATTGTATTATGTACTAGTGTGTTATAACCATTACTGCCTAAATTGTAAATTGTAAAACCTATCTTAAAATGACATGTAAAATTATGCCCTTAAATATGAAACATTACATCTTTTGCTGATAACAAATAACTATATAAAAATTACCAACCTTATTGCCAAAGAATTGCCAAAACAGTAACACTGTAGAAACTCCAAAAAGGGACGTTCAATGCCACAGCAGATATTCCAAATGATATTGCCCCTGAAATAATGTAAAAATGAATTTCTCCCCAAAAGATGCAACAATAAAACACTGGGATAGTATACCAAATACATAAACAAAAATAAAAACAATGTTTGAAAAAGAAATCCAACACATTTTCTTTAATAGAAAAGTGTGAAACACAACTCCAAACAGGAATGCTATTTTGTACCTGCATAATTAAGACATTTTCACATTCCCACCCTTATAGCCCAACGAGTAGAAATTTTACTAACTTCCACATAAATGCACCACCAATGTCCTTATTTATTACTAAATAATAACCCCATGAACCCCTGACTATAAAACATTCAGCACTAAATAGCTTAGTACAAATGAACGTAAACAAGATATTGTAACTACTCTACACCTAATCAACCTATTTAATCCAAATTAAACTTCTCTTAGAATATTTGACAAAATGAGAACCTACTGCCACTGTCCTCGATGTCCGCTGGCTCATGAAAAAAACACTCTACAGCAGACATACTTGTGAAAACAAATGGCAAAATTAAAAAATTGATAAGAAAACTTAAATGCATTCCAGTCAGTGTAAAAATCTATTTTTTTAACTTTGGAAATGTAAAATATCTATATGCACTCTTAAAATGTCAATGTACAAATTATCTATAATAATTCAAATTTGTTCTATTGTCTTTGTAGTTTTATAAATCATACCCTCACATGCATCCTGG
Source organism: Calotriton arnoldi (assembly GCA_963921515.1). Classification (NCBI taxonomy): domain Eukaryota; kingdom Metazoa; phylum Chordata; class Amphibia; order Caudata; family Salamandridae; genus Calotriton; species Calotriton arnoldi. The sequence continues at coordinate 725,843 of CAWUFW010007746.1, read as the reverse complement.
TGGGCATCAAAACACACACTGACTTAAAACACATTCTGGCTTAATTATAAAATGACAATAACTTTATTCCTAAAAGTGAAGTGGTTTTCAATGTGTAATTATTAAAAAAAAAACCCTCTGTTCACCTGACCGCCGACTGCCGCCGTCTGCACACGCCGTGAATCCGTGGCCGTAACCTGCGTAACCGGCATAACCTGCATGTTCTGCGGGACCTGCTCCTGGAAGCAGTGCCGGAAATGCTGAAACGCCGAACCGCCGGCGTGCGGGCAGAAACGTGGATACGCCGGAGGCCAAGGACTGCGAAAATTGCTGGCGGCTGGCCGACGAAGTTGAACTCGAGGGGAGGAGATGTGCGGTGGAGCCCACGGTCTCCGTGATTGCCCAGTTGCCAAGGTCCCAGCCCATAGAAGAGACCTGGTGCCACAGCCAGCACGAGCAGGACTGGTGCTCGCCCCGGTGCTTGCCCTGAAGTAACCACAGAACAAGCTTCTGGATATCGATGGTACCCACCCCAGGTAGGGATAGGGCACCTGAGTGGCCCATTAGCAAGGGGGTGTGGGAGCAGCCACCTATAGGCCGCCTACAGGAGGACGGGACAAATAAAATTGGACTTTGGGGGACTCAAGTGAAGCTACTTCTTGGGCGGTGGAGCTACGGAACGTAAGGCGGGGAGTCGGTAAGGTCGGATGGTGAGCAGATGTAAGTACTTGGAAAGCATTTGGGAGAGAGATAACTCTGAAAATGTTTGGTAAATACTAATTGCCCCTCCCTGATTATTCTGACTGGAGCAGTGCAGTCACAGAAAAAGCTTGACTTATATCTGGAAAAAAAGTGGGCCGTGGGCATTCTTCGAGCCAGGGTGGGCAAGTTAACAGAAAGAAGGATATGGCTCTGGGGAAAACCAAAGCCCGCAAGGGACAAAATACTTGTGTAAAGGCAACCAAAACCTTAGAAGTAGGAAAAGCGTTGAAAGGAATTAAAAATAAGAGGGAAGGAAACAACAGCTGGGTGGAGGAAGTAACCCCAGGGACAAGCTGTAATAAACATTCCAAACGTTTGGAGGCTAAAACCCCCAAACAAAATAAAACAGAAGGTACAATAAATGGAGCATCTGTCACTAAGTCAATAAAAGACTTTGTAGATAAACACTTTATGAAGAATCAACTAACAATCGACCCACAATCACGGGGGATGAAACAAGCAATAGCAGAAAGCCTGATATTACAGGATGTGGATTCGTCCTATGTCTGCCCGCATAATATACCAAATATAAGTGATCTTCTGCTAGAGCCAAGACTATCCACGTCGCCCTGCTTCTTCACTGACCTTGAGCTGCGGAATTCAGAGGGGGAGGGGAGCATAGACAGTGAACATATTAGCATGGGACCGACGGTCGGAGAAGGAGTTCAAATGGAGATAAATAAAAGAATGGAATCGCAGCCAGCCATAGGGAATGACCTGACAGAAGGCTCAATATCTAACCTCGAGATGACAGCTACCTCAAGTGCCTCACTGCTAGAAGTAATGCTGATCCTTCAAAAAACGCTGCAAGGTCTATTGGAAGTATCAGTGATGAACAATTACATTTTAAAAACCCAGAAAGACCAGTTACAACTGATTGTGGGGGAACTGAAACAAATTAAAGAGCATATGGCCTCAATAGGTTGACCAGTTATTGAAGAAAAATCAGTGGAAAGTACTCATCAGCAGAGGGGAGGGGAGAACGATGTATCCCCACAGATTGAAAATCAATGTGTGTTTATTTCACGTTATCCAATGCTCATAAACAAACTGGGTGAAGCAAGGAGTTATAAACAATATATACCTAGGACAAAGAGATTGGTGAAAAGGTGTAGGAAGGGGAACAATATGGATATAAAATATAAGGAAAAGGAAACCACTAATATAGAAGGAGGGTTCAGTAGGGCAGAAACCCCCCCAAAAAAAGAGCACAGTGTAAGAAATGTAGAGTTAAAAATGGGCACTGGAAAAGCAATGGACATGGTGCGGAAGGGTAGTGAGCAAAAGAAAACGTTAGATAGATCAAAGAATGTCAGAGCTCAGGCATTGAGTGCCAATGTGTGTGCTAAAGGTATGAATAAATCAAGGGGAAGTAATGAGAGAAAAGAGAAAATGGAGGAAAGAAAGGGGAAAGGGAATGGTAAGGAAACTCCATTAGAAAATGATTTATAGCTTTACCTTGAAATAATACATCAAAAGAATAAAGGAAAGAAGGTTAAGAAACTGAGCCCATTAAATCGGTCTTGACTTCTGTCTTCCTTCTCCAAGTGTGCAAAACTGAGTGATAAAGGGACTAATGACCTAAGACAGGTGGGATTCATTGTAAATCGCAAGGGGGAAGAAATAACAAAGGTCTTGTTATACTCACGACTGGTTAAGTCAGCACTATTAAATGCTGAGAAGGAGTTACTTATAGAAGGGATTAGACATACCACCAGACAGGAAATCTTGGAAGGGGATAAATGTGAAAAACCGCTCGTGGACGGACATGCCATTGTCGATAACACACAGACCACGGAACAATTACCAATGCAGAACTCTATGAATATCCACAAATGTGACCTGAACATTATGAAATCATGAATGCTCAAGCCTTGAAAAAGCCCTGGTCTGATTGACATTGAAGGGCAAAACACGTGTCGGCTGTTCAGGATCTCTCTATGCATTTGTTCTCATCAAAAGGAATGGGCTGATTAATTTATCTTTTTAAATAAAAGATTATATTGGAAATTACCAACTGGTACCTTGAATGATATCTACATAAAGGAGAACCGTGAATTGGAGGAGGAGGTAGTCTCACACCAAAGTAATGCTTAATAAATGAGGTACTAAAGGTTCAATACCTCGAGAAAAGCCTCCCCATTAACTGAACTAAGGCATTAATACTCAGGAAGAGACCTCGTGAACCTTCTATTGAAAAACTAAGATAAATGTGAAAAACCCTTTCTGTTAAACCATGCAGGGCTAGGTTTAAGACAAATTAGGCTGATTAACCAGAGATGTGAAGATAAGGAGGATCTTAAAATTGTTATAAGACCCTATGCACTGGATGCAGCTAGAGAAGTTTTAGATACAACGTGTTAGCACAATTAGAAGATGAGGAAAAAAGCTGGCTAAGCGGAATTGATTAGGGGGAGGGTCGCCGCATAGCCTAGGCATACTTACTTGGTATATAAATGGATTTAGCAGAATATCAAAATTAGAAAATTTAAAAAAATTAATCAATTGTTATGAAATTGTATGCCTACAGGAAACTTGGCCATGCGACGAAACCCCTCAGATTCAATGGTACGCCCAACTAAATTCACTGGCTAGAAAGGGAAAGTTTGGGCGAGCATCCGGGGGAGAAATAACATTGATTTCAACTAAAATAGCCAAGAAGGTGGCCCCCCTGAAAGTAAAGTGTAAATGGCTAGTGGCAGGTAGAGTGATTCTTTTGCATCCTACCCCAGAGTATGAAGGCATCATTATAGTTAACGTCTATATGCAGGGGATTGGAGATAAAATGTATAAGCCAGAACTGGAAATATTTGAAAAATCTGTGCAAGGCATAATCGAGGTACACCATAGAGATCTGTTTATACTGTTGGGAGACTTTAACCATAAATTAGACGCTCGTGGAGTCGACCAATGGTACAAAGAGTTATTGGCAGCTTATAAGATCACACCCGCTTGCTTTCCCAGAAGGGGATGCATACCACAAGATATTGCCCTAGGGAATTTTCTGGGCTCATTGGGCCTAGTCTGTATAAATGGTAGGATTGAATTAGATCGACCAGCAAATCGGACATTTACGATAGGTAATCAACTATGCCCTATAGATTACATATTTATCCATGCTTGGGACTTCGAACTTATAAGAGCCTTTGAAGTAAGGAAAGAGGAAGGAAGTGACCATTGGCCACTAACACTTAAGATTGTAGGAGGTAAAAATAACTCAAGAGACACAATCATCCCTCTGAATGTGGTCTACCCCAGAAGGCTCACTACTCGCCTAACAGAGGAGTGTTTGGGAAAGCTAGCTGCGTTTCAGCAGGCCCAGACACTAGAGATGATCCCGAATTCTGAAAATATAGGATTGTTTGAAAATGTTATTTCTGAAGTAGGGCAATGTTTAAGGGTGGACCTAAAAGTCATAGCCGTAGGGATCACAGAAAGGGGGACCTCAGTGTGAAAACAAGAACTGGTTCAATGAGGAATGTAGGAAATTAAAATTGAATATAAGGAAAAAGGAAAGATATCTGAGATTAAAGTATGATTTATACGCTTTCAATAGCCTACAGAAATTAAGGAAACAATATAAAAATGCTATTATAGAGCATAAAAGAACATATAAAGAGAAATGCTGGGGAAGATTACTGGAAGCTATAGAAACAAGAAATGCAAAAATGTTTTGGAAATTAGTCCAAGATGGCTCTGGTAGGGAACAGGGGGCTATGAACTGTGTGGTGACTGAAGACGCCTGGGAGAGTCACCTGGGAGAGAAAGACAGAAAGATACATCATGGACAGAGATGGAACAAGATATTAGGTCTCTTTTCACAGTATGCAATCTAAGTTAATACTTCCCAGCAGTAATTATACGAACTAGACCAGACTGGTGGGCAGATGTTTTCACCAAAATGTTCAATTGCATCCTCGATTCTGGCAATATGCCGGAAAATTGGAAAGGGGCAATCATTAGACCTATCCATCAATGAGGAGATACAATGAATCCCAAAAATTATAGGTTAATTAATCTATTGGATATCAGTGAAAAGGTGTTTTTTAAATAATTTTGGAAAAACTTAAGGAGTGGGCTGAGGAAACCCAAATTGTGCCCCCAGAGCAGGGTGGCTTCAGGGAGGGCCACTCTACAATTGATCAGTGCTTTGCGTTATGGGCAATGGCTCAGAAATCGATGGAACAGGGGAGTTATCTGTTCTGCTGTTTCGTAGACTTCCATGCCACTTTTGACCTGGTAGGCCGAGAAAGGCAATGGGAAATGCTAGGTGACTTGGATATTCCAAAGGGTCTCCTGTCTATAATTCAAGGGTTACATAGTCATAATTGGGCTCAGGCTATCTTGGACACAGAGGGAACACTGTCACAGAAGATGCTGATTGAAAATGGGTTACGGCAGGGGTGTGTCTTGGCCCCGTTACTTTTTTCCTTATTTATAGCGGATTTGCCAGCCATTCTGAGAACGGTGCAGGGTGCCAGTCCAAAAATAGATGGGAAACATATCGCATGCTTGCTTTATGCAGACGATTTGGTGATTGTGGACCAAACTGAGATAGGTCTGCAAAGAAAGCTTAAAGTGTTTGGTGAGTACTGTAGTCATAAGAGATTAACAGTAAAAACTATGGGGCACATGTATCAAGCTATTTACCGGTCGCAAACAGGCCGATTCGCAGAATCGGCCCTTTTGCGACCGGTAAATAGCCTTTTGGGATGCATCAACCCCAAAGGCATTCGCACAATAGGCAATCGCAATTTATGCTCAAAGTTAAAAAGTTTTTTAAAATGTGTAGAATGGATGTTTTAGTACTGGTATTATTTTAATGAAATGTACTCCAGTTTTTATAAATGATACTTGGAATCTAAATAATTGTTATATAGAATATATCTTTATATTTAAGAAGATTGTTCTAATGGATTTGGAGTTTTATACGGGTATTTTATAGCTCTTAGTTCTAGATGGTTTTTAAATCGAGATTTTATGTTTGTATGCCTGTACATGTTTAAGGACCTAAGGTCTAAATAAACAATCCTTTGACTGACAATGGTAGTGATATATTTTCTTATTCAGTATTTTTCAAAAATATTTACAGGTGCCTTACATATAAAAATGTTGTTTTAGATATGTTCTTAACTCTCAATGCATATTTTTTATATACTTACTACTAGTAAATGTAATGTGAAATGATAGCTTAAATCAGTTGTTTCCCTAGATCCATACTTAACTGCGAAACCCCATTTATTTGTTATTACATTTAAAATGACTCGAATATCTAATATATTTACATACACAACAGATTTATATTTTTGATTTAATTACCTTTTTTAATTATTACATTTTTTATGTTATATTATTTTATAATGTAAAAAAATTGAAATATAAATCAGTTTTAGATTTATTAATTGTATATTTATTAATGTTATATTATTAATGTAAAACTAAAATGTTCACTTTAATAATTAATGTAATTATTCAATTTATAATGTAAAAACACACAAATGTTAGGCGATTATATTAATGAGTCAGTTAGAAATTAGTAGACTAACATTGAACTAAGTGTATAATGGATGGTGCAAATATACTGTCATAACTCCAATCCCCCCGAATACTGAAGAAAGCGCATAATTTGGAGGGGTTGTATTTCCTATTTTAAATTTCGTCCAATAAACATTGGGAAAAGTGTATAACTGTGGCAAATATACTGCTCTAACTCCAAACAGAGAAGAAAGTGCATAAGTTTGAGTCCAACAAAGACTGGGAAATGTGTATAATTTGGAGTGTGGCAAATATACTATTCTAACTTAGAACATAAAACATTTCCTGAGACACTTTGCTGATAACTTTGGGTAGAGGTAATGTGGGAATTTTAGGATGATACTCTTGGGGGATAATGTCACTCAGAGATTGGTCTTGTTCTTTACATTGCCCAGTTGCACCTACTCTGAAAAGACAGTTAAATGGAACCAAAAGGAAACATTATTATCTTGCTAACTGTTTAAAGACTTCCTATCTACTTGACAGAGGCCAGTATAGATATTGTGCCACGATCTTCCTCCTCTCAGCTGAAACACTGCACTGATGGCAAAGAACTCTAGCCTATTGCTGGCATCATGAAGACAGGAACAGTGGGGTTCAAATTTTGCCATTGGAGTCTGATTGACCTACGCACAGTGGCCTGAACATGCAAAAGGACTTGAAGATAGATGATAAATCTACCTGGAAAAACAGATGGAGCAGCTGCAAGTGAAAATATCTGTTGTCTGCCCTTGTGTCTTGTGTTTGGAGAGTGCCAATGCCCCTGCAGATAAAGCAATCTGCAGAGGAAGCACAGGAACAAAACTTAGACATTTTTCTCTAGACGTTTAATGGATTTGTGGGGCTATTTCCTGCAATTTTCATCCATAGAATATTGTCAAATGAACCTCTATTAGGATTTGTTTCAGAACTAAAGTTACAGACTTAAATGAAATTAATCTCAAGGAGAATGGGACAAGATGCCACCCTCCTCAAAAAGAAATCTCCATATAAAGGGTTAGTCCCACACTGACATTTTGACTTTGAGAATTTAATTGGAACTGCAGGACTCTGTTAAAAGATGTATGTGATTTTGTAAATCCCTTCTTGGATACAGCTTCTAGCCTTACACTGCTAAAGATTTTTTCCTCCCAAATTTCCAAAGGCATGCTTTTTGTCCAATACAAATCCCATACTTTTGAACAATTATGATCTGTCACAGGTCAGCTGTCTAACATACCCAAAAGTGTTACATTCAATTTGACTTTTCTTACTGCTTTTAATGGAACATGATTTTGTTTTTAAACTAACTCATGATCTCTGCATCCGATTGATTTCAGGTGAGGGGCAACAGAATAGGAGAAAGAAAAACGTACCTGCAGAAGAGGCTGATGAGCCTATGGTGTCTCCTGCTGTGCTATCACTTTCACTCGGGTATTCTTTTACCTCTAATAGCCACTATGGTGTCCCAGGAACAACACCAAAAGGAATAAGTTAGGGGTGAACTATCTCTCTCAGTAAAAGTGAAAAATAAACCCCATGTATAATAAACATCTACTCACATGGATGTTCTTTCATTCTCTTCGAGAATGTGTTGGTGGTGAGAACACGAAGACCTAGAGAAAGGAAAAGAGAAGACATTATTAAACCCGCCCACCACCACAGGAATACTATGAACTGTGTGGATTTTTTTTTCTCTTCCCACCCCTTAGTATTTCATCTGACTGAAGTTTTTTTATTTATTTATGAAACTCTCAATAAAATCCAAACTACGGAAGGCCATACTATCAAAGCCCCCAAAGCATTATTTACAACCATCTGTCCACACTTCATTACTGTTTCATTTTAGTCAGCAAACTGTTCTCCTTCAAATTAACATTTTTCCTTATTCCATAACTACATTATTGTGTGGTTTGCTGATCATGTGCATGAATGCACATCTATGAGGAAAGCCTCTATGCTTGAGTCAAGAAACCAAGACCAATCCAGGTATTCCTCACATAAACAAGTTTACTTCTTATGGGTCGGATTGTTTTGACTTTGCTTTGAGATCAGTCACAGCTATTACTAATACTCTGCCCTTATTCCCCATAGCGTGTCAGTTCAGTACCCTAAGCATACTCGGTACTTATGGATTAATATAAGCTTAATTTTTGCTCTAACAACTTCCCAAAAATCAGGTGTGGTAGGCTCATGTATGTTCTTGATGTTGCATGAAGTTTTATTTAGAAATATCTGAGCAGAGCAACTTGTATTAGTGGGAAGTTCTGTTTTAACCACAATTATGGCTTGACCCAGCCACCTTGGAGATAATGCATCACTGTACGCATGAAGAGGCACAGATTGTTTTGACCATACCTCGCTTGTGCCCTGTTGCTGGAAAATCCCACAACTACATATCTTGCAGTGAAGCATGATCTTCCACCGCCAATGTCCCATATCTAACATGCGCTTAACATGCCACAAACCACAAGAAGACGTGACATTACTCTCCATGCAGTGCCCCATCATGCTTCTGCCATGTTGTGAACAGCCATAGTATGAGGTGTTGGTCTCTTCTAAGGAAGCGATACACAATCCCTTCCCTTTTTTGCATCCGGTTGCCATACATTTTTATATCATTTAAAGACTTGTTAGGAACTCATGTGTGCACCTATCTTGTTGATCCATCATAGGCCTGAAGATTTCATTATTTTGTTTCCTCATGAGACTGGATGCCACAACGTCTTCCTGTTCCATTAAGTTGCTGGAAAATTGTTCCACAGTCCCAAGTCTGAATGAGCCGTTTCTTCACAGAGAGTTCATGGAGTATTTATTATTTAAGCTTTGGCTGTGCTACAGTTTGACTCTGTTATGTCTATTAACAAAATATTGCAAATGAATATTGAATCTTTTCTGAAGTACTTAAAACCACCACTATCCTGGTGCATTTTGTGGATGGAATTGTGCGCTGTTTGAGGGTAAGAAGCCCTGCAATGAGGTTGCTTACAAGAGCCAAACAACAATCTATCTCCATTCTGCAGGGAATTCCTTTGATTATTATCTAGGTATACTCAACATATCATTGCCAACTTAATATACATATATTACCTTCTGGCGATCGCCAGTAGGTAGTTAGAGTTAGGACAATGTTTCCATAGGGAAAGCATTTTTTGACTTCTCTATAACTTTGGCACCGGTTGACGCATCTTCACAAAATTTTCCAAAAAAGAGTCATAGTAAGTCTTGCTGTGCATGGAAAGTTTCGGGGTTTTCAAGAAAAAGGGGTGTTAAAAAACACGTTTTTAATTCCCATAGTACCTTTGAACACGACTACAGCCCAAACTACTGGACAGAATTACACCAAATTTGACAGAAAGCTAGCTTTTTGTCTGCAGATTGTGTTTTTTTTAATTGGTGTAAATATGTTCAGTAGTTGTTGAGAAATTTAAGAGAATTGAGTTAGTGATATCTGTGGCCGCGGATCTTTCGCAATTGATCATGAAAAATTACGAGCTTGAGCAGGAAAAAAAAGAGCTCTGATTGGCTGCCAACATTTCAAGCAGGAAGTGTTGTAAAAAAAAAAAAGAAAAGGAGGCAGGGTAGGAATGCCCTGCCCCCCAAGCCTTGGTCTTGTGGTCCCCCTGGTACCCCGCACGGCCAAAAAGACATTTTGTTTTTTAAAAAATGCCTGCGAAATAGTGATATTCTCAAATTCGTGGGATTTTTTTTTTTTTTAAAGTAAGCGCGGGTCCCGCACTTGCTTTTAAATAACCCCTGGGTGAGCCAGGTCCTGGAGGCATATCATAAACATAGGAAGGGGGTGCACGGGGCCCCCTCCTAGGTCTTATCAAAGCACCGGGGATTTCCACCTCTCCAGGGCAATCAATGTAAAATACATGCAAGGGCCGCACGCCCTCCCTCGCAGCCCCGGTGACCGCCACCTCCCCGGGGCAATCAATGAAACTAAAGGCCACCTACCCGGAGCACTGTATAATATATATATATGCAGGTGGGCCCGCTGGGCCCGCCCATGCCCTGGGCACCACCACCTCCCCAGGGCAAAGAATGTAAAATAAAGGATAATAATGAAAGGGGTCCATTGGGGCTCCCCGGACTGTCACATTCACAGGGTCATAAATAAACATTGGAGGGGCACACAGCCCCCCTCGTGGAGCTGCGTGCCCCCTCCTAAGGCCTCCAGAGGTTCCCACCCTCAGGAGGAAGCTGTTTGCTTTTGCTTGGTGGAACTGACAGCTCCCACTAAGCAAAAGCAAACATAACTCCGATTTCTGCAAACACAAATACCTCTGGCTTGCATAAAGCAGAGTTTTCATCTGTTTCCTTGCACGCAAATATGCATGCAGGGAAACAGATGAAACATTGCTCTGACAGACAGGGCGCTGCCTTTAGGCAATGTCGGCTCCCGCACGAGGCGGGGACCTGACAGGGACCGCAGGGGCCTTGAGGCTCCCCCCCATGGCCGCCAACTGATGTTACTGGGTGCCACCTAGCGGCACCCAGAATAAAGAAGCCAGGCCCCGAGGGATGGGGTCCCCGGGGCTGAAATTTGCCCAGGGAAGGGGTCCGCGTGCCCCCCTCTGCATAGTGTACTGGCCGGGCCCCGGGGGATGTGGTCCCCGAGGCTGAAATCATCATTTGAAATGTCATCAGTGATGTCTTCAGTGATATCACCGACCATGTCATGAGTCATGTAACATGTGAGGTCACAAACAGTGCATTGAGGGGGCGTAATTCATAGTTAGCTCTAAGTAACTATACCTGCTGAATTTCTCTGGTTTTGTAGGAGTGAAATCTGAGCCTAACTAAATTCCACCGCATGAAAAACAAGCCCTCCAGTCGAGAGTGGGTAAAAGCAATTCTTTAATTTCAGCAGGTAACCCTACAGCATAGCATGATGCGTTTTAACCCAACCGGGTCTTAACAATATGCAGATTACAAGGGTCAGTTGCTTGTGGATTTAAGGAACAGTGAGGAAGGACTGAGTGCAGACATATCGTTAATACGCGTTTCAACTTTAACACACAGTCTTTGAATGCCTTACTTGATACAAGCGAGAAACGATCCCTCTTCTTGCCTCAAATGGAGCTAATTTCGTGTAGGGCTGGGTAGCAAACAATATCTCACATTACAACCAAAGCACTCTTTCTTGTGCACTTCACTGTGACACAATCTCCATGTCAGTACCTGCTCAATTATGTATCCAATGTTGTCCCACTCTCACTGTGCAAGGGTGCAATATCCCTGCAAACCATAACTGCTTCCAAGGTGCTTCCATGTGCTACCTGTTGTTGTCTTGCCAGTGGATGTGGCAAGTCGGGATTGTGTTGCATATATGTATATATATATATATATATATATATATATACGAGGCGTGTATGTGTGTATATATATATACACATAATACAAATTAATTTCTAAAATTTCATTTCACATATAAAATTGCATAAAAACATACTAGTTAATTCACATCATTTACAGTCAGATACAATATTGCATATTTCCTTAATACCCAAATTCACAGCATATTACTCAATAAAACTCATTTACACAAATCCAACAATAAATGTTTTGTATTGGATTTGTGTAAATGATGCATGATAAAAAGAATTTTGGTTTGTCCCGCTTGCTATATGAGGGGTTCCTATTGCTCTTCTGTAGTGGTGGCTCCCACTAGAACAACCTTGTACCACATGCTACCCATGTCTGGAGTGCTCCATGGTTCTGAAGATATGACAACTGAAGGCTGGGTAAAGATGAAAAGCTGCTGTCCTAAAGACACCTGCAAGCTGGGAAATAATGTTTTGTTGCATTATAACTTGTCCAAGCAGCATGTGTGCCTAGCATCATCTGTATGATTGGACATTAGAAGCCTATGTCGCTCTACATCACTGATAGAGTTCCGCGAGCGTGTCTGCTGCTGCAAGGGTCTTTGTGTCCGAAAACAGGGGAAGCCCTTCTATTCTTGATGTCAAAAACTGCTATGTATTAAAAGCAATCAATGCCACATCCCAGAAAACTACAGCATTACACATGACACCAGGGAAACTATCTTCTTCTTACTCAGGGGGTCACTTGTTTGCATCTCCCCGTCAGGTTTCTGAAAGGTATAGAAAGACCCCCAAAAAATAGCTGCCAATCCCAGTCTTCTACCAGTTCCAGATGGGAAAATGAATAATAATATCACAATTAGGAAACAGGAGAAAAAGGGAGAAAGGGCAAGACACCGAGACACTGGTTCAGGAGAGCACCAGCTGTGACAGTGGACTCCCCACAGAACAAGCATTTAGTAATATTAAGAAGATAAGAACAATACACAATTCCTTTAGGAAATTATCATTATCCAAGATTTGTGCATAACATAAGACACATAAATCTGAGGATTTCTGCTTCTCGTCCTCTTGGAACAAGCAGGTTCTAATGAGTCTGGATCTACCAGGAACCCATTCTGGAGCACCAGAAATCCGAGAAGAGCATACATGGCGGCAGTGTCGGTGGATGCACAAAGCCAACTGAAGTATGGCAAGCAGAATGCCGAGGAGCAGGTGAGGGTAGGCAGAGGAGAAGCCTCAGAAGACAGTTTAGGACAGACAGCAGGCACAGGACTTACAAGAGTCCAGTAAAGGAAGGAAAGACAAAGGTTTCGGGAACCGAGCACGAGGAATGCAACAAAACGTAGATAACACAAAGCCGAGTTGCTGAACAATGCCAGCACAACTAGGAGACAAGGACCAATGCCAGACTGTCAGGTGCATGTTAAGTATTTATATACTGACTCTACCTACCTTGCCCCGGAAGTCTCACCCTTGACCCAGATATATAAAGTCTTACATTGACGTCATTATCGCAGTTTCCGTGTTTAGATTTTCCATAACTTCCACATCTTATCCCTCTGGAACTTGAACGAAGCCTGAAACCCCCCCTGGGGGAATGTCATGGTGCAATAGCCCGTGATGCCTTCAGGTTCATATGTGCCCCTGATTTCTGATATTCCTGAACCTTCCCCACAGATTAGAGCAATTGTTCCATTTTTTTGGTGCGTCATAGAGGCATGAAACATGCAACTACATTTGTTAATGTAATACTGGTGGAAATGTAACTCACTGTGTTGAGACCACCTGCATATTGTGTCTACTCTCAAGTTTCATGCTGTCACACTTATTGTACAATTTTTTTTTTATTTAAGCAACACCACGTTCAGTGTGAAAAAATAATAATGTAAGTGCCCAAATACATACTCCAAAACAAAAAGCATCGTCCAGATCCAGGCATGTGCTGATACACTTTCATCATTGTTGAACTCCATGTGGGTGCAATATTTTTTGTTTACTTAACATTCATGTTTGCTTTTCAGAAAGAAACCGCCAAAGTGAGGGGAGGTTTTAAGTTTAAGTTTTTTTTACAATTCACAAACATTCCCATTAGCATAGGAAGCCACATCTAGTGCTAAATTAACCCGTATGGGCATAAAGCAGACCTGATTGCACTGTGCCCACCTTCCTTATTACAATGGTGGCAAACTTCATACACTTTTTATTAACCTAATGCAAGACCTTTTCCACACAAAAGATCTAAATCTTCAGACTTTTGACCTAACTTGAAGCTGCTAACTGCTGAAAGCTATCTAGCTTTTGGTTTATCTTAAGCGGCCCAATTTAGCAGCATTCATGCTCCACCCTGGTAATTTATTAAATGTATGGTTGTGTTTGCCTCAATTTATTGGGGCCACACCTGGTACATCTCCTCATACCCAAAAGGTGGAGACAACATTTTCATAGAAAAGGAGAACTGACTGGTGGCTTTCACTCCGTCTCGACTGAGAAAGACTTCAGTGGAAAGGAGTGTTTATAGTCATAAAAACCTATCAGAGAATCCCTTATGCACAGGTGGTATGCATCGAGCCACGCCACCATCCCTGTAATCAATAAGCACACACTATAATTAGCATTTCACTACGTGGCTATTTATTATGTACTATTGGCCTAGAAATCAAGTGGTTAGAATGATAGTAAGTATTATAAGCTGCTCTGCAACAATTATGAAAAGCCAGGCAAAGGTCCTTTATGTCCCAATGATATTTCATCAGCTATCCCTGCCCTACTATTTTTACCTAGGTTGGTTGCAACCAATCCTCTATCGGCATGGTTGACTAGATTTTGAATTATAAGGTAATATGCTCATGTGCCACTTCATGCAAAGCCTTCCCACATACCTGATGGTGCCTTCAGACTCACAGTTGGAACTCCACGGTTCAGCACCGCCTCCAGCAATTGGTTCATGTGTCTAAGCCTGCCCTTAATTCCTTGTATACCTTTTCAAGGCATGCTGTTCAATGGTTAGAGGAAGCGCTGGCTTATGATCAGCTACAGTATCATGGTACAGGAGACTTGAACAATGATTCTTGTTTGAAAAACATATGTGGAAAATTACGTACTTTCCTTCTTTCTTCTTCTAGGACAGAATACACTAGGTCATCTACCTCACAGTGATGTGTTCAGCTGCCATATTTGGATGGGCATATATATTCAATATACAACAAAGTGTGGATTGGTAGTATGTTGCAAAGAAAGTGCTCTGTGCTCAGGAGATCACACAGTGAAAAAATACCAAAATAACGTGGACAAATGTGTAAAAGACGAATAGGACACTTTACCCCGCATTTTTTACCCTGCATTTGTTACCCCGCATTTTTTACTCTGCAAGAATATTTACAACGCAGGGCTTTACAACGCAATCTGTTACAACGCATTCCCCATTCCAACGCAATTACTATTCTAACTCCAGGGGGGCGTTACTTTGGGTAATGCGTTGTAACAGTTTTGCGGTGTAAAGCCCTGCCTTGTAAAAGTTTTGCGGAGTAAAAACCGCGTGGTAATAGCATGCGGAGTAAAGCATGCAGGGTAAAGGATGTTTCCCGTAAAAGACATATGACAATGCAATAATATTAAATAATAGCAGTGAGAGCAGTTCTTCGGTCCTGGGGTGCAAACAGTCCATCAAATGTTATGTTCACATTGTCATGGTCGTGGATGGTGTTTCGACCCTGTAACATTTGAGGGTCATCATCAGGACTAACAACGTTTTGGTGATGCAAGAGCAATGTTACTGAAAACAGAAGTTGGGAACCAGCAGTTAGGGAGAAAAATTAAAATACAGATAAAGGAAAGTGCGAAAAATGAATTCACTGTAAAGATACTCCTGAAAAAGTTATCCCGGAGGTAAATTTTAAAAATGTATTAATAATTCATGAAAGTGTTGTTATTAGTTAGAAAGGTATATGAAACCAAAAACTATTGTTATGTAATGCAGCTTTGTAGAGGGCACTATCACCTGGGAAGGTATCCTGGTAGGAGTCTAGGCACACCTAGGGCCTAGTGGGAATAATCAAAAAGAATTTAATTAGTGAGGAGGAGGCTCTTATGTGTAGTGGCAGCTCGTTTCTTACTTTAGGAGCAATGCAGAAGAAGGCTTGACCGCCGGATCTGGTTTTCCATATGCATGGAATTTGTGCAAGTAGGAGTCCGGACGAGCGGACATGTCTGGAAGGTTTGTGAAAGCAGATGCGATTGTTGAGGTATGCTGGCCCAGTGTTATGTAGTACCTTGAAAGTGTGGGTGAGAAGTTTAAGTTGTGGTCGTTTGTGATTGTGGAGCCAGTGGAGTTCCTTCAGGTGTGGTGTGATGTGAGTGTGGCGTGAGAAGTTGACAGTGATTCTGGCCACCAAGTTCTGAATGCTCTGCAGCCTTCTGATGAGTTTTTTGTTGATCCTGGCATAGAAGGGGTTTACGTTGCCTAGCTTGCTTGTGACCAGGGCATGTATAATGAGTTTCGGCTGCTGATTGGCAGCCATTTGAAAACCTTCCTCAGTATCTCCAGGGTGTAGAAGCATGAGGCGGTGACAGCATTTACTTGGGCAGTTATGTCGAGTTTGCTGTCGATGATGATCCCAAGGTTTATGGCATGGGTAGTGGGGATGGATGTTTGTCCTAGCTCTGTTGGCTGCCAGGTGGAGTCGCTCAGTGATGTGCTGTTCCTGAAGATCACAATTTCAATCTTGTTGGTGTTTAGCTACACATAGTTGGTCTTCATCAAGTGGGAAATTTCAGCAATGCAGTCATTGAACTTGATCTGTGTACAGGTGTTTTGTCCATGAGCAAGAGAATGAATTGTGTGTTGTTGGTGTAGGAGATGACATTGATATCATGAGAGTGGATGATGCTGACTAGAGGGATCATTTATGGATTGAAGAGGGTCAGGCTCCATGAGGACCTTGCTGAAATCCGCATATGTCTCAAGTGTTTGAGGTGTACTGTGCCAGGCTGACTGACTGGGTCTTTCCAGTCAGTAGGGAGCACATCCATCGAAGTGCATGACTTTGGATTCTGATGTCATATAGGTGATGGATGAGGATGGGGTGAGAGACTGTGTCAAATGCTGTGGAGAGAGGTCCATGAGGATGAGGGCTGCTGTGTCTCCTCTGTCTAGAGTTATGCAGATGTCATCTGTGGCAGCAATGAGTGCATTGTCTGTGCTGTGGTTGGGTCTGAAACCAGACTAAGTGGTGTGGAGGAGTTGGTGGTCATTGAGGTATTCAGTGATGCGTCTGCAGATGATTTTCTCTAAGACCTTGGCTGTGAATGGTAGCAGGGAGATTGGTCTGTACTAGGCCAATGTTGAAGGGTCCTCAGAGGGTTTCTTCAGCAATGGAAGGACAGGTGGATGTTTCCAAGCATCTGGGAAGGTCGCAGAAGAGATGGAGGCATTTAGAATTGGTGTGAGCATGGTGCTGATGGGTTGCAGTCCTCTGGAGTAGGCACAGTGGGGGCAGGGGTCTGATGGGCCCCCTTAGTGGATGGGATTCATGGTGGCGGGGGGTTCTTCTGGGGTGATGACAGGGCATATGTTTATCATTTGTTCTTTGCATTAGAATGGGAGGCATTTGGTGAGGTCTGTCAGGTCTGGTTGTGGGCTGAAGTTGTTGCAAAATGCAGTGATTTGTTGATGAATAAGTGAGGGAGATTACTGCAGAGGTCCTGGATGGAAGTGATCAAGTTGGATGCGACTGATGGTGTGGTGAAATCTTTCACAATGACGAAGATTTCTTTGGTTCTGTTGGTGCTGGCATCAATGCGGTTGGCCAGAGCAGTGCATTTGTTGGTCCTGATCGGTTGGTGGTAGTGACTCAGGGCATATTTTATGTACTCCTGTCTTCATTGTCCTGGCTCATTCTCCATTTACAGTCTAGTTGTTTGCAGTGGCTAACTATTATTCTATTGGTATTGTAAAGTGCACCCCAGCTGATCAAAAGTGCTAGAGAGTGCCTCAAGCTGATGGGAATAAAACTTACTGGCAAAGGAAATTAAGTAATTCCTAAATATGTTAGACGTTAAATCCAGGTACCATAATTTAATTAAAAGGATCTCCTGAAATAGAAAATTTCAATGTAAAAGGGGCCAAAACCAAGGATTAGAACAAACATGCGAACAAGAATGGATAAACTTACTGAAAAGCAGGAGTTCTGCACACCAACATAGCTCGTGCTTTGCAGTCCGCGTACCATAAACTGTTCCAGAGGATTGCAGATCCCTGTGGGATGCTGGCAAGTATCGAAAATGGCCATCCAGACAAGTGACAGTCATAAAAATGGAAGAGGTATTGCTGTAATCCAATGGCAAAAAGTCTAAGCAATTACTGAGAACTGAAAGAAGTAATTCAAATTGAAATATTTGAAGTTAAATTCAAACAGTTTAAAAAAGAAAATTAGAATACTTGTGTATTTAAAAAAGAAAGGGGTACTGAAAAAAAGGATCTGCTGGAGCAGGACCCCGGAGTTTAAATGTGCACAGGTCACATAAAGAGAAACAGATAGGCACTGATTAGAATAGCACAAGGACTAAATCTGCAATATGTTATAAATAAATTCAGTCATCAGTTAGATACAGCACAAGGATCGGGTTATATAGTACAACAAAAACAATGGACTAGGGGGAGTAAAGATGGAGATCGCCTAGCCTCACCGCCCACCCACACCATCCCGCTCTCCGTCAATGACCGGTGATTACCTGACTGGGTCCAGCTGGAGACCGCGGGCCTTAAGTGTCAGCTACGTGGAGCAACGCAGCGGAGCTCCGCTGCGGCTCGGTGCCTGGACTGCGGACGTTCGGATTGTTTTCCAAGCTAGGGCACAAATGAAAGTGAGCCAAACTTTTACCGCCAGCTTTAGCATGACGGGGCGCGGAGGGAAGACCGCCAACTGTCGGACCGCTGGATCTTTGGCAGTGGGCGGCGCAAGCTCCGGAACAGCCCCCGAGGCGGCTAGAGATCCTAAGCAGCAAGAAAACAGCAGAAGAGCTAGATAGGAGCCCGGAGGGTCCAGAAAAAAATCGGCAAAGGCTCCTTCAGGTAATGGGCTGTTGGAGGGTGGGCCTCTTCAACCTACCATCGTTTCCTGGTTTGCCCCCCCCATGGTAGGAGGGGTTGAAGCCAGATGATCCCACCTCTGGCAGTGCTGACAATCTACAAGAGGCTGGGGATGCAGTGCTTGAAACCCCTGCACCGTTTAAGAACACAGGGGGGCAGGAGGCAACGGTAGATAACGGAATAAACATTGGAAACCACCCCAACCACTTTCCTAGGAAACGCTCTAAGTATTAACCCTAGTCTGAGTCTTGAGGCTGCCGTGTTGTCAGCTATACTAAGGGCTGACCAAGAGGAGGAAGATGAGACTGCCCCAGAAGTAATTAAATGCAAAGAAATCACCCCTCTGGGACCCGTGGAGGCAAACCTCAACCAGATGGGAATGTTACCCCGAATGGCCGGGGGGCGAGAAGTTCTTTTTTGTAACTGATGGATCAGACTCCTCTAAACAAGAGAGCTCATCCTCCACCAGCAAAGCCACCCTGGACACTGACAGTAGTACCTCTGTAGACGACCCCCTAAAAACACAGAGAAGGAGAAAGACTGCAAGGGGGGGAAAGGAGGGCTCACTAGGAAATGGTAAGCAACAGCTGAAATGGGACTATTCCAACGCCCATTTATCATTCCAGGATCCCGGATCAAGCAATAAGGACAGTGTTGATGTGGGAGCAACAGGCAGTGGTCAAGAACCCTCACTCACCACTATCTTCCTGTCTCTTAAACAGATGCAGGAGGAAAACTGTAATGAAAGCCGCCGGGCTAAGGTTGCCTCAAAGAAATTACAGGCAGGGATGCGAAAGCTGAACAAAGCCTGTGGAGAATTTGCGGATCGATTGACCACAGTTGAAGGTCGAACAGAATCCCTGGAGACTGAAGTTGAGACCCTGAAAACTCAGAATTTATCGCAGGGCGCAGCTCTGGCAGACGCTTTACTCAAGCTAGAGGACCAGGAGAATCGCCAGCGGCATAATACCTTACGTCTACTAGCGATTCCTGAAGGGATGGAGAGTGGCAACCCAAGAGAGTATGTAGTTAACCTGCTGAGAGGAGCCTTTCCGGACCAAGATAAATGGGATTGGAATGCAGAAATCCAATGGGCCCATCGCTTCCCGCTAATGGCAAGAAAACATCCGCAGAGCAAAGCGGAAAGACCCAGGGCAATGCTTGTCTACTTCGGTAATTTTTTATTGAGACAACACATCTATGATAAAGCACGCCCGAACTCTGAAAAACTCTTCGAGAGGGTGTCTTTTTTTGCTAAACCAGACTTTGCACATTCTACGGTGGAGAGGAGATGGCGCCTCCGGCAGTTAATTAACCCCTTAGAAAGAGTCTTTCTCTTAAATCCGGCCAGGTTGAAGGTTATTTTCGGAGGTCGCGCCCACAGCTTCACCTCAGAGATACAGGCCCAGGAATATCTGGTGGCACCGGGCCCGGGGAGTAGCAGCAGCAAAGTTAAATGATACCCAAGGACTAACCTATGATTGTATTTTCTGGAAGAAGTTGTGGTGAAGGACGGACGGGGAAAGGGAAGTTTTTTTCTGCACGGAGAAAGGGGTGGCGGGGGCAGGGGACTGGGGACACATCGTTCAGGTTATGCCTGATTGCTCATTGTTTTGGGGAGGGTGGGGGGGTGGGTGAGGAGGACGGGTGGGTGGACGAAGGGATCTTTCATTTTGATTGTACTTGGTGTTATTTTTGGGAGACCAGGTATTCATGTTGCTCAAAGAGGAAGAGGGATTGATTTGGTTTAAGGTTCAAGGATGACTCAACATAATATGAAGACACGGACGACAGGGTGTTGGGAAACTCTGCACAGCTACTGTTAATATATGTGGGCTAAACGTTTCTAAGAAAAGGCAGAGGGTGCATTTAGGGTTGCAAACGCTACCAGCAGACGTCGTCTGCCTACAGGAAACCCACATAGAAGAATCAAGGGTGGGCCTGTTGAATACCTTGGCTTACAGACTGATAGGGGGGACTACTCAAGGTTCATGCACATGCGGTGTAGCCATTTTAGTCCGACACAATAAAATGCAGTTTTCCCAAACACGTTGAGATCCTATGGGGAGATGGGTGATCACCAAGTGCAGCATATCGGGGAGCGACTCTTTCACACTTTGTTCAGTATATGGATCCATGGTAGATGATCCCGGGGTTTTTAACTGGTTAACAAACGAGCTAGCACACTGGTCATTACCCATTATCCTCTGCGGAGACTTTAATATCAACTTACCCAATGACTGGGAATCCTTTCCTAAGTATGTAGGAAGGAAACCTAGAGTGCTTCTAGCACTCTCACATTTATGTAGTACACACGGTTTAAAAGATGTCTGGGCCGTGGAAAGAAATTTAGAAGATGGTTCTACCTTTTTTTCCGCTCCCCATTTCTCTAGATTTATACGATCTATTTCTCGTATTCTATCCACGGCCTCTTGTTGTGATATTTTCCAAATCTCGTAGACAGCATAATAGAAACGTTTCTGACGTGGCTTCCTAGGGCCTAATAAAAAATCCTGTAGGTCCACATCCTCTGTAAGTAAGGATAAGTGTTGTTTCACATGTGTGAGTGTTGAGGTCTTTAGCCAATCAAGGCATAACTTCCCAACACTATATGATGTCACTACCCCTGGGTGTTGTCTCTGTACATAATGTGGATCTGGCCTATTGATACTAAATCCCTTAGTTTTACCCAAGAATCTTTCTTGACAGTTATTGGTGTCTGTGGGCCAAATCAACCATCCCTTCCAATCGGGGTCTGATCTATTGTATTGCATCATGGCATCTAGTGTAACCTCTTCCTGTGATGTTGTGTTACCCTCAGTGTGTGATGGTGCTGGCACTCGAGGTGTATTCAAATCTTTGTTTTTGGCTAGTCCAAGACAGGTCATTTGTTGCACCGTTTCATTCAAAAACATTATTTGCTGAGGAATAAGGCATGCTCTAAATAGTGCCTCTGTTCCCTGGACCTGCCAGTCTCTGGTACCCCAGACAGATTTTAAGTCTATGGTGTCTTTCCATAAGTCTAAACCTTGTTCAGACAACTGGGTAATAAATGAAGCAGAATAAATCTGTTTGGTGTTTGTCAACATATTTTTCTGTGCTGGTGTTGGTGCAACCTTATAATAATATGAGGCTGGGTCTAATGTGTTAAACCCTGAAAAATACGGAAATTTCTGTGCAAATGTTTTTTAACTGCTTTTCGGCTGTGTCGGGCAATGTTCCCATTGGTGGTATGTGAAAACATTTCTGGGATTAGCAGATTTATGCAGAAAGTGATGACCATAATGTTGATAGCAATACATTGTTTCAAAGTCTGATGTGTCTTCCAATATTTCATTATTAGAAAATGCAGCAGATTTTTTTAAATCAGACAACATATTATTTACAGTTTCATAATCCCAATCATCGGAAAATGTACAGGAGGTAATGATATCACTCAAAGAAATTTTAAATAAATGTGGTATTTTTAAAAGTTCGGTTGGGCCAAATATATCGTAATCAACCTTTCCCCACACTATACCATCAGGTATAGGAACTGCTGTAATGTTCACAGATGATAGGTCTCTTTTTTCATGATGTGATGATAGATGCGGTTTCAGAATTACATTCACTTTTTGTGCTGCAGAGCTTTCTCGAAGATAAGTTCCATTTACAAGCATACTAAAGACAGTTACTAGGCCTATCCAGAAAAGAAATAAAAGTATTCCGGTGGATACCCAGAGTTCCACCCAAGGTGATACCAGGTAAGTCTTTTTAAGAAAGTTCAGAAAATCTTTGAATCGCTGTACATGGGTTTTTTGGGCTGGCATTGTTTCAGGTTCACTTGGGTCCAGTGAAAACGTATCAAAGTCAATGAAATAGCCAGATGCAGTTCGATCAATTTTCGGTAGTTCCGCAGGTCTTTTAGAAACTGTAGCTTACTCTTGTTGAGGCATGTTAATGTAGATATCTGTGTTTGGTCGAATTGAAATTTGTTTTTCAGTGGAGTTCTCATTTTGAACTTCAGTTTCAAGAGGAACAAGTTCCATTGCATTGTTGCTTAGTCCATCATTCCGTGTAGGTGACCCTTCAAACGTGATGAGTCTTTCTGTGTGAACTTCTTGTATAGTTGTGAGAGGAGGGTGTCTGTTACTCCGGAGTCCACGTGGCCTACTACTCAGTATCGGCCACATAGTGTGGTTTGATCAGGTCTATTGAGACAAATCTTTTCTCCTTTTTACATGCAAGAGGTGGCAGAAGTACTGTTCTTGTTCCTTCTACTGCCAGGACAGGTACAGGCTTTCTGTATGATGGCCCAAATTCTTTTTTGTCCGCTATTTTCTCTCTGACCAGATCCCCAACTTTAGGGATCCAGACAGGTCTTGCCTTGCCACTTTTTACTTTCCCAGTGGCGGTCCTTTTCACCTGGACATTACTGTGTAGTGCCCTTGATTCATTCAGGTCCTGTAAAACAGCCAAACGTTTATGGATGTCAAAAGGTTTATCATCCGCCACTGTGCCTTCACAATCAAGATCAGGTACCCACATTCTCGTCCCAAATAGGACCTCATAAGGAGTGACACCCCCTAGAGAGCTTCTTGGCTGATTATTTATTGCCCTTTGAACTCCATACAGATGTTTTACCCAATTTCCACCCGAGCCTAATACTCTAGCTGTTAAAGACTGCTTTAAGTCCCGGTTTTTCCTCTCCACAACCGAATTTCCCTTGGTATGGTATGGAGAGGAGTACCGCAATGCTACACCCAGACCTCTCATGGCTTCCTTGTAAGCCCTAGAGCTAAATGCGGGGCCACGGTCAGAATGTAATGTGCCAATTGCGTTTGTCCCTATAACACAAATCTTTTATAACAGTTCGAGCTTCAGCCGAGCGCTGGGGCCACACCCATAGGAACCTAGAGCAGGAATCCACTGCAACCATGATATATTTGTAAGCCCCATCAGATTGTAAGGGGCCGAAGTGGTCCAAGTAAACACATGCGAGTTGTTTGTCTGATATTAGTAATGGTGTCTGCCCTGGCCGTGTTACTGTGGAGCCTTTCATTTGCTGACAGATGTCGCATTTCAAGACGTAGTCCTTAGTCTGCTTTCTTAGTCTTGGCCCCCAATAGCGTTTTTTTCAATAGAGAAACAGTCGCTGTAACCCCCGCATGAGCAGAGCCTATGCCCTCGGGTGCTGCTAGAATTAATCCTAACCTACGATCCATATTTGGTATTACTCTATCCCCCACTCCAGGAATTTGAGCAAATGGAACATTGTTTGCAACTAACTTGTAGGAGTATTTGAGTGGAAATCTTTTCGGGACTGCTGAGTTATTGCGTGTAGCAATAATTGCAACCATTATCTCACCGTCTATTCTCGTTTTGGAACGAGTGATTGCAGCTGCGGAAGCCGTGCGTACAGCCCCCTTTGCGGCTTCATCAGCCAATGAATTCCCTTCAACGTGAACGCCATCACGTTGATGACTCAGTGTATACATCACGTGAGCCCTTGGTAGGTCGTTTTTCAACTCCACTACCTGTTCCCATAGCATTTTGTGCTTAATTGTGCCACCTTTTGCATATTTAACCCATTTTGTCCCCAGTGATGTAAATATTCATTATATGACTGTACACAGTAAAAGGAATCACACACGATTAGTGTGGGGAATTCTTGATCCGTATTTACCAGTGCCAGTATTAGTGCTTTTAGTTCTGCTAGCTGTGCCGTGCAGTCTCCTAGAGACTGTGTTTTTGTACAACTCAGATGAAACTTTCCATCCTGCATGTGACCTTTAACGATAGCACACGCGGCACTGTATTGCTGTTTACTCCCTATGGCCGGTTGAGCAGAACCGTCAGTGTAAATTATATATTCATACTGATCTAGAGGCATTATTTCATTTGGTAGAGGATATTCTTGTTCGTATTGCAGAATGCTTGTGTTTTTTGATTTGGGTCATACCTGTATTCTACATCTGTTGCAGTGAGAGAATTAGCCCATTGTATCCATCTTGGATGTAATGCTTTAGCGTTGGGAACGCTTGCCTTTATCGCAGTCTCTAAGGCTGGTTCTGGGGTAACGACTATTATACGCTTCCCTGGAGCCAGAGCTCTTTCTCTCACTACAGCAGTCTGTACTGCTGTTAGAATTTTTTCTGTTGATGCAAAGCGCATCTCAGCATTTGTGTACAAATGTGATTTGTACGCTATTGGTACTGTCTCACCTTCATTATATGTCAGATAGGTGTACCCAGATTGACCCGCAACTATACGGATCACCAAGTTGCCTACATTTACGCGTGTCTGTAAGTGTTTTGAAGCTATCATGTCAACTTGTAAAGAACGAAGGATATCAGTGTGTTCCTGTGTCCATTGTCTGATAGAGAAATCAGGTTTTATTAAATCGTAGAAAGGTTTTACTCTTTCTGCGTAATCTAAAATGTATGTTCTGCCAAAGTTCAGGAATCCCAGGATTAATTGTAATTTTTTTATGTTTTTGGAGGTTGGAGCAGCGCACATTTTCCCCAAAAATTAACTGGTAGGCTTTTCCCTTCACTTGAAAGCTCATATCCTAGAAAAAGGACGTTAAGGTGTTCAATCTTCGATTTTTTGAAGTTGAATTTGTAACTATCAGAGGCAAATCCCCAAATTATGGTGTTTACTCTGTTCAAGTGTTCCTCCAGGTCATCATCCGTTAGATAAATATCATCTACGTAGGACAATGCCTCCTCATCTAGATTTTGAAATAATTCAGTTACCCTAGCCAAAAAATAACCCCGGGCTGTTCCTATACCCCTGGGGGAGTCGACAGAATTGACGCTGGGACCCTAGCGCTGAGAATGCTGTCAAATATCTGCTCTCAGGCGCTATATTTTGGCAAAAGATTCCATTGGAGATATCTAGTGTTGTTTTGTATTTTTGTTATTGTCCCACTTCTTTTTTGATGAA
Source organism: Calotriton arnoldi (assembly GCA_963921515.1). Classification (NCBI taxonomy): domain Eukaryota; kingdom Metazoa; phylum Chordata; class Amphibia; order Caudata; family Salamandridae; genus Calotriton; species Calotriton arnoldi. The sequence continues at coordinate 700,241 of CAWUFW010007746.1, read as the reverse complement.
GCAGGTGTCTGCTTGATGGTCTCCTTATCGGTATTACCCATCAGTTGTGGTTTTAATGCTTTTCCACCCAAACTGTCCCTGCCTAATTCTGCATATGCAGTTTCAATTATTTTAGGTAGTTCGTGCTCCTGTTGTAAAGGACAGAACTCCCTTAGGCATTGGCGGATAGCCACCGATGCTGCCTCCCCTTTAATATTTGCTAATATTATGGCTGATACCTGGGCATAATTACCTAGTAATTTCATCCCTAAGTTCAGAGCAGGCTCTGCTCCGTACTCATTTTGTATTTGTCTCAATACATCTGGTATCACTGCTATGGACGGTATACCATGAGTTCTGGTATATATGGCAGCTAAAACTGTACCCCAAGAGGTACAATCCTCTATCTGTGGCGTTATCCCAATGGGCAAGAAGATTGTCAGCATTCTGTGTTCCTCATAAGGGCTAGTATTCGGAAATACTGCTTCTATCTGTGTTATTTTCTAAGCTACCCAGAATGGCATTTGTTCACGTTTTGCGGGCATTTTACCCATTACTGCTTGTAACGTTTGTGGTGTAATCTTAGTTGCTGTGTTTTGAACGTGAGCTGTATTTGTTGTTACCATTGCTGGCTGGACTGTAAGTGTCCTCATGACGAATTGCGTCATGTTTCTGTAAAGTTTTATTAATTCTTTGTGAAGTATTAATAAGTCTGGTCCAGGCATTGTTTCGAAGTCAGGATGTGGTGTGTAGGCTGCTAATATTGGCCATGTTGCTCCCTCTCTTCCGAGCGAGCAGAGTCTTACTCTATGTCTTGTATGGGGTAGGGTGCCTTTAAACCAGTATAAATGTTCCTGGTACGTGAGCGGAGCCTCAATGTCCTCATACCGACAATATTCCGCTGGTGGTTCATCTTCTGTGTAGTAATGAAACGTTTTTGTTCTTGCATTCGCTGCTGGGAATGTAACCCACAAATAAAATACCTCTGTTCTGTATAATTCGTGTGCCTCTATCACGAAAGCTACTACGCCACCCCTAGGCGTTAAACCACGGGCAAGCAGTTTCAGGGTGACTGCGTCTCTAATGTTTGCCGCAATATGTATTGCGTCTGCATCTTCCTCGTCTTCCGAGCGCGGCAATAGCTGGTTTAGTGGGTCTAGGACCTGATTAGTCATTATCTTTAGAACACGAAATAACTTTTCAAGGGAACTAAGATAAGGTGTTTTGCACAATTTTTAGGAACACTGTGTCCTTCAAGCTTGATTAACCAACTGCTAATAAATAGTATTTTTTGCCTACTCAGCTGTGGTGGAGTTTGTGCCCTCCCACTCCAGACGTCTCTGGGGATTTGTGAGTAGGGGTCTCTGAGAATAGCACGACTGAACTACTCGGATTCTACTGTTAAATAAGTACCCAACCAATGTTGGTGGCGCTATGTCGTGTAGTTCCTATAAAAAGTATACAGGATCTTTGCGTTTAGACAACATACACTGTAGGATTGGTGCCGACTGATTCTGCACACCCCCACCGGGTATGTTGGCCCTTGTGTACCAACTAGCTCATAGTGCCACTAGAATCTCCTCTTACCAAGGAGAGAATAGTTCCTGGCAACCATCGAACATGACAACCCTGATCCCTCAGGACCGTGGAAATAATATACTACCTTTCGCTCAGTCACTCGTGCTTACTTAGGGCCATATGTAGGTGGGCTAATACCGGTCGGTAACGGCCGAAAATCGGTAAATTTCCCGTTACCGACCGGTATTTAGCCCTTTGCGATGTAGGAGGCCGGATTTAAGGAGTCGGTAATTTACCGATTCGTTATTTTAAGGAATCGGTAAATTACCGATTCCTTAAATCCTATGTAGGGAGCACTCAAGTGAGTGCATTTTTGGTTTAAGGATTCGTTATTTACCACCAACTACAAGTTGGTGGTAAATACCGAATACCTTTTAAAAAGCAATTTTGTGCTTTTTTAAAAGTGCCATGGGGCAGACATACATGCCCTTAGGGCATGTATGTGCGCCACATGTGCACACATGCACGATTCAGGGTGCAACAGGGTGTCAATTTGACACCCTGCCACCCTTGAATATGCTCCCTATTACCGATTCGGTATTTACCGAATCGGTAATAGTGAATGGCTTCCCATTCATTCCTATGGGCCTCCAGGCCCATAGGAATGAATGGGAAGGTATTCCTTATTACCGATTCGGTAAATACCGAATCGGTAATAACGAATATTACCGAATCGGTAAAATTTACCGAATGTTTACCTACATTCTATTTACCGATTCTTAAATACCGAATCGGTAAAATTCGGTATTTAGGAATCGGTAAATAGAAATTACCTACATATGGCCCTTAGTATGTCTCAGAGAGATACACCGAATAAACAGGTTGGGCGTTTTTCAATAAGCATTTATTGAACAGTTGTTATTCTGGTGTAAAATAAATGAGCTGTCACAACCGCTAGACAGTATAAGATATAAATGATTAGCAGTACTATAAAGGTGAATGGATGGTATAGCTCTACCATCTTGCAATAATCATGAATACATTAGAGTATATAAAACACATGATAAAAAGATGCGTACTCCTACGTGCCTCCCTAACTAGATGTACCTAAGTGTACCTAGCATGTATGTAGGTGTTAAGCCAAGAATCCCTCTAGGATTTAGTCAACCCCATTACCTGAAGTGAGAGACTGTGGGACCCCGTCCTGGTCTTGAGTTGGACACCCCGCTTTGGATGTTAGACCACTACGAGCTGGAGTGTCTACATGCAGGAACCTCAGCGTCTCTGGTCAGTGTGTCGGCCGGGAAGTCTCAGTCTCCTCTGTCCTATCTTAGCAAGATGTGATGTATATATACCCATAGGTCTCCCCAGGGGTCCTACCTCGCTGTATTACTGTGTCAGCCTAAGGATGACGTCGGGCATGAACTTTGTACATAGATTTTATAAAGGAGATGGTAGTCCTGCTGTGCTTCCAAGAATCCTCATGCATAATGTATGAGATTTCGAACTAGGGAAAACCTGCATTCTGAATGCAGTGTCGTATCTAGGTAAAAGGTCAGTCCCTGTAAACCGTGACAAGTGTAATGTAGGGAAAAATATAGGTGAAGGGTAATGAAGTTACCGGGGCCTATATTATGGTACCTATATGCAATATAACAGTAACCACGCAAGACTAGACTACTTCTGTGTTTCATCTTCAATTCTGCCAAAGTGCCAAATAGACAGATACCCTAGACTCCTATCCGACCATAATCCGCTCGTGTTGTGGAAACTGAAATAAAGAATAAGAAATAATACCACAAATACAAGTCTCTTGTCAGCACAAATGATGGCACAATTTATTGGAGGCCAACAAACAATGCAAATACGTGCAGCACGGAGACAGACAGCAAAATTACTGAATGCCCAAAGATGTGACGTGGCTGACAGTTTTTATAGGCCATAACATAAAGGATGCAGCATCATAGTATACGTAACACAAATTAAACATACTGTAATTGACCAGTTAACAAAGGCCTAAGCAGCGCCATACCAAATAGGGTCCGAAAACTACTGTTGCTGACCACGTGTCCCACTTGGGCAGCTTATGGGACTTTCCACCGTAATGCAATATGCTATGTTGGCATTTTTCATACCCTGTGCACCAGAAACATTTCGCAATATAATATGCTGAAGTGTGCAATATGCTAAGATAGCTGTAGCTAAGCATTTCTATTTTCATGCCTTTGTTGTGCAAGCCTTACGTTACAGTAGCAGCTTTATTTAATACAAAATGGTGACGTACAGCCATTTTGTGCAGTGATTTCTGTGTGTGTATAACATAGTGGGGCCTGAGGAATAGATTTGAAGCATTTGGTATCATCAAACAAAGCTGGTTTCTACAGTGTTGAAATTGGTCGGGATGGGAATAAGGCCAAGACGTTCGACTTGGACCTTTGAAAGAGCACTACTTTTGGATGAAAATTATAGGAAACATATGAGGGAGTGGATACCGTGGTTCCTACAGGTTAACACAGAAACAACTTCATTAAATTATGTCTGGGATTCCCTATAAGCGGGTATTCGGGGGAAACCATTCAGTTTTCTCTGAACAAAGGGAAAGATGAAAAACAGAAGATGCAAGACCTTCAATTAAGACTTGCCCAAGCAGAAACGCAACTGGTAGTGGCCGTACAGCTCGGTAATGGGGTAGTCGAGGCCCAGATTGAGGTTGCGATAGCCAAGGCGGACATTAGCGAAATCCTCTTGACAAAATCAGCAGATATCCATCAGGAAAAGGTTTATAGAACAGTGATAAAATAGGTCATCAATTGGCGGTACGAACCCGGCGGAAATATGTACGAAGAGAAGTTATTAATATCAGGGACCCCGATTCAGGTATAGTCACTGACTCTAAAGGGATTCAAGAGGCATTTCAGAAATTCTATCAAAAATTGTACACCGAAGAACCTGAGAGGATAGGCCCTCAAAAATTCATCTCCATCAGTAATTATTTAAACACAGTGCCTATGGCTTTACAAAAGGAGGAAGATAAAGAGTACTTAGAGGCACCTTTGGCTGTGGATGAGTTGCTCTCGGCGCTCTCAAGCGTATCTGATGGGAAAGCTGCGGGGCTCAATCTAATACCCTCCGAATTTTATAAGATATTCTCAGAACAACTAAAAGATGTAATATTGGATGTCTTTACGGAAACATTTAACGGGAATACCCCGCCAAAGTCATGGGCGGACGCAAAAATTATTGTCTTTCCCACAAAGAATAAACCAGTTCAAGAGCTTGGCTCTTACTGTCCAATTACCCTGGTTAACTGCGATGCTAAGGCTTACTCAAAGGTGTTGGTTTCTTGACTGTTCCGTGTGATTGGTCAAATGGTAGTCAACTGTCAGCATGGATTTATCCCTGGGAAGGGGACCATTGGTCACATTAGAATAACAATTTCCCTTTTTGACGCAGGACAAGTGTCAGGAGACCCTATGGCGGTAATCCTGCTTGATGCAGAGAAAGCATTTGATCGGGTCTCCTGGCACTTTCTGTGGGCTATAATGCAGAGGTAGGGGATCGGTCCTAATTTTATCAAGGCAGTCAGAGCCTTATATATAAATCCAGTAGCTAGAGTGTGTATAAATGGTGAACTATCCAGACCCTTGAGCATAACAAGAGGGACCCGACAAGGTTGCCCTTGTTCACCATTGCTTTTTGCAATTTATTTAGATCCCTTTTTCTAAAAACTGGAAGCTAATCCATGCATACCTCCCGTAGTTTAACATGGCTTTTGCACCTCAGTTCTGGCCTATGCCGATGATGTGGCAATTGCCACTCGTAACCCTGTGCTTGCTATAAAAACCATAGAAGATGAAGCAATAGCTTTTGGGGAACTATCAGGGTATCCCCTGAACCAAGGGAAAACGCAGATAGTTATTAATGAGTATGCTACTATGATGGACAACAGAGTAATTGAGAGTGCTAGCTATTTGGGGGTTGTAATTAGGGCAGATTTGGATACGATTGTTGACGAAAATTTAACACCGGTAGCCGAAAAAAACAAACTTGCATTGAGGAAGTTGGACAATCTGCATTTAACTCTGGTGGGTTAGGTGCAATCTAATAAAAATAGTGTATTTTCACAAACTACTATATCTAATGAGAGCTATTCCCCTTCATTTTTCTAATCACTGGTTCAAAAAATTTGATAATATTTTTTCATAATTTATTTGGGCTTATTCGAGACCCAGAAGGTCGCTTAAATTGCTGACACTTCCTAAAGAGCGCGGGGCCTGGCTTTACCTAGTTTAAAGTTATATTATTGGGCCACGGCTCTAGTGCATTTTACAATCCTGTTGAGGCAATTTCCCAGTGAAGACCCACCGACGCACCCCTCTCCCTTTGAATTGACAATTGGGGGCGAGGCTTGGGGTGCCTATGGCGCCAGCTTGAGTTGGGGTACTACAAAAGAGTCAGATTTAAGACTCCCATGACTGCCTATAAAATATGGGGCCCTATTCATCGTCTTTTAGGATTAGGGAGGTTCAATTTTTATACTCCACTTCAGGGTAACGTTAATCTTCCCGGGATTGTTTTGGACTACTGTATGACTAAGTGGCTGAGGTCTGGGATTAACAAAATAGGGTGTTTTTATTCGGATTCAGGCATTGTTTCGTTTGACGAACTTAAGATTAAGTTTAATCTTACCCATAAAGAGTTTTTTAAATTCCTTCAGATAAGAGACTTTTTACAAAAGAAAGGGGGTGGGCAAGGAAGAATAGTTAAAAATGAATTGGTGGAGAAATTAGGAAATGTAGTCCCCCCATGTATAGGGTCTATTTACAATCTTTTAAATGGGTTGATAAATGACGATATGGAGAAGTGCTCAGAAAGGTGGCAAGTTAAACTTGATATTACAGATACTGTGTTTTGTCAAGCTTTTTTAACAGCTCAGACCGCACTGATGTCAGCCAAATTGCAGGTCCAGTTTTTATAAAACTTGTTTCTTTTTATACTATACAACTTATCGAATCTCAAAGTGGGGCGAAGGCAAATGAACTCGGTGTCCACAATGTGACCTGCATAAGGCAGCTATAGTCCATATGTTCGCAACTTGTGGGTCTCTCTCAATTGTTATTAGTCAAATGGGGGAATTTTTTAGAGATAAGTTATGCCTGAATGTAGTTATGACTCCAGCCCTAATCTTATTGGGCATACAAGAGGGTGGTAGTACTAACGAGGCAAGAGAGTTATTGAGTATATCCATGGCCATATTTAGGCTATGCGTTTCCTCGGCCTGGTTGGACCCGGATCCTCCCGCTTTTCAGCAGTGGCTGGCTCGATTACTGTCCACTTATAATCTAGAAAAATCTATTTATGCTCGGAAAGGGTCGAGGGCACAAAGAAACTGTCTTAAAATATGGGAGCATTTGTCCAGCTGGGTAGATCAAAAGAATGGTTGAACCACATATGCACTCTACAGGTTTGGTCAAATAGAATAACCGCTTCTATCAGCTATTGGAAAATTCTTGTTTTAAGCTTTGTACCTGACACTAGCCCAGCTAGAAAGATTAAAAGAAGGGATGAATTGCACATGAATTGCACACGCACTTTAAATGATTAACTGAAAAGAATAATGGCCTATCTCATTCAACCGAACATCTATTTTATGAAAAGTCTGTGTTTTTATCTCTCCTTGAGCTTTGTATTTAATTAGTTATAGAATGTGATTTTTTATGAAATTTGGTCCCTTCTGTTTTTTTGTATTCAATTTCACGGTATGGAGACGGGTGTGGGGTGTGGGGTGGTGGGGGGGGCTAAAAGAATTTCTGTATTTAAAATTCTGCAATAAAAATAATTTTAAAAAACAAAAAACAATGGACTGGAATGATGCCTGAGTAATTACCAGTGGCTGGGTTTAAATCAAGCATTCCGTCTAACGCTTTTTGCTTTTTACAAACAAATTTCCAAAGAGCGCGTTTTTTGTGAAAAACAAAAATTCAATGACCTTGAACAGAAAGTTTTATCCCTGCTTGTGGCTAATATCTCTCAAGGCGGGCTAGGACAGGGATAATATGCATCGTATGACCGCCTTACATAGGGTGGACAACCTGATTCATGCAAGGCATTGACCCTTTGACAGATGGGTTGCTGCCTTTGATTAGGAGCTATGGCTCCAAAGCACTAGGACTGGCATATTTACAGTGAGTGTACTGCCAAACTCCGAATTAGCTCATTTGTCACCTACATGTACTTGAGATAGCCAAATTTTGGATAATGACTACGAATGATAAACCCGAGCCATGCAGCTTGAGGCCTATCACACGATTATATTTTCAGAGCCGTAGCTTCACGAGGTGTGTTTGCGGTGTTACACCCCCCTAATAAATGTATTTTCTGATAAATAGTTGGGTACAGGAGCTTTCAGTTGGGTATGGTGAGGTGTCTGTCGGATTTAACCTGGGATTTTGGTATGAACGCACTGACAAAAACACACACTCCCTCTCATCTCTATTTTGAAAATCCTAAAAAATGTTGATTAAATTACAAAATATTGTGCTTCTCTCTCTCAGTACTCATACCAATCCGCATTCCTCTCCCTTTCCGCTGCCCCTTACGACCCTCTCACGTGCCCTGCTTGGCATATAATGTGTTTTAACATTATATGCAAGTGTAATTGTCGGGAAATCTGAAGATCACACCCCCTCCAGTCGTACTGACCAAACTACTACCCTGTATATTTTGGATACTTTACTCTTGGTTATCATGAATTGGAAGCCATATCTAATATGTTTGGACACACTTAGCAGTATTACTACTCATTGGGTTACTATTTCAAGAACAATACAGCTCTTTCATTACTGATAACCTAATTATTAGTAAGAGCCCACAAACGACAATTAAAATGTATAAAACGCATCCAATGGAAAAGTTAAAAGAAGCTATTTCCCTATCATTATTACAAGTGGATGTTGACAATGGGCACATCATGATGTGACATCAATTGAAACAACTGATTGCTTCCATTATCTACCACAGAATTCTAGTTTTGCACTTTGCAACTCATTACCATTTTAAAAAACAATGTAGACATTGTTAAGATTTTATAGACATGGTAGAAAGAAGAAAGGGATGCATAAATGTATTGAAAACACAAAATGCTGCATGATGTTATATGGGTATTACTGGGTAACTGGACTCCTTAATTTCAGGTGAATGACCAGTTGAAATGTTTTAGGGATCTGGAGGCCACCTCTAGGGAAACAAATCTATCATTTAAATTCAAGAATTTTTTTTTGAGGCAAGGGGTAAGTTCTCAAAAAAGACGAATTGCACATGATATTATCATAGCTGATTATTATACTTTAAATACATTTTAGGTATAGTTTTGGTACAGGCGTATCACAGCCCAGAAATAATTAAACAATACTTTCAAGGAAATGTGTGGGAAAGTTGGAGGGCAGCCCTCCATCTCCTAAGAACTGGCGCTGCAGCCCTCTTCCCAAGTGCTGGGGCACCATTTGGCTGTCTTGCACCATGTATACACCTTTGTCCCATAGTGAACAGATGTGTGCATGAGTCTAGCATAGATTTTGTACTGGAAGGATAACCTTCCAGTGCAAAACACTATGCTTAGAATAACTTTAATACTGTTCCCATTTTGTATGTGTGCTGTACAGTGCAGCAAACATGCAAATTAGGAAACTTTTGAGGAAAATATCAAGGGGGGTAGAGCATTCTGCTTCACGTGGCGAGCCAAAGCCCCCAGGACTCACAGCTAAGGGCCTCTTGCCCCAGAAAATGTTATGATAATTTCCTTAGCCATCTGGCAGCCTCTGGCAAAACTGCTTCTTCCTCCTCAGCAGCATCTTAGCGACAAGGCCATTGGCTTGCCCTCCAGCCCAGCTTTGGTCAAGACTGGGGTCTTGCTTGCAACACTCCATAAGTCCTAGGTTGCAGACTACTCTGCTTGCCTCTAATTCCTGGACACACAAGTGTTGCATCACTTGGGGCATGACTGAGTACATAAAAAGTCTATAGTGCCCACTTCTAAGGCACTACAGCAGGACAAGCTCAACTGAAGTCTAGGGGACCCACTTCTTCAGGGTTCCCAGTAGGACCACTCATCACTGGGTCTAGGAGAAAAGCAACAAGGTGGTATCACCAGCCCTGGAGGTAGTCCACAAATTCTAAAGCACAAATCAGAGGTTAGTGCACAACTAAACTCCAGACAGAGATTCATCAGCAATGCCTGTCCTTACTCTTTTCTTCCAGGCTTCTTCTTAACTTTCTGACACTGCATATGGTCTTACAACAGAGGTCAGGTTTTCTGTGATTCTTAGGTCAACCATCCAACTTTATGGTGCCACATAATTCCTTCACACATTGCTGGCATCGAAATAAACCAGCTCATTGCCTTCCCTACCTCTACATTCCTGGTAGGTTTGCATATGGAAGGTTAGACAAAACAAAGGCACACCTCTGACCAGTCACTACCCACCAGGGCCTGCCTCTTCCATCCAAAACTCTTCAATGCGACCCATTGCGGCAAAGCAGCGACATATGTCTGGGCCTTTGAGCATCCCACTCTTGATTGGCCAGAAGTTGGTGGACTGATGGCTACAGTGTTTCCAAACCCATCCCTTTCTCCATCAGGAGATTCTTACTGCCCAGTAATGGGCTGAGTGTCTACTGGGCCTTTTGATTTGCCAGCAGGTGCAGCGGAGTAATTTACTCACTTAGCCAGGCATATTGAAAGCAAGCACAAATTCATTAAAGGCTACTTCAGAGAAATATGCTACTTTATTTTATAATTTGTGTTAAGGAATTCAGCTATATCAAAAACAACCTCATATCTGGGTTTAGGCAGCAACTCTGATTCTTGTTTAATAGTCATGTATGAAGTTACAGCCAAAACACAAAATACCCATGATTTGTGCAAGTGAAAACACTCCACATCATACACTTTACTCAGGTGGCGGGCAGTTCCTCTCAGTTCCCAGTTGAATCATAACAATTTTGGCTTGAACCCCAGCCGCCCCTACTGCTACTTGTGCGCAGATGTCAAGCTGAGTCAAAGAGCAGTCTTACTTGCTAAACTTGCAAATGTGTGCATGCAAGTGCTCATTTGTCATGCACAATCTGCACAAGGAACTTATCCCAGTTGTCCACAGTAGCTAAACTTATTTTGAACAATGGAGACTGTGAGAATGCAGCTGAAGACTATGTTACACAGAACGTTACAGTTGGTAAGACTCCATTAGGGAGTCTCACGCCACAAAAGAGGTCCAAAAACCAGAAGTCTAAAAGTGCAAAAACATGAATTTTCACAGGCAGACCTCACTCCGCTATGTGCAGTCAAAGGTCATTTGGACAGAGCAGGATAGAGCAGCGAAATGGCATCAATCAATCGGGGAATTTTGAAGCGCACTACTCACCCGTGAGGGTCTCAAGGCGCTGGGGGGGGAGCAGCTCCAGTCAGTCGAAGAGCCAGGTCTTGAGGGTCTTCCTGAAGATGTGCAGGGTGGGGGCATGTCTGAGGTTGATCGGGAGCTCGTTCCAGGTCTTGGCCGCGATGTAGGAGAAGGTTCTTCCATCCGTTCTTGCTCTGTGGATGCGCGGGGGTTCGGCGAGGCCGGCGGATCGGAGATTTCTCTTGGGTACGTGGAAGGAGATTCTATCGTTGAGATATTGCGGTCCGGTGTTGTGGAGGCATTTGTAGGCGTGGGTGAGTATCTTGAAAGTTACTCTGTTCTCGACGGGGAGCCAATCGAGGTTTCACAGGTGTTAGGTGATGTGTTTGTGTCGATGGATGCCGAGGACAAGTGTGGCTGCAAAGTTCTGTATGGTCTGGAGTTTGTGGAGCAGTGACTTGTTGATCCCAGCGTAGAGGGCGTTTCCGTAGTCCAGTCTGCTGGTTATGAGTGCGTGGGTGATGGTCTTCCTTGATTCGGGGGGATCCATTTGAAGGTCTTCCGAAGGATGCGGAGGGTGTTGAAACAGGTGGAGGCGACGGCGTTGACCTGTCAGGTCATGGAGAGGGAGGAGTCGAGTACGATGCCGAGGTTCTGGGCATGGTCCGTGGAGGTGGGGGGGCTGCCGTGGGCAGTGGGCTACCAGGTGTTGTCCCATGCAGAGGGGGAGGGAGCGAGGATGAGGACCTCTGTCTTCTCCGAGTTGAGCTTCAGGCAGCTGCTGCTCATCCAGGATGCGACGTCCTTCATTCCTTCCTGGAAGTTGAGTCTGGTGATGATGGGGTCCTTGGTGAGGGAGAGGATGAGCTGGGTGTCATCGGCATAGGATACTATGCTGAGTCCGTGATGTCTGACGATGGCGGCGAGGGGGGCCATGTAGATGTTGAAGAGTGTAGGGCTGAGCGACGATCCTTGGGCTACTCTGCAGTTGATCTCTGTAGGTTCGGAGAGGAAGGGTGGAAGTCTGATTCTTTGAGTTCTGCCGGTGAGGAAGGAGCGGAGCCAGTTGAGGGCGGTTCCCTGTATGCCGGCGTCGTGGAGTCTGGCGGTGAGTGTGCGGTGGGAGACGGATCAAAGGCTGCAGAGAGGACCAAGGGCAGAGGTGTGTCCTTGGTCGAGGAGGGTGCGGATGTCGTCTGTAGCGGCGAGTAGAGCGGTCTCAGTGCTGTGGTTGCTGCAGAATCCAGATTGGAAGGGGTCGAGGATGGAGTTCTCTTCGATGAATTTCGTTAGTTGGACGTTGACGGTCTTCTCAGTGACTTTGGCCCCGAAGGGAAGGAGGGAGAAGGGTCGGTAGTTCTTGAGGTCCGTAGGATCTGCGTAGGATCTGCTGAGGGCTTCTTGAGTAGGGGCCTGACTTCTGCGCGTTTCCAGTCGTCGGGGAAGATGCCGGTTTCGAAGGTGGCGTTGATGGTGCGTCGTAGTTCCGGTGCGTTGGCAGCAGCGGCTCTGTGGAAGATGTGCGGAGGGCAGGGGTCCGTGGGGGCTCCTGAGTGAATGCCTTTCATGGTCGATGCAGTGTCTTCGATGGTGACTGGGGTCCAGGAGGAGATGGTGGGCTGGCTGGTGTTGCTGGAGGAGGGAGTGGTTTCGGAGTCAGGTGTCTGGTCGTTGAAGTTGAAGTTGTCGTAGAGGCACTTGATTTTCAGATGGAAGTAGGAGCTGAGCTTGTTGCAGAGGTCCTGGGAGGGGTTGATGTCCGTGGTTTCGCTAGGGGTGTAGTGTAGTTCCTATTTCCCTAATAGGCTCTGCGCATTGGAATAATATAACCTATAGGTTTGACATAGGACTAAGGTCGGTATGTCCCTATTGATTATATTAAACTTAATTAACTGTGCCAGCTAGCTCAGAGGCCACTAGAAACTCATTGAGAACAAGAAGGGAGTAGTTTCTGGCAACCGAAAAACATGACAACTTTGTTTCCCTTTAGAAGCGGAACATGTCTCAGAATCGTGGAAACTATAGATAACAGTTTCACTCATTCAATTGTGCATGCTTAGTTTCTACAGAGTTACACAGAAAGGAAAGACGGGCGTTTCAATAAAAAGGGTTTTATTGAACAGTCTTGTTTCTCGTGTAAGAGATATGTGCTGTTATGATCACAAGACAGTATGCAAGATAAATAATGTACAGCGTAAGCAGTAGAAATAAATAATACTGCGCTAGCATTATCTTTTAGCATATATTCACGTACATAAATAACATGAGCTAAAAATGCGAGTACTCATACGATGCGTCCCTAAACTAGTTCTACCCCAATGTACCTAACCTGGTCTAGGTGTAGGGAAAGGTAGAAGTAGGTGGAGTATTCTCTCGTCTGGTATACTAAGAGTATGTTAAGTCTAGTATGCAGAGCATGATATGCCAAGAGTCCCTCTAGGTTCTAGTCAGCTCCATACCTTGAGAATGAGAGAGGTGGGAATCTCCTGCCGGGTCTGGAACTCTAACACCCCGCGAAGGGAGTCAGAACACTGGAAGCTGGATTCGTCTGCGTGCAGGAATGACGGCGTCTTCTCAGTGCGTCAGGCCGGGATACGGGCTCCTCTGAATTCGAGGTCTCCTCTAACTTGCTTGGGCAAGGGAAGGTATATTTATACCTGGTAGGTGTCGTGGAATGTTAGCATTGACATGAAGTCGGACAGAGGAAGACGTCAGGAATGAACCCTTAAGGTATAACGGTTCATACATACTAGATGAGTTCTTGGAGAAATCAATAGTCCTGTGCTAGGGGAACTCCCGAAGCTTAAGGGTCTGGTTTCTAAGAACTCGTTGTGACGTTAGTGTGGACGGATGTCGGTGACCATGCCTGTATTTGGAGCACATGGTTAATGCCTAAATAAGGACAGGGATTTCTATGCCTATATAAGGGCAAAGCGAATTGTGCCTATATAAGGACATGATTCAGGAAAACCTATATACGGACCCCTAAAGCGGAATACAACACCCACTCCATCTTCGAATGAACGATAATACTAAATGCTAAACATTTTAAATGCTAAACATAAAATTGAGTACCACATGTTACTAAAAACATTTCTAAAAGCATTTTAAAAGAAGCTCAAAACTGTTGAAATGCAATAGGTACTGTACATTTAAAGCAATGATTTCATTCTAAACATGTAACGGAAGTAAAAATGCAACGAGAATGAAACAGGAATATATACATATGACGAAATGGTCGATACGTTCTTAAAATCAAGCCAATGCATATCATGGAAGTAAATGAAATGTTATACAAGTAAGGTGACAATGTGTCCCTGGAAGTATTCAAAGAAGTCCGTTTTATAAGACTAGTTCTACAGTAAGCAGATTGTTCATTTTGCCATGTCATTTCAAAAATTGTTAAAAGAAAAAGTTCAATTCTGGGAAAAGTTCCAAGTTTGAAAAATATGAAGGCCAAATTTCATTGTTGCCCTGGTACACTGTGAGCCGAATCAAAGTCAGTGTATGGGTCTGGCGTAAACATTAGATCATCTATGTCCGTAGCCAAAATATCATCCACCGAAGTCGGTGACATTTGGAACACCTCGTTCAGAAGGTTAATCGCACAGAGATGAGAAACATCGCCCTCAGCAGAAGATGCAATGTTCACGTCCGTTGTTACCTGTGTGCCCGTTGATCCATCTCGTACCTCAGCAGCAGCCGGAAGCGTCTGTGAGGTCTCAATGAATGCCGCTATCAGGATTGGAAGCCTCTGGGGACAACACACAGCATGGGCCGTTATCGGGTCCAGCAGAGTATCGATATCCGTTGGCATGACTGATGGGAGTGTTAGACAGATGTCTAGCACGCATTCTTCACCGCAAAACAGGCAGCGTAGAACAGGTAAGATGCAATCTTGCCAGATTGGTCTGAATGACAGGAACCACGTTGTATTAAGTTCCCGTAGACGAGGCATGCCCAAAAGCTGTACTATTCGCTCACGGCATTTCCGTTCAAGGAGGGCTCTCTCCACATCGCTCGGAGTGATGTTGGCGAAGAGGCTTGCCATAGCGTAGTAGGAGGAATAGAAATAGAATTCCTGCAACAAGTACTAGAATTAATGGCACACCACCAAACACCGAATGTGCGAAGTTTGGGATGATTCCGAGGACAGCCTGGAAAGGTGCTAATAGTCCGGAACAGATGGTCTTAAATACATGTACAATTCCGCTTGTATCTGACATGTTAAAGATACGTCCTATCATTTCTATGAAATGTATAGGGCAGTTTGTACGAATTAAAGCTTGTATCTCAGCCGAAGTCCTTGCAACTTGTAGATCATAGGTTTCTTTGGCCGAGGTCAAAGGCACTGATTGTTGTATAAGCATGGCTTTCATTCTGCTTAAAGTATCAAATCGTATAAAAGAGACATTCAACGAAGGCCATAATGGCGACTCCCTGACTCTGTCTATTGGGGCAAACAATACTTGCATACAGCAAGTGACCCTGGAGTCGACCGTTACTAGATATGGGATGCCTGGCAACATGCCACAGCAACTCTGATCATTCAACATGAGGTAACTCCCATTAGAAAGTTGTCCAAACGTTGGATTAATCACAGCAGCTGGTGTTCCCTGCTGGTGGCAGGACAAATTTGCCACAGAACCATCACAAGCCCCGTGTAAAGATATGTCCTGACAAATCAGTGAACCGCTTAGTGCATTTTCACAGTGGGTACCGCTTAGAAACACTTCACGATCCCCACTCCAACATCTATATGTGTATGGTAAATTCCAGGATGTCTTAATGTATTCTTTACCCAACCTTTCATATTTGCCTGCTTGCATCTGTTTGAGGCAATACTGAAACTGAAAAGTAGTCACATGTAGTGTGATTTTGCCATTAATAAGCCATTCTGTAGCTGATTTTTCTGCCACTGTGAATGGTAATCTTTCAAGTTTTTCAATGCTCAGTACTGTATACTTCGCTCCCCTTTGTGCCAGTTCAATCTGTTTATCAGTTAGATTGTATTCTGCAAACAGAGCCGTCGTGTTGATAAAACGCCAAGGCACATAGCCCGCACGCAAAGATTGCAGCGTCCAGCTTAATAACATAATAGAACGTAACTGTGTTTGGCCTTGTTGTAACACGGCTAAATCTTGTTCCAGTATGTCGATAGCAGAGGATACAATACTGTCCAATGAATAAATTCTGGAGGACAAAGTTGTTAACCCATTGTCGACCAGAGAGAGAGTTTTCTCTAAGTTAATACGATCAAGTTCACGTATTCGTTCTGCGGCCTCCATCTGTGACACCTTCCATGCTTCATTATAAGCAGCATAAATGCTGGCATATATGAAACGTTTTTGACGCGGTTTTCTTGGTCCAAGCAAGAATTCCCTAAGGTCTGCGTCTTCTTTAAGTAAAGATAAGTGTTGTTTCACATCCTTAAGTGTAGATTTTTGCAGCCAATCAATGCATAATTTTCCTACACTGTATGTTGTTACTACCCCCGGATGCTGTCTTTGGACGTATCGTGGGTCTGGCCTATGAATAGTAAACCCCTGTGTTTTATTCAGGAATCTCGCTTGACAGTTGTTAGTGTCTGTGGGCCAGATCAACCATTTTCTCCAATCAGGATTTGTTCTGTTGAGTTGTAGTATGGTGTCAACTGTAACCGCTGCCTGTGTATTGTTATCACTTGCAGGTGTTGGTACAGAAGGATTTTTCATGTCTTTGATCTTGGCTAACCCAAGGCAAAACGTTTGTTGGACCGTGTCATTCAAAAACATTATTTGCTGTGGGACGATACAGGCTCTAAATATAGCTTCTATCCCCTGCACTTGCCAAT
This sequence comes from Calotriton arnoldi, assembly GCA_963921515.1. Lineage (NCBI taxonomy): Eukaryota > Metazoa > Chordata > Amphibia > Caudata > Salamandridae > Calotriton > Calotriton arnoldi. The sequence goes on along the minus strand of CAWUFW010007746.1, from coordinate 683,516 downwards.
CTTTAGTACCCCAGACAGTTTTTGTGTCTATTGTGTCTTTCCATAAGTCGAAACCTTGTCTAGACAGTTGGGCAATAAATGCTGCAGAGTATATCTGTTTTGTATTTGTTAACATAATTTTCATTCCTGTTTTGTTTACATTTCTATAGTAGAATGTTTCTGGATCAGATGTGTTGTATCCTGAAAAATATGGAAACTTTTTAGCAAATGTTCCTGAACTACCTTTTGGTGGTGTAGAACAATGCTCCCATTGGTTAAACATAAACACATTTCTAGGTGTTGCAGATTTATGCAAAAAATGATGACCATAGTGGTTATAGCAATACAGCTGTTCATAGTCTGATGAACCCTCTAAATATTCATTATTAGAAAATGCAGCAGATTTTTCTAGGTCAAACATCATATCATGTACGGTTTCAAAGTCCCAATCATCAGAGTAGGTACTGGATGAAACAAAATCACTCAGTGAAATCTTAAATAAATGTGGAATGTTCAAATGTTCCGTCGGGCCGAAGATATCAAAATCTGTTTTGTCCCACACTATACCATCCTGTATAGGAACGGCTGTGATGTTCACTGCAGACAAGTCTCTTGTTTCACGATGGGATGATTTGTGAGGTTTCAAAAGTAAGTTCACTTCTTTCCTTTCAATGTCCAATTGGATGTATCTCCCATTTATAAGCACGCTCATAGTCATAACCAAAGCTAGCCAAAGCAGGAAGAAATATATTCCAGAAATAACCCAAAGTTCAATCCATGGTGAAACTAGATAAGTCTTTTTCAAAAAATGCAAAAAGTCTTGTACTTGCTGTTTAAAAGTTTTTGATGCTGGCGACGTCTCAGGCTCACTCGGATCCTCTGAAAACGTATCAAAGTTAATGAAATAGCCAGAAGCAGTTCTGTCAATTGTTGGAATTGCATCAGGATTTGTAGAAATCGCTGGAACCAATTGATCACTTGTTACATTGGTGTAGACAGGTGTATTTGGACGAACTGTTACTTGAGTTTCAAGAGGGATGAGTTCCATAGCATTGTTGCTCAGTCCTTCATCTGTTACTGCTGAATTCTCGATGGTTATCAGTCTTTCAGTCTGAACCTCTTGGATAGTAGCGAGAGGAGTGTGTCTGCTACTAGGTCGGAGTCCACGAGGCCTACTATTTAGTATTGGCTACATACTGTGGTTTGATGAGGTCAATGGACACAAATCTTTTCTCCTTTTTTCCAGCAAGGGGCGGCAGAAGTACTGTTCTTGTTCCTTGAACGGCTAGGACAGGTACTGGTTGTCTGTAAGAAGGTCCAAATTCCTTCTTGTCCGCAATCTTTTCTCTGACTAGATCCCCAACTTTTGGAATCCAGACAGGCCTTGCTGGGACCGCCGGTTTTTCCCCAGTGGTGGTTGGCTGCAGGAATACGTTGCTTTGTTTCGATCTTAGTTCATTGAGTTCCTGTAAAACAGCCAAACGATCTTTGATATCATAGGGTTTATTTTCCACCACTGTGCCACTGCATTCCAGATCTGGCACCCACATTCTTGTCCCAAATAGGACCTCATATGGAGTGACCCCCCCTAGAGAACTTCTTGGCAAGTTGTTTAATGAGTGTTGGACCCCACAAAAGGTGTTTGACCCACCCATCACCCGAACCTAATACCCTAGCTGTTATAGACTGCTTTATGTCCCGGTTTTTCCTTTCCACAACAGAATTTCCCTCAGGATGAAACGGAGAGGAGTACCGCAATGCAACGCCCAGACTGGCCATGGCGTCTTTGTAAGCCCGAGAGCTAAACGCAGGGCCCTGGTCAGAATGTAGCGTGCCTATTGCGTATGTGCCGATAAAGACTCGCAAATCGTTTATAACAGTTCGAGCATCAGCCGAGCGCTGAGGCCATATCCATAGGAACCTTGACTTAGTATTTGTGGGATTGCACTCGTCCATGAGGACGCCTGTGCATAGATAGTCTAATGCTGTCTAACAATGGTGTCTGTACTGGGCAGCTACATTCGTAGCATGGTGTCTGGTGGCTTTCTCGTTGTAATTTGCAGTCTATGCAGTTGTTGATGAATATGTGTATTTCTGTATTCATCCCAGGCCACCAGTACATCTCTTTTAATGTCAATATTGTTTTAGAGATCCCTTGATGTGACAGACTCTCCCCCAGATGTGTTTCATAAATCAAAGCTGCTCTTCGTTCCATGTTTGGAATTACCCTATCCCCCACTCCAGGGATCCGAGCAAAAGGAACATTGTTTGCATCAATTACATAAGAGTACTTGAGTGGAAATTTGTTTGGTAACGCTGCACCACTGCCTTTGCTCGTAGCATTGACAGCCAACATTATCTCACTGTCTATTTTCGTTTTTGAACGAGTGATCGCAGCTACGGAAGCTGTCTGAACAGCCCCCTTTGCGGCTTCGTCAGCCAATGAATTCCCTGCAATGTGAACGCCATCACGTTGATGACTCAGTGTGTGGATCACGTGAGCCTTTGGTAGTTTGCTTTTTAACTGAACTACTTGTTCCCAAAGCGTTTTATGCATTACAGTGCCACCTTTTGCATCTTTGAACCCGTTTTCAAGCCAAGTTTGTATATATTCATTATACGACTGCACACAGTAGAAGGAATCGCACACTATTAGTGTGGGGAATTCTTGATCTGTACTTTCAAGTGCCAGTTTGAATGCTTGTAGTTCAGCTCGCTGAGCTGTGCAATCTCCTAGAGATTGGGTTTGTGTGACCATAGGTCTGAATTTGCCATCGCGCATGCGACCTTTAACGATTGCGCACGCTGCACTGTAAGCTTGCTTACTCCCTGATGCGGGCTGTGCAGATCCGTCAGTGTAAATTATGAATTCGTACTGATCGAGAGGCAGAATCTCAGTGGGCAGAGGACATTCATGTTCATATTGCAGGAACGCTTGTGTTTTTAGATCAGGATCAAAAACATATTCAACATCTGTTGCAGCAAGAGAATTAACCCATTGTATCCATCTCGGATGTAATGCTTTAGCATTTGGAATGCTCGCTTTAGTTACTGCCTCTAAGGCCGGAACTGGGATTACGACAATAATGCGTTTCCCTTGGGCTAGAGCTCTTTCTTTTGCTACTGCAGTTTGAACTGCTGTCAGTATTTTTTCTGTTGAAGTGAAGCGCATTTCTGCTTGTGTATACAAATGTGATTTGTATGCAATTGGTACTTTTTCACCCTCATTAAATGTTAAGTAGGTGAATCCGCATTGACCCGAAATTATTCGGATCACTAAATTGCGTTGACTTACGCGTGTTTGTAAGTGATTTGTTGCTAACATGTTAGCTTGGAGTGAACGCAAGATTTCTGTGTGTTCTTGTGTCCAATTTTTGATTGAAAAATCAGGTTTGATTAATGCGTAGAGAGGTTTAACCCTTTCTGCGTAATTTAGAATGTAAGTTCTTCCAAAATTTAGGAAACCCAGGATGGATTGTAAATTTTTCAGCATCTTAGGAGGTTGGAGCAGCGCACACCTTTCTAAAAAGTTGGCTGCCAAGCTCTTGCCTTCACTTGAAAGCTCATATCCTAGGAACAGGACATTGAGATGGGCAATTCTGGACTTTTTGAAGTTGAATTTGTAGCCCTCAGAGGCGAAGCCCAGTATAATGGTGCTCACCCTGTTCAAGTGCTTATCCAGGTCATCGTCTGTCAGATAGATGTCATCGACATAGGACAATGCCTCATTGTCATAAATTTGTAGTAATTCCGTTACTCTCGCTGAGAATAACCCCGGGCTGTTCTTGAACCCTTTTGGGAGTCGACAAAATTGACGCTGGGTCCCCATTATTGAGAAAGCTGTTAAGTACCTGCTTCCAGGTGCTATGTTTTGACAAAAGAAACCATTTGAGATATCCAATGTGGTTTTGTATTTTTTATGCACAATGTTATTCATTAATGCTGTACTATGTGCATTTTGCGCTGCAAATGTTTTAGAACAAGTGTTTAAATGTCTGTAATCCAAAACTAGACGATAGGTGTTGTCTGGTTTGGAGACAGGAAACAAAGGATTGTTCATTGAAGAGGTGCATGTTTCAATCACCCCTTGGTATTCAAGTTGATCTAAGATCTCCCTGACCTGTTTTTTAGCTTCTTGCTTTATTGGATACTGCCTTTGTGCAGTAGGTTCATTTTTTAGATGTATTTTATGGTGAGGTGAATCCTCGTCCCATCCTACATGATTTTTGTATAATGCTGGGGCTTGGGCAACTGCCCATTTCCTGGCATAAGTATATTTTAGATGAATTGGAATATGGTTAGAGAAGGCTGGCATAATAATGTCCTCGCCATGTGGGCACTCCCTGACAAATTTTGGTGGCCAGTCTTTTTCTGCTAGAAGTATATCATAACCCTTTGAAAGTTTTTCCCAAAAGAGTGCTTTCACCTGTCTGGGTATGTCTCCCTCCATCCGGAGTGTTATTTCATATACCTTTTGTGGAGTACTAACCCTGGTGTCTACAGTCTCAACTGTAATGTACTCATTCAAGTCCACTATCTCCAGAAGTTCCTTCAGGTTCTGGCGAGCTATTGTGACTTCTGAAGCACTGTGCAGCATTGTCTGAGCCCATTCTCCATTCTTGAGTTGTGTTCTCAGTATCCTCTGCATGTCTGACCTTCAGACCTGCTACCTTCTTCTTTGAGAATTGAGGTTTTGATTTGTTTTTTGGAACGTGTTTGTCGTCTTTCGATTTCACGCATTCTTCTCTATGTTCTGACCGTCCTCTTCTTTCCGATGTCTGTGACGAGATCTGAAAGGTACGAGAGGAGCGTGTATCAGTATCTTGATACCTGTCAGGCCTTTTCAAATTATCCCTATTCCTGAGGTTATACCTCCTTTCAGAGGGCTCCTTTTGAGGAGACCTACCTCGGGATTGAGAACGTTTCTCATTTGAATTTTGTTTGTTACTTTCCCACTTCTTTTTAGAAGATGTAGGAGTTTGTTTAATAGAGTCCTTCTCAGGACTTTCAGATAGTTTTGGCTTCAATGGTCTTCCACCCAAACTATCTCTGCCTAATTCTGCATAAGATTGTTCTATTATTCTGGGTATTTCTGTTTGATGTTCTGTAACATCAAATTCCCTTAATCGTTGGCGGATCGCCACTGCTGCTGCCTCCCCTTTAATATTAGATAATATTATTGTTGAGACCTGGTCGAAATTTTTCAGTAATTTCATACCTAAATTTAGAGCAGGCTCTGCCCCGTATTCGTTTTGAATTTGTTTCAGGACATCAGGTATTACTGCAATTGATGGAATACCATGTGTTTTAGTATAGATGGCAGCAAAGACTGAGCCCCAAGTGGTGCAGTCTTCCAGTTGTGGTGTGATCCCCATTGGTAAACTGATAGTTAGGATTCTGTGTTTCTCATACGGGCTAGTATTTGGAAATACTGCTTCGATTTGAGTCATTTTTTGAGCTATCCAGAATGGAATTTGCTCACGTTTTGTGGACATTTTTCCCATGACTGCGTATAGTGTCTGTGGTGTAATTTTTAGTGTATTCCCCTGTTGAGGAGTTTGATTTGGAAGTGTCAATGGTGGTTGGACTGTGAAAGTCCGCATGACATATTGGACTAATTGTCTGTAGATTTTGATTAACTCTGTAAGTTGAGTAAGTAATTCCTCGTCTGACATTATATCGAGGTCAGGTTGAGGAGTGTAGCCGGCTAGAATCGGCCATGTTGCTACTGGTCTACCTAGTGGACCGAGCCTGGTAATGTGTCTGTGATGTTTTAGGGCGCCTTTAAACCAGAGCTGATGCTCCTGGTATGTTAGTGGAATTTCAATATCCTCGAAAGGAATATATTCATCTGGTGGATCACCTTCTTTGTAGAAGTGAAACAGTTTTGTTACTGAATTTGATTCAGGAAATATGACCCATGAATAGAATACCTCTGTCTGAAAGGATTCGTGTGCCTCTATCACGAAAACTGCTCTACCGCCTCTTGGTGGTAGGCCATGTTTTATAAGTTTAGAGTGATGGCTCTTCTTAAGTTTGGATGGATGTCTATAACACCCTCCTCGGTTTCATTTAAACCTGTAAAGTTAAAAGCTGGTACAACTGGGTCAGCCGCAGCTCCACCGTTTCCGGTGTTATTGTCCCCGTTTATGGACATTTTGTTTTTTGAAAAATGTAGAACAAGTTTCAAGGAAACAAAAGATAAGGTGCACAATATTTTGGAACACTGTATCCTTCAACGTTGAACAAACCAAACAACTAATATATAGGGTGTTTCCCTATGTAGTTATGGCGGATATTTAACCCTACCCACTCCGGACGTCTTATGGAGTATGTGAGTAGGGGTCTCTGAGAAAAGCACGAATGAGTTACTCAGTATCTAGCGTTAAATTACTGCCTTATCAAACCGTTGGGTGCCATGTAGTGTAGTTCCTATTTCCCTAATAGGCTCTGCGCATTGGAATAATATAACCTATAGGTTTGACATAGGACTAAGGTCGGTATGTCCCTATCGATTATATTAAACTTAATTACCTGTGCCAGCTAGCTCAGAGGCCACTAGAAACTCCTTGAGAACAAGAAGGGAGTAGTTTCTGGCAACCGAAAAACATGACAACTTTGTTTCCCTTTAGAAGCGGAACATGTCTCAGAATCGTGGAAACTATAGATAACAGTTTCACTCATTCAATTGTGCATGCTTAGTTTCTACAGAGTTACACAGAAAGGAAAGACGGGCGTTTCAATAAAAAGGGTTTTATTGAACAGTCTTGTTTCTCGTGTAAGAGATATGTGCTGTTATGATCACAAGACAGTATGCAAGATAAATAATGTACAGCGTAAGCAGTAGAAATAAATAATACTGCGCTAGCATTATCTTTTAGCATATATTCACGTACATAAATAACATGAGCTAAAAATGCGAGTACTCATACGATGCGTCCCTAAACTAGTTCTACCCCAATGTACCTAACCTGGTCTAGGTGTAGGGAAAGGTAGAAGTAGGTGGAGTATTCTCTCGTCTGGTATACTAAGAGTATGTTAAGTCTAGTATGCAGAATATGATATGCCAAGAGTCACTCTAGGTTCTAGTCAGCTCCATACCTTGAGAATGAGAGAGGTGGGAATCTCCTGCTGGGTCTGGAACTCTAACACCCCGCGAAGGGAGTCAGAACACTGGAAGCTGGATTCGTCTGCGTGCAGGAATGACAGCGTCTTCTCAGTGCGTCAGGCCGGGATACGGGCTTCTCTGAAGTCGAGGTCTCCTCTAACTTGCTTGGGCAACGGAAGGTATATTTATACCTGGTAGGTGTCGTGGAATGTTAGCATTGACGTGAAGTCGGACAGAGGAAGACGTCAGGAATGAACCATTAAGGTATAACGGTTAATACATAATAGATGAGTTCTTGGAGAAATCAATAGTCCTGTGCTAGGGGAACTCCCGAAGCTTAAGGGTGTGGTTTCTAAGAACTCGTTGTGACGTTAGGGTGGACGGATGTCGGTGACCATGCCTGTATTTGGAGCGCACGGTTAATGCCTAAATAAGGACAGGAATTTCTATGCCTATATAAGGGCAAAGCAAATTGTGCCTATATAAGGACATGATTCAGGAAAACCTATATACGGACCCCTAAAGCGGAATACAACAGGGGGTTTGGTGAAATCCTGGATGATGCTGAAGAGTTCCTTTGAGTTGCTGGAGTTGGCGAGGATCTTGTTCTGGATGAAGGTCCTTTTGGTGGATCTGATGCGTTGGTGGTATTCTGTCATGGTGTTCTTGTAGGTGGTGCGGTCTTCTGAGGATTTGCTGTTTCTCCAATTCTTCTTGAGACATCTGCAGGGGCATTTGGATTCTTGGAGGTCGGCGGTAAACCAGGTGGCTTTTCTGGGGCGCTGTCAGTCGGGGTTACGTTGGGGTGCAAACTCATCTGCGCAGTTGGTGATCCATCTGTGAAGTTCTTTGGCTGTGAGGTTGGCGTCAGTCGAGGTGGGGGGGCATCGCGGTTGAGGGTGGCATTGAGCTGCTCCTCGGTGACCTTGCTCCAGTTCCTTTGCGGAGGGCCGGGTGCAGGTTTGAGGGTGGTGGGTTTGTTGACGTGGAAGTGTACGCAGTGGTGGTCCATCCAGGGGGGTTGCGTGGTGTGGCTGAAGAGGATGTTACCTCTTGCGAAGATGGGGTCGAGGGTGTGTCCTGCCTTGTGGGTGGGGGTGGTGACGAGTTGTTTCAGTCCGATGTTGGCGAGGTTGTCCAGGAGGGTGGCGGTGTTGGGGTCGCTGAGGTTGTCGTGGTGGAAGTTGAGGTCTCCAATGAGTATGTAGTCCATGGAGGCGATGGCGTGGGGCGCAATGAGGTCGGCGATGGTAGTGGTGAACGCGGTTCGTGGTCCGGGAGGTCGGTATGCATATTACACTTGAAGTTTTGCACATTCTATTTCAACAGCAAAGCATTTTGAAGGTCCCAATTGTTGCACATCTTAGCATGTGCCACAATTTTCCTTTGTCTTTAGCCCTACGTTGTGAGATCGTGTTTACTGAGAAGTGATCATGTTTACTTTTGTTGACTCCTAAGAAGCATATCCATACTTTTTCTATGTAAGTTTCCTTTTTTTTCAGAGCTTGTATATGCACAGGAATGTTTGCAATATTCGCCATGTTCACATCAAAGTTCTAAGGCACAAACCATTGCAAACTTCAAAAAGCTGCAAATATGTCCATAGACCTTTGTAAAGGTAGCAAAACAGATTTACAGTTTGGAACATCCCTACTTACAAATCAATAATAAATTCTGAAACCTGAAAAACACAATATTGTTCACCCACTAGTTAGATAATTGTGATTGGTTTTGATGTGAATTTTGAGGACGGTAATACGACAAATTTAAATTCCTTTTTCTATTTTCCGTTCTAAGAATATCAGTGTATTTCTGTTCCTGAACATGAGAAAAAGAGTGACAGAGAAGGAGAGAAAGACAGAAATCATAACAAGGAGAAGGTAGTGATTCCTGACATTGAAGAAAGGCCGGTGCAAAAAATAAAGTAGGAGGGGTTATTTATTTTAGAAACAGTCATTTTAAAAGAATGCTAGTTTATTCAATACTAATGTACTCAGTAGGAGCCCTCAACACTAAGCACTTTACGAAAGTATGCTACATTCTTCACAAGTCAGCGGTGCATGAACATGTGTGTTTAATTCTACCAGGAAGGAAAGAACAATCTCTGCAAAGACTGTGATTTCTTTGTTTTATACTAGTCAGTTATAAATTATAAATCTTCCATCAGAAATGATGATTAAAGTGGCTTCTTGTACTACACAAACGCATGTTTACTGATGTGACTCAAAAATGCATTTAACAGAAACGAATGGTCAAAAAGGCCTAGATTCATTCATACTGAGGCAACTAATTTACACTTTTCTAAAGATCATAGATATAAACCGGGTGGAGATCTAAATTGTACACAAGTTCGAAGCAAAACAGTAGTATTTTGGCCATAGGTTAAACCGCACAGCCAGTGTGATAAAACTAGGTCAGGACCCAATCATATGTGGTCCGAATCATATATTATCCCCTAATTTAAAATCATCTGCTTGATTTATACTTTATATGGGACTAAGACTAATGCAACACATTACTCTTTAGAAATATTGTAGTGCAGTGCAGTTGTATTGCTATGTTGTCACACTAATAAACAGTGCTTGACATATAGAAAAGACAGCCAAACCAATTTACATTCCTGCTAGACTTGTGCCAGACTCAAATAATAGTGCTCAGACATATTTCAGAGGATCACCACGATTACTAACTGAATACCCCATATTATGCCGTTTCCTGGTTTATTAAATGATGAAGTAGCGTTTTTTTGTGCTGGGCTACACTGGTTGCAGACAGAATTCATTCTTTGCCATTACTGGTGCTAAAAGAAGGATTTTCAGCCTGTGGAAATCTACAATCGTATTTCCATAAATGCAGCTGGTGTGGTTTCTTTTTGTTGCTGACAAGCATTAACCTCTTGTCGGCCATACTCTTTAAGAGCAGCAACCCAGGCACTTTCCTGTTTCTTTTTTTTCCACTTATGTGTGTTTTCCACATTGAGGGGCATATTATCAAGGGCTTTAGGGGCACTTTTTGCCGCTAAAGCGGCGATATTTTTAACGCCCTATTAGCAAGCTGTCGCTAACAGGCGTTAGCGACAGCTTTCAGGCGTTAGCGGCCGGGTTTTACATCGCCTTGCATGTCAGCGATAATTATCGCTAATGACATGCAAGGTAGGCGTTCCCCACTAAAAGCGACTGTAAACAGTCGCTAACACAACTAACCCCTATTAACAAGGCAGGCAAAGCGATAAAATAAATCGCGCTAAGCGCGTTTATCGTCAGATTTTAACACCTGCTACTGAGGATGACTTACCTGTTTAAAGTATAGGAGGTGGATTGTCAGGCTGAATCCATCCTTGCGTTAATGCGAGAATATCGCTGCTTTTCCAGCGATATTCTCACATTTTGCCGCTATCGCTGGAAATTTTATCGCTATGGATATAAACCTTGTTAATAGGGTGTTATCTCAGCGATATTTTCCAGCGATAGGCGGCGTTAAAAAAATTCACGCTAGGCGCGGTTAGCGATAAATATCGCTATTCCTTGATAATATGCCCCTGAATTCTTTTTGTGCTTATTAAAATCCCCAAAAGATCCCAGCGTCTAGCAATTCTGTGAATCTTCACTGATGAGCGGCTTATCTTTCTACTGCTGCCAGTCAATTAGAACATTTGGAAACTATAGGCTCTGCTTAAGTGAACATTTTTGAGCCATACCCTCTGTACAGTAGGAGGTAAGTACAAGGCTGCTGAAGGTCGCATGCTAAATGGTGAGACGCACCAAAAATAGTCTGCAAAGCATCCCACAATTTGTAATATACTGGGTGTTTTCTTTATTTGATAAAGTACAGTATTTGAAGCATTGCGCTTTTAATATGTATTATGATGACTCTTTCTTTCCTGTATCATTCTAAAACGTAATCAGTGCTTTAAATGGGAATATAGAAGTGCAGGCTGGTACTCACAATTTACAGTACCTGTTTGCTCCTGAGAAGTGCGAGTACTCTCACACTGATTTAAAAGACCGAACCTAATAAATATTAAGCTTTAATTAGAAACATATCCATCTAGTTTACAGCATTGTCACAACATAAAATCTGCATTAGTATAAGTAGAGCTTTGCTTTGAGTGTTTTTCAGATACAGCACTATCAATTAACAGATTTTCCATAATCTATAGGAAAGTCGCATACATTACATAGCAGAAGGGGACTAAAAAATTGTCTATACAATATTTAAGCAAACTGATGTAACTGGTGGATATTGTTTCAGTGCAGAGATTCTCTTGAAACTCTCATTCAGAGTTTTTCAGAAAATGTACCATAATGTCTTGAATCCATAGTTGCATTGCCACACCATAATGTAGCATCAGTGCATTACAAACGTGGCAGTACTGCGTTTGTAACGTCAGTGTGCCTGTTGCCTCTTCTCATCAGAGTAATATATAATTTAATTGTCTAGCCTGGCAATGCTTCCTTCCATACGAACTGTGTTGCAATTTCATGGGGAGCGTAAAAATATTGCTCTAATACAATATATATATAGCATTACAAAGTGGATCCTGTGAAACAAAAGGCTACAGCAAGGAGCATAGCGCACTGAAGTAATTGAAAAGGGACAAGCAGCGCTCCGCACAACTCCTAAATAAACACAGCAGAATTAGAAACTGCGACATAACCTCGGCGTCATCTGCTCGCTTCCATAATTACTACACATCTTGTGCAACGAGGAGCATACGATCAACATGTCCGCCGAGCGCCGAGGGAGCCAATTTCACCCAGGCATGCCTAAACTGGCCTCTCTCACATCAGGGCGCGAGAACAGGCGGCGCGAGAAGTCCTCGCGGGCCCGCCGTGCCTGGGAGCTGTTGTTCGGCTGCAGGAGAGCCGCCAGCTCCCGGGTCCGTTAATGAGGGCTGTAGTGCCTGGCAAAGGGCTCGCCTTCAAGTGAGTGTGACTAATCACGAGCCCTTTCAATAATGCTGACAATCCGGTCTGCCTTCTTCCTTGGCTGTGGCAGTCTGCTGAAATAGGAGCAAATTAGCCCCATTCTGCAAAAGGCAGGAAAAGATAAAGAGCCCCTTAAAAGGTTTCCATCTCTCTGCCTGTGAGGGGCATTGTCAAGGGTTTCAAGTGAGCGTAATTGCCACCATTTTCAGCAGTTAAACACGGAATGGTCGAAAGATTGTACTTAGTTACAGTATCATTAATCTCTATGTGCATAAGACCAACAATTAGAGTAAATGCATAATTGTAAGGTACAATGTGCACCACACTGAAAGCCTCATCTTTCTGCTAATGGCCCGCATTTTACTGAAGTCTAATTTGTCTGATCCGCCTCTTGAAAAGGAATGTGCACAATGTACTAGCCTCTGGCGTTTTATAATGTGATCTATTACATGAAAACGAACCAAATCCTCACCTTTTACCTGCCATACCGTGGCTCGTTACAGATACTTATCATGCTGCATGAAACCGTGATTTGCAGGTTCTTGTAGGGTGCAGTTCACGGTTCTACATCGTATTGTGGGTTCAGCACTGGTTACTGTTCAGGCTACTACTGATAATCTCTTTTCATGGTCAATTGTTTACACACATGGTGTGACTGATAGAGTAGACCCTGCACCATGGCCAATCTCCTTAGTAAGATTGAGAATGGATACAGATGGTCATGTGGCGACTCGATGGGCCAACACAATATGTGCTTGAGTGTTATTTTAAGGTCCTGCCATTGGTTTGGATGGCTGACACTTTAAGGCTCTTGAGATTAGCAGTGCTGCCTTCTTTAATATGAATAAACTCTCTGAATGAAATACTGGGCTTGGCATCACCTCTGAAAGCTAGTTTGAGCGTGCTGGTGAGCTACCAGTAGCTCCCGAGCTATTCGTTGTAGACCTTTGGTATAGCGATATCTCAGCCAGAGTATATATCTTTTTCTCATGCTGAAAGATAAGCCTGACATAATTGGCACAAATTGGAAGTACACCCTTAGTTTTGTTGCCCTAAAAATATGAAATGGGTGCCTGATTATGCCAGGAATTACAAACAATATGCCACTGCTAGGGTTGAAAATTTGCCCTTACTGCAGGGTGACACCATTTTTTTTCGGAACCCTATTTTTGCTGGCGATAGATCTCTGTGACCTTCACCTCTGATAATCATGGATAAATTGTTGTAATTCTTTCAACATGATGAAATTCGTATACAAGTGATTGATTTATTCAATTTGCCTATAAGTCCCAAGTATATGGTATGAAATGTATCCTGGCCTGTAAATTAAATGCTACTAGTGGGCTGCAGCACTCATTGTGCCATCCACTGCAGTGGCACTGTAAAGCTCGTCTACAGACCTAACATTGTAAGCTGCTCGTGCAGTTTTAAAATGCAAATTTATCCTGTCAAAATAGCCCCTTTTTGACAGCCATAAATCTTCCTTTGAAATGTTTATAAATCACCCTTAAGTATGGCTTATTCCCATGGGCCAGAGTGCATGGTATTTAAAAGTAAGGCACTTTAATTTTAAACACATCCTTACAGGGAAAATACACTCAAAGCTATTTTGCTGTACCAGGGTTAGCTGTTTCGTAAGAAAGCATTGGGATACAAAATTAAGTTTAAGAAATGTCTCTGCTAGGAAACAGGTACAAATTAAATGTTTGGACCTTTTGGAAATATTTATTACATGCCTAATTCACTAATAAGTTTGATTTGTATTAAATTGTTTGGAAGGATGGCTTTTAGAAAGTCACCTTTGTCCTGTCTGAAGTACTTGGAAGCTAAATCTGCATTTTATTCCCTCCCTTCTGCCAGCTAATAATTAGCATTTCAATGGTCGTGAATGAGGTATGAACTTGCTGCAAGATTGGGACAGAAGGCCTTGGGTGTGGGGAGGTGCCCATGAATGGATGGCCTGGGGGAAGGGCCCTAGGCCTTGATGAACTTCAAAGATGCCTACCACGTAACAAACAGACGCAGCTAACACCCATACCTGCACTCTTTTATTGTCCCCTCAACCAGCCTGGCCTCCATCACAGGAGTCCTCCTGGTGACAGCACAGTGTCATATCCTGCTGGAGTGCAGGCATAAATGTGGCGTCCCCAAGAACCCACTTCAGAACCCTCCTGAACCTGAGGACGATCAGAAGAGGAATGAAACTGCTATCTGCAACATGAGAGAAGCCTTGGAGTACTGGGCCTGCTCTCTCTGTTGTACCCAGGACAAAGAAGTGAACTTCAAATGTCATAAGGTTGACTGCCTGTTAAAGCTACAGGGACACAACAAGCTACAAGAGGCCTTTTTCTGCAACTGCCCCGCTGACCAATCACAACAGGACCTGGACTGGACCCTCCTGTTGTCCTCTGCCTGCCAAACTGTGAGTGTCTAATGCTCCTCTTGAGGTCCTGGGGCTTTTGAAGTGTACACCTGTGGTGGATTGGGACTTAAAGGACTAAAGTCAAAAGGTAAAATCTTTGAACAAAACGAGCCTGGTTAGTGTATCCGACCCACACTCAACTGCAATCAGCGTCAAATTGTGCCTAGGTCCTCTTCTACCTCAACAATTGACTACCATTGGCACTTTGTGCTTCTTGGCACTATTTCTATTTAAAAACCTAACATTCATATCTCCTGTTACCCTTATTGGAGTTTTGTCATTTTGGTGTTATTTTCTTTTATTACAATTCACTCTTTTTTTTTTTTTTTTGATTTTCAAAAACCTTAATTAAGAAAGAGAAATCACGGCATGTTACAGGTGGTCACTCCATCAGTTAATACAATAGTAGTTGCACTTACAAATAATATCCACATTTCAAGATGATTGATGACTGAAAGTTCACATTGTATAGCACATCTGTGATGAGTTGTTATTATGGCACTGTAGAAGGGGTGCAGGCGATCGGGCCAGGGGTAGGGGTGACATCCACGGCGTCATCACGGGCAGTCTGTGTGTCGGTGATGGGGGAGTCAATTACTGAATTGTCAGGAGTGGTCAGTCGTTGGAGGTAGGAGATAAAAGGATCCCATATGTCTGGGGGTCTACTAGCCGCCGGCATCAGATCCCAGAATTCACCCAGGCGTGTCTGGCAGTGGGCTACATCGTCCAGCCATCGCTTAACCGAAGGTGCCGGTTTACGCCCCCAGTAGATGGCCACCCTACGCTTAGCAAGCACCAGGAGCATCGCAATTAGTTTGCGGTTGGCATCTGACATGTGTTTGACGTAGCCTAGGAGGCATAGCTGGGGATCAGGGGCGATGCGCTCAAGTGTGATGTCGCTGATAGCTGTGCACACCTCTTGCCAGAACGAGGAAACCCTGGGGCACAACCAGGCCAGGTGGGCGAAAACCATGCGGGGTGCCGTGCAGCGCGCTCGTCTGTCGTTGTCGATCAGGCCCATCTTATGTAATGATGCAGGAGTGCGGTAGAGTCTGTGCAGATATTTAAAATGTATGAGCCTCAGGCGATAGTTGGGGGAGAGGCGCTTGATCTGATTGCAGCATTAGAGCCAGTGTTCAGGAGGGAGGTCTCTTTCTAAGTCTGCACTCCACGCATTGCGGGCGCGTACTGTGTTGGTGGGGGAAGCGGCCAGTGTAAGAGCGTATAGTCTAGTGACCAGTTTCCGCGGGGAGCTGGAGGAGTGGACAAGCTCAAGGGCGGCGTTGGACTGGGGAACGTGTGGGAACGCGGGGTTGTCCTCTCTGCATGTCGCTCTGATCTGATAGTAGAACAGCTTGTCGAGTGGGGCAGTGTTTTCATGAAGGGTGAAGAACTTGTTGTCGGGGTTAATGTCAGCTATGGTGTTAATACCTAGGTTAGCTGCACGGCGGGCCATGCCAGCTGTCTGCAATGGGGGAAATGACGGGTTGCTGGCAAGTTGCATGGATGGTGCATAGAGCGCACCGGCGCCGGTGTATTTACGCAGCCCGTCCCAGGCCCAGCGCAGGCATTCGCCCGTATCAATGTCGCCACGGAGGGGTTTGGGTGGGAGAAATAGTGCGGTCTGCAGCAGCCATGGAGCAGTAAGGTCCGTCTCAACCACCACGTGGGGCTGGAAGGGTGTGGGATGGAGCCAGAAGTGGAGAAAGCTGGCTTGGGCACACAGCGCATAGAGTTTGAAATCTGGGGCCCCCAAACCGCCCGGACCAGGGGTAGTGTTAAAATATCATAAGAAATTCTGGGCTGGCGTCCGGCCCAGATCAGAGTGATGATGTTGGAGCGAAGTTTTTTGAAGAATTGTGACGTGAGAGGGATGGGGATATTTAAAAAGAGGTACAAGAATTTCGGGAGCACAACCATTTTAGCGATGGCAATGCACCCAGCCAGTGACAAGGGGAGTTGTTGCCACGCGCGGATCCTGGTTTCCAGCCAGTCCATTGTCCTGCCAAAATTGGACTGCCAAAGTTCGTCCACGTCCCTGCTCAGCCAGATGCTGAGGTATCTGGTGGGGCCCGACGCCCAGATAAAAGGGTAATCAGGGGTGAAGGGCTTTGTAGAGTCCGTGAGCGGAAAAAGGACCGACTTACTCCAGTTGACCTGGACTCCGGAGAGGCAACCAAAACGCACCACCTCTCTAGTCATGGGCGCAAGATTCTCCCGAGGTTCTCGGATATCCATCGTGACATCATCAGCGTACATTGAGATTACAAGAGCACGAGCCGAGAAGCCGATGCCAGGGTGGGTGTGGTGTTGGCGCTATCGTGCCGCCAGGGGCTCCATGGCGATGGCGAAAAGCATAGGGGAGAGAGGACAACCCTGCCTGGTACCTCTCGAGATGGTGATGGGGTCGGTGACCTACCCATTTATCCTGATGCGAGCCGTGGGAAGTGTGTATAGCAATTGTATCTTTCGTACGAAATTTAGGCTGAAACCCAATTGAGGGAGAAGGTAAAAAAGGAAGGGCCACTCCAGAGTGTCGAATGCCTTAGTGGCGTCCAATAGGGCAGCCACGGCCGGTAGTGTGGGATTGATCTGGTGGAGGACTGAGAAGATGGTGCATAGATTGTGAGAGGTGGCGCGCCCAGGGATAAAGCCTGACTGGTCAGGGCGAGCTATTAATGACATGAGTGGGAGGAGGCGGTTAGCCAGCAGTTTGGCGTAAATTTTATTGTCGGTATTGATTAGGGACAATGGGCGATACGAATCGCAGCACTCGGGAGGCTTGTTTGGTTTCAAGAGAAGGGTGAGCAAAGCCTCGCGGAGAGATGGAGGGAAACTGCCCCATTCGAGAGAGTTGTTATACATTGCAGCAAGATGCGGGACAAGAAGGGGTGCGTATTGTTTATAAAATGCAGGGGCGAGTCCACCGGAACCGGGAGCCTTGTCGCCCGGGAGTCCTGCAATGACAGTGGAGATCTCCTCCTGAGTGAATGGCTCATCCAGGTAGTCCCGGTGGTTGTTACTGAGCCACAACAGTTCGATGGAATCAAAATATTGATCCATGACCTCTCGAGGGGCTGCCGTTCTGGCGGTGTACAGCTGGGAGTAAAAGGCAGAGATCCTGGCAGTGATCTCAGTAGGAGAGGTTGTTCTGCCAGCGGCATCATCACACAGTGCTGTAATATAGGAAGATATTATAAATGGGGTAACCCGTAAGACCACTGGACCCGGGTAAACAATGGTACATAAACAAATGGTCACAGTGGAGAATTGATTTAGACTTCACGTATGTAGAACCAAATTCAAATGCATTAAACAATTCAAACGTCACTACAAAAACAAATGATTTCTAATGATTTAATTCGCATCACAGAATCAAAATCAATCCAAATATAAGAGTATACGATTAATCAACATTAATACACATTGGTGCTCAGAAAGAGAAAAAAGGGGGAAGGAGGTGGGGTGTGAGTGGTCAAGGAAAAATGAGTGACGGTGTAAAGAAACGGAAAGGTAATGTGGTTCAGATACATTCAAATTTTTAGATCCAATCCGGCCTTTTACTTGGCAAACCAGTAAAGTAAACAAAACATAACACTATAGGCACAGATAGACATGTCTCTGTCGCCTATGTTTGATACAAATGCCAATATGTCAACGTTTCGACCCCTGTAGTCATAAAGGTAGCTTCATCCTTATTGGGGGTCTTCATCAGGACTCAAGGGAAGGTGAGTGAGGGGAAAGGGAGCACCATTAGTTGACAGCGCGTGTAATCAGGCTGTATTTGCAAGATGAGGGCCCGTAAGCTCTTGAAAGAACTGCAAGATTCCAATTAATGAAATTAATGGGTGCCACAAGTACACCTGGGTGTCCGGACTGGGTTGAATAATCACCACCGGCAGCTCCGGCTTTCTGACTCATTACTAAATGAGTAAACTAAAGTTTTAATATCATTCTCCAGACGTTCGAGGGTGCCCCTGATAGACCTCAACACCCCAGATTGTCTGGCGATGCACTCCCCCCGAATCACAACCTTAAAGGCCTCCCAAAGGGTTGAAGGCGATTCTACAGAGCCGACGTTGTGTTCAAAGTAGGCAGATATGGCGCCGTGGATTTCTTCGCGAAAAGCGGCTTCGCGGAGAACATTGGGGGGTAATCGCCAAGCGAACATGCGGCGTAGTGTGAGCGGGAACCGCAGGCACAAGTGCACAGGGGCATGATCAGACAGGGTGCGGGCCATGTGGTCCACGGAGGTGGTCCACGAGGTAATGTCGCGGGTAGTGATCCAGAGCTCGAGGCGGGACCAGGAGCCCCGTGAGCCCGTGACACAAGTGCCCTCGCGCCTGTCAGGGTGCGCATGCCGCCAGGCATCCAACAGGGAATTATCCGTCATAATTGAGTGGAGAAGGGAGGTGGCCTGAGGGTGTTGGGTGCGGTCTCCAGAGTGGTCTAGTGCCTGCGAGGGAGCTATGTTAAAGTCGCCTCCCCAGATCAGGGAGTGGGGTCCTAGGGAGGAAATGAGCCGCCGGATGTGTGTGAGGAAGTCAGGGTTGTCAGAGTTGGGGCCATAGAGTGCCGCTAGTATCAGTGGCTGATTGTAAAGTGTGCCAGCAAGAATTACGTATCGGCCCTCCAGGTCGATGACAGAGTGAGTATTCTGCCAAGGGAGGCCTCTTCGGAAAAGAATGGAGACGCAGCGCGAATAATTAGAATAGAAGGAGGTGTACGATTCACCCCAGTGACGAGATAATAGCCTAGATGCAGTAGCGGGAAGGAGGTGCGTCTCCTGAAGGAAACAGATGTCCACTCGGTGTCTAACAAGCTGTGCGTGCATAAGGCGTGCTTACGGTGGTCGTTTAGGCCCCTGATGTTCCAAGTCCAAAATGTAGTGTCCGTCATGTGGTAACGTGGGGTGGTTGGGTAGTGGATCGCCCGTGGTCTAGAGCAGGGGAGTCCGAGGTAAGTGCAGTGGTAAACAGTGCATTACAGAGTACATTCCACAACATCATGCCGCAAACAAAATAGAACAATAAAAGGAACAAGCCTCTTACAGGAGGCACCAATGCCGGAGAAAAATCCCCCTCCCACCCTCCTCCCACTCCAACCCCCCAATTAGGTTGAGTATTTACACCCACCCCACCCAGGGACCCCAAACTTGGAGAAGTAGCTACATAGATGGGAGTCATCCCGTTGGGGAGCGTGGGCCCAGCCATTTCCCCCTTGCCATGTAGGCAGGGTGGCCAAGCGTGGTGTGATTCAGTGGGAGGCTGCTGAAAGGTAGAACACGCAGCCTTAGTGGTACATTCTAATTTACAGGTAAGGTAACAGGATATCTCAGGTGTCCCAGAATCCTACATACGGCGGCGGGCGAACGAGTCTCACCCTGCACTGAGCGCTGCAGTGTAGGGGGATTGCAGGTGGTAGGTGGAGAAAAGCAAGGAACGTTGTGTCAAACTTGGTGCACGGGATAGAGAGCAGAAGCCTTATGGGACAATGAGGTAGCGCCAAACATATTGAGTTCAGTCATTATCACTTGTGCGGCTGTCTTCAGAATTACTGCGACTGGTACGCGGCGGGGATTTTTGCAGCTGCTTAGTGAAAGTGAGAGCAGCCTTCGGGTCGGTGAAGAATCTTGGCTTCTCCCCAAAGTCAATCCGGAGTTTTGCCGGGTATAGAATGGCATACGTGATGTGGAGCTGCTGGAAGATTCGCTTGGCAGGGAGGAAGTCTCTACGGGCCGCCTGGACGGACAGGGTGAAGTCGGGATAAAAGGACAACACGTTCCCCTGATGGTTAATCTTGCCCAACTCCCGGGCCATGCGCAGGATGGAGTCCCTGTCTCGGTAGTTCAACAGGCGAGCGATGATAGGCCTCGCAGGTGCCCCCGGGGGAGGTCGCGGGCCAAGAGACCTGTGCGCCCGCTCGATGATGAAATGAGCAAACAGGACCGGGCCGAAGAGGTCACGAAGCAGGGACTCTAGATAATCCTCAATTTTGCTGCTCGCGGTGGCTTCTGGTAGGCCAACGACCCGAATGTTGTTCCTGCGGGACCGCGCCTCCAAGTCTTCGTTCTTAGTGCAGATCAAATCAAGGATCATTTTGAGGAGCTTCTGCGTTCCTGAAACTCCAGTGTCCTCAGCATCAGAGACCCTCGCTTCTAGCTGTGCGAGGCGTGTGTCGTGCGAGTCTACCCTCTGCTTGACTTGGTCGAGGCGGGACGTTAGGTGATCTATCTTCGCATCGATTGATTTGAGACTGGATTTCACGTCTAGCAGGATGGTTCGGAGGCTGTCATCTTGCTCGCCAGGAGGATCAGTCTGAGTTGACTGCTCCCCGGCTTCGGAGGGGATCTCGCCTCCCCTGCCCGTCCCACGCCCCACAAAGGAGAGCTTTGGCTGCCTGGTGTCTGTCTTACCCATGGCCACTCCGCAGGTCTGTGAAGAGTGCTCGTGGATGCTCCCTAGGAGTGAGGCGGGCCCGAGTTTGGAGGCTGATTAGGCAGGGCAGGGCCGCAGCGGGGCGCGTTAGGGTAGCGCCAGGAGAGTCAATGTGAGGCCCAGGCAGGCCCTGAGGGCCACACAGGGAGGCCAGAAATCAGCTGTTTGGGAGGCCTCAGGTGTCCGGCGATAGCGCAGGAGGTTGAACAATCAGGAGTTCACAAGACAGCAGGGTTTAACAGGCTTCAGCCGGACCCCCCATGGTGGGTTTATTTCTGGGCCGACGGCCGCTCGCCGCAGCGTAATCCTTGGCGCGAAGTGGGACGGGAAGGTGGGGGAGGGGCCCCCAGTAACGTTGTCTCTCTGCCTGTAGACCAACGGGTCAAGGCCTCAGCCAGATGTGGGTATGAGGCGGCCGGTGCAGATATCCCAGCAATGGAAAAGCAGGGAGAAAGCAGAGGCCCAGGGGCTAGCCGGTAGATGCAGGGGGTGACGGTAATCCCCAAGCCAGCACCGGTGAAAGCAGGAAGGTAGGCCGGCCTGCAGGATGGGCCCCCCGTGTGCTGCGACCTACTTGGTGTACAGGTTACAGCCTCGACAACGACGTCCCAGCCCACCACCAGCATTCGCCCGTTGATGGGCACTCCTCGGCTTCAGGCACGCCCCGCAGGATACCCAGGATCAGGCCGGGCGCTGGAGCAGCAGAAGCCCACGTTCCGCCCCCAGGCCGTGCTCCGCACACCAGCCGCAGGCCAGAATAGGCAAGCTAGGGCGCCACAGCCGCAGGCTCACGGCAGTCCTGGCGGGGCACCGCTGCAAGCCGGCCGCCGGAGTGTGTCAATCAGGCAGCCCCATCAGCGCCAACAGGAGGAGACCCAGGCACGCAGGCCAGAACAAGGGAAGCTCATGTGAGCCGCTGAGCACGCTGGCCGCCGGTCAGTGCTCCGGTTCAGCGCGTGCCCAGGGTGTCATCTCTTCGGGACGGTGCAGCGCTTCAGTGAGGGTTTAGAGTTTCAGGGATCACCCCAGAGGGCAGGATGCCTCCCGCTGCAGTCGGATAATGCCAGATTACTCGGCTCGGCCGTCAGAGCTCGCTCAGCGCGCTTCCATCTTGCCGCTGGCGTGACCACGCCCCCCACAATTCACTCTATTTTAAATTTGTTTTGGGATTCTTATTGCTGCGCATTTCAACTTTATTACTGTTTTAGCACTGTATAAATATTTTACACATTGCCTCTAAGTTAAGCCTGTCTGCTCTGTGCCACCGCTACATAAGGGTTGAGCTCAGATTAATTTAGTGACTTTAGTTCATCCTGACAAAGATTGTGATTATTACTTGAGGTGGATACTTAGTCCCGTAAACTAATACAATTTCTTACAGCCAGAACTTTTCCATTGATCCCATTCATATACCATGGTTGACTCATATGTCAAATATTACCTCTAGTATATCAAAGCAAGTATTTTGTCATGCCCCAGCCAAGCCTCATATACCATGGTTTCTCTCTCTAATGTCAAGAATCACATCAAGTAAGCCAGCATCACAAGTTTGCCATGGGTGGCCCTGAAGTCAAGAATTATGACAAGTAACTGGCACCAGCATTTTGCCTTGTATGTCTCATATGCCTGGAATTACCTCTAGCATGTGAGTGTCAACATTGATCCATAGATACCCCATTTGCCTGGTATTTACTTCTAATATTCCAACACCATTATTTCACCATGGGGGGCTTTTATTCCAAGAATTACCTCTAGTCTGGCAACACCAGCATTTTGATAGGGTTGCCCATCAGTCAAGATTAACCCATTTGCTGAGGATTACCTCCCATTATGTCTGGTCCAGAGGTAGTCTTGTAAGTATAACACACTTACACACACACTCTTGCTTACTCATATTGACTTACAACCTCTAACTGAGATGCATCTCACTCACTCACACATGCTTATTCATTCTCACTCATTCCCACTCATTACACTCCCACACATTACACTCACTCTGTTTCATAGCCTCACTCACATCAAATTTACTGTTTCTCACTTGTTCTGACTCAATCACTCTCAATCACTTTTTGACACACCCGTGCTCCTTCTCACTCACCACCTGTAGCGCGGGGACACTCCGGAATGGAGTAACCAGGCGCTTTAAAAGCTGCAATAACAATAACATAACATCATGCACTCTCACTAACAAATTTGCACTCACACATTTGCACATACCCACATGCTGCCTCACTCACATGCTCACACACTGTTTCAGTCACACACTCACATCCTGTTTCACTTACACACTCACTGTCTCACGCCCACACTCACACACTGTCTCACTCACAAATTCCCATGCTGTTCACCTCACATGCTCATATATCGTCTCATTCACAGTCTCTCTCACACTGGTTCGCTCAAAGCCTCATTCATGCTGTGCTCACTCACACACATAGTGACTTATTTTCATGCTCACATACTGTCACACTTGAAATCTCACTCATACTGTTTCACTAACCCTCATTCACTTTCACTCTGTGCTCACTCACTGTTTCATTCACCCTCACTCATTATCACTCACTTCTCCTGCCACTCATTCTTACTTGCTCTCTGTGACTCACACCTAAACACACACACACTCACATGCTGCCTCACTTACATGCCCATTAGTGGATCTCACTCACATGCTCACACACTGTCTCACTTAAACTGTCTCACTCACTGTCTCACATACAACCTGTCTCATTCAAACCCTGTCACATCCAGGCATCATCTCACTCACACACTCATTCACTGCCTCACACAAGCTGTCACATGTACTGTTTTACTCAGAATCTCTCACTCATATAATATTTCACTCACATGGCCCCTCACTGTCTTACCCCCTATCTCACTCACTGTCTCAGTCACACACTTTCTCACTCATGCACTTACACGCTGTCTCACTCACATGCTCGCACTCAGTCACATTCACACTGTGCTCACTCACACACTCACATACAGTCTTACTGTCACAGACTTGTGAATATAGGGGCCGATTCACAGAACTAATCTGAGATAAAATCCTAAACTTACTACTTTTGGTATTCACAGAAGGCATTTAGTAGTAGTAAAGTTAGGACTCCTAACTTTACTTCTACTAAACTGAGATAAAATCCTAAACTTACTACTTTTGGTATTCACAGAAGGCATTTAGTAGTAGAAAAGTCAAGGCAGAAATTCGTTGCTGGTAATCCAGTCCCGTGGCAGTCATAAGAGGCAGTCTCTGCGGTCCCACTTCTCACTTCTCCTGGGACAGCAGAGACTGCCTCATATGACTGCCACGGGACTGGATTACCAGCAACAAATTTCTGCCTTGAGAAAGCCCACGGCCGTCGGGCCACACGGGCGAAACACGTGTCGGCTGTTCTTTGCTTTATGTGTGAAAATTCACAATAAACACATCGGTTTTGGAAACGATCATTGAATTCTGGAAATTATTCCACTCATGTCCAACAAATCAAGAAGGCACAGTCCTCTATCTACTAGCTAAACTTGTACTTCGTAATGGCTTCTGGGTGTAGCCATTTATGAGGCACGTGCCACTATCAACATTGGGCACTGACCACTGTAGCACTAAAGCCCAGAGTCTACCACCCATTTCAGTAACCTAGGAAGTGAAATGATATTCATGGTGCTCTTCAGCAACATGTTCAGACACAAAAGTAAGCTCATTATTATGTGGTCATACAAGAATTTTCAGGTCTGGCACAGCCAAGATTTTTTGGCAACAACAATACAGAGAGAATGAGCTTTGGGCCTGCTCCTTTAGCCATTGACTTGTTTAGGTCAGCCCCCTTCAGACATTGCTTGTTTGAAGGGTCCTTTCTGTGACATTTTGCATGTTTCCATTTTGAAGAGGTGATTGGCAACAAAGAGTCCATCTCCTGTACTACACCTAATCACCAGTTGGTAAGGCACGGAAGGGGAGCAGGGGCAAAGCTACAGCATTCGAGCTAGTGATCAACAGCTGTAGGTGGAAGGTCATTTACAGCCAGTGTGAATTTATGCCTTGTGGGCAGCAATGGGCTTACCACAGGTGACTGCTAGTTCTGTTATTCCCTTGCCTGTTGGCCCTGCACGTCCCCTTATCCGTCCCACCTACTTCATTTGTTCCACAAGGAACTAGGTGATGTGGAAACAAGATCCGATTTCACTCTTCAAACTAGGCGCCACTTATTTGGCTTAATCATTGGGGGCCCCTTTAAACAAACATGGGAAATGCCAATAGCCTGGCTTATGAATGAAACTGGTGTATATAATCTCCACCAGTGTACTCTAGTGGACAGCTTCATCATCAGGTCCCCTACCTGATCATAGGGTAGTCCAGGTAGGTGACACCTCCACCAGGAGGGAGAGTGTCTGAATGTAGAATTTAGGTGGGATCTGTAGGGATGGTTAAAATTACCTCCTATACCGGATCTCATGACTTTAATATAAATTGGAATGGAGGTAATGTTCAAAAACTGGGAGATGTTTGAAGAATGCAATACTAATCCTTCACATCTCACATCAGAGGTCTACATGTTTCACCCATCGATGCTCTGTTGGGTCAGTTGGCTTTCATCAGGACCTTATGAGATCAGATCCTTTATCCAGTGTGTGAACAATACCGTCCTGTGCTTTTCAAGTATAAAGGTAAGTACATTCACTTACGCATCTTCAAAGATATTGTTTATTGCTGGTCATATCACCTAATGCATCCTCCCAGTCCTGCCATACAGGATGGGGAGGACACATTAGGTGATACGAGGCCTTTAACCAATGAGGGACTGCAAGCCCCTCCACCTCATCCTGCATCCTATGGGGCATTTGTAAGTCTAAATCAAGAGTGTGGCCAATATACAGTAAATTTGAAGATACGTAAGTGAATGCACTTACCTTAATACTTGAAAAGCACCAGAAGGCATCATTCGCCAGTGGAGATTTTATACACCACTGGCTGGAACTAGTGGGTGAGGGTCTCCAAGAATCTTCATGGTGAGACTCTGGAATTAGAATGGTGAGGTTTCACTCTCCGCTGATT
The DNA here is from genome assembly GCA_963921515.1 of Calotriton arnoldi. NCBI lineage: Eukaryota > Metazoa > Chordata > Amphibia > Caudata > Salamandridae > Calotriton > Calotriton arnoldi. Next base: position 657,595 of record CAWUFW010007746.1, on the reverse strand, counting down.
TATATGGTATTGCATACGGAAGCGGAGTGAATCCAATTTGCTTCTACCTCCCCTCTATTGATTTTTGATAATTATGTGTCGCTGATGGATTTAGCCACTCAATAAGTCATCATACATGCAGTCCAGCACTCGTCCTTGCACTCATGCATCCATTCATGAACCCACTGGCTCATTCTAGCATTCGCCCTCTGACACACCTCATTAAAACACTCACAATGTCACCAACATATGCAAGATAAATTAAAAGAATAGAAGAAGAGAAAAAAGAGAATATGCTGCAGTCTAAACACAGTTGGCAAATGCTTGCAATAGCAAAACTAAATGCAGCAGCATGTGTCTGTATTGCAAAGGTATTTTTTTAAATAGTCTATCATTGTTTCAAAGTTCAAGCATATACACCACATTTAGAACCAACATGTTGGCCATCTTTGAATGGTAAAACAATAGTACATTATGTACAACAGCCTTCCATATTGGTCTGCTCCCTTGAAGAAAGTGGACATGTGGAATGCAGTGAATCGCAAATGAAATGAGCGGCAAGCAAGAGACCCATTAGGACTAACTAGATCAGGTAGTTGTAGTATCCTCTTATGAAACATTAAAATAAAAAGAGGAAAAGCACAGAAAAGAAATGGGAACACTTGTGAGACAGAACCGTACCCCAATATTCAGGAAACCCCAAAAATTACAACATCCAAAATTTACCTCAGACAGTTCTGCCATGTGTTGGTATTGTACAAAAAGGCACTCTCCCCGATATCAGTACAGTAGAGCATTAAAAATCAGTAATTGGGACCACTCAATAATTGAGTTCTAGATTAAGGAAAGTTCAAGGGTTTTATTACAAAAATCTTAATATCAGGCGGTACAGAATATATGCCATAAAAGCTCAGATGCAAGTTATACAGTAGCTAAAGTAAGAAATCATTCTAAGTTCAAAAGAAACAGCAAAATCAAAAAGAAATTGAGCAGAATATCTTGCAAGAAAGGAAAGTCTCCTCTTGCTCACCATCAAAATCAAGGGGTTATTATACACATTTCTTGCATAACAAATTAGTAAAACAGCTAAATCATCATGGTCTGATCATAAGTAACAATCCTTTGGCAAATCAGAAATAAAAACATCAGCATTTAATACATAAGCACTATCCCATTTTTAAGAAAGCATCCAGCATCTTCCACGTTACTGCCATCCAGTAATGTTCAAACAAAAAACGAAACATTTTTACTGTAGCACTTCAAACAAATGAATAGGACTCTTTTACACAGCGGGAGGGTCTTGAAGACTGCAACACTAGAAAGTTCATTCTAAGCTTTGTTTTCTTACAGTAGGAAAAAACCCATTACATCAGCATCTTCGTTCTGTGTGACTCATGAGGAGAGAAGATGTGCAGGAGAACCAGATGGGACAGGTAAGTACAGAAGTGAATGACACAAATAGCATCCAAGATGGCACTTTCACATAAATGTGGCATAACTAAATTACGTTAATAAACACACTCCTATACATCATATTAAACTTGTTTCAACTGTACTCATATTAGCACCTTATTTGCGTATTGGATTCATATGAAAATCATTATTACTCACTATTATGTATTGCACAAAAATATAGATTTGAAAACCACTTCTACAGTTTCCTCACTCTGATTATTTTATAATCATTACAAACCATTAATAATTTTATTAGTCAGAAAATTATTCAGCATGCATCACTTTCTGCTTTTTTCTGGAATTCTCCTTCACCATCTTCAGTTGGTTGTAAACATGATCATTAACAATCTCCATTTCATGCTCCTCAGATCATTTCCTCTCTAAACCTTTATTACCTTCATTTCCACAACTCTTGGTCATACACTTTAGCAAAATAAACAGGACATTTGCACAAACCATTATAATTATGACACATGTTAGAATTAGTCTCAAAGTACTCAACTAAGGGGCTCATTACGATGGCGGAAGGACCGCCAGGCGGTCCTTCCGCCATCACAATGAAAATTCCCACCGCCAACTTAGGATGGCGGTGGGAATCATAATGGTACCGCCGCGGACGGAAAGTCCGTCCGCCATGGTTCCGCAAGGCGGTCCTTTTCCGCCCGCCTTGCAGAACCCGGAACCAGGGCAACATTGCGGCGGTGCCGTGCAGGCACCGCCTTAGTGATTAGGATATGCCCTTCCGTCTGTCTTTTTGCGGCGGATATCCTGCCGCAAAAAGACAGGCGGATACTGGCTTTGGGGGCCTGTGTGTGTGGGGGGGTACACTGTGGGGTACCCATGGTACCCCCCTGCAGTTCCATGCACCAAGTGGCAGGCACCGCGTGGTGCCTGCCACGTGGTGCAGGGAAATGCTGTGCATGCTCTTTTGACATTGCGGACGGTGCTGCAGCCAGCAGCACTGTCCGCAATGTTAAAAGGCCAGGATGCGCCTGCCAGTATGGCGGGCGCATCCTAATTGCACTGGTTGGACCGCCGCACGTCTGGCAGGCGGTCCCAACACCGTTATGATGGCAGGCGGACTGATGTCTGCCCGCCATCATAATGAGCCCCTAAGTTATCTAACCATTCACCAACCTTATGAAACCCCTTTCCTATTTCACTAAACCAAGAAACTACAGCTTCCAATAAGCCAGGCTAGATAAACAATTTTGTATAACCATAGCCCTAATAGCAATCATTTCTGCAGTTACCTGTTAAAATGCTCCAGATGTATCTAATGCAAGCTTATCTACTAGAGTAGAGAGACCCCTAATTCTTACATCATTCATTGCGACATCTATAGAAGGAATCATAGCACTCAATATATCTAAAATCTCCTTTTCCAAAACTTTGCTTCACTCTCTTTAAACTAATTTCATCATTCACTACACTCACATGGTAAACTCTAGGAAACAATAAAGCAAGATAACACGATGCAACCCACTTTTATGGCAAATTGAAATAAGCAGTCTATCCATAACCTAACCTCTCAAAATTGGCTCTCCACCCAACAAATTATTTCCACTCACCTCATAACGTCTTTCACACACACGTTCTCCCACATATGCAGCCTTACCATTGTTTAAATGTCATCTATGCACCATACACAGTTTACCCTTATGTTCTTGCTCCATTCTCAAGCTAGTATGTATATTCAACCATCTAAATTCTTCTTACTCCTTTACCTGTTCCATTATTGCTTTACCCTCTTTCCAAACTCTCACAACTTTCACACCTCTCTCATTGTATTTCCTTATATACTCATTTTCTTCTTTACTCAAACCACATTCTTAACCCTGTTTAGTCATATTATATTCATGCTTGGTTTGTACAATAACTCTTAAAAGAATGCCATATTTAATATCCTTGTTATCTTCTTTTATAGATAAATCCTCTAAAGACATGTTGAAATTTGTTAAATTGGGGGAAAGAACATCATTATTATTAAATATTGCAACATACACATTACATGACAAGACACACGACATAGGAAGTTGAACATATGTTGATCTCTCACCAACAGAAGTAGAAATAAAAGTGCAGCTGAACAACCCCCAATCTTCATTATATCTATATAATCATGAACCATCTTTTTATAAATGTTACCTTGAAATCCACTAACTAAATTCTCTTTATGCTCTAAATCTTCATAATTCAGGTTATTTTATACAGTATTTAACTCAACATTCAAGGAAGCATATATCACTGCAAATAGTAAGCATGACAACGGTCCAACTAAAGCTAATAATATTATTAATATAATTATTGAATCTACAATTTTACAGCATTTGCTTTTCTCCATCTCCAGCAACCATTTTTGCCTCAATCTTGTCTAATCAGTCTCTTTATTTCTTTAGGGTGGTTCTTCTTCTGTCTCTGTTCCACCCTCAGATTCACCCTCAAAGTTGGGCTGACAAAGATTTACTGAATTGTAACTCTCAAACACGTCTTCTTCTTTTGATATTGTGGCTAAATAAACCCATTCATTTGAAGCCTATTTTCTGTTTGGAACTCTTCTTGTCAATCTTTTAGCAATAGGTGATTCACTACCACTGGTTTCAGAATCTGTGTTTCTCTCTAACTTTTCTGGCTCACAATGCTTTCTCTTACAAGTTCTTTTTCGGGGGATAGCTTCTTCAGCTTTCCTTTTGTCAGGTCCTCTTTACTTTCTGAAGACCTCAAACTTGAATTCGAACCTGAACTGGTGCTTGAATCTTGAGCAACTCTGTCTGCACAGTTCACTTCAAACTGCTTTCTTCCTCTGGGGGTTGTGGTAACTCAAATTTTCAACTGCAATTTCTCATTGCTGGATCAGAGACTGCTTCTTCATGCTGCGACTCAAGCATTTGACTCTTGCACTGTAACAGCCATTCACTCTGACCCTTACTTTGAAACCTGTCTTTTGTCTTTTCAGTTTCTTCATCAGAGCTCTCACTGACCTGAAATTTCACAAGATCATTGTTATCTTTACCAGTTTCAAAATTTTCACCCTCTCTGGATCCTGGCTGTTAACTTGAGCTTGACTTTGAACTTCACCTTGTTCTCATTTTTGTAGATTAGTAGCTATTTCAGTTGTTGTTTCTACCACTTCTTCTGCTGTTTTCACCTTTTTTGTGTGAGGAGGGTGGATCTACTGCAGCACTCCGCCACACTTCCCTGCAGTTCTGGCTTGATAGGGTCCATGCCACATCTCATCCAAACAGTTTTTCCTGACATGCTTCCGGACCACTATCCAGTATCTGGGATTCAGACCATGACAGGAATTGTATTTTGTCATTTCTATTGCCACATTCACCCAAAAAGATTCTGATTTCACCATATCAATAGACCTTTTCAGTAATCTAGCACAATGTCTTGAGTTATCGACACTAATGCAGCTAAAGGAATGTAAGTAAATCTCATTGCCCTTCCCATGATCACTTCATGGGGAGAAAGGCCAGTCTTTTTGTCAGGAGTGCATCTCATGCTCATCAAAACAAGAGGAAGTACTTCAGGCCACTTCAAACCAGTTGAAGCACATATTTTTGCCAAGTATTCTTCAGAGTTCTATTAGCTCTTTCCACAATTCTAGAAGATTGAGGAAGATAACAACAATGAAATCTTTGATTTGTCTGAAACACTGTGCAGATTCTTTGCAAAACCTCATTTTAAAAATGAGTATGATGATTTGTCTTAATAGAAGTTGGGATGTCAAATCTCGGTATCAATTCCCTCAACAAACGTTTGACAACTGTAAGGCTATCTGAACTGGTAGTGGGATAAGCTCCCACCCATTTGAAAACAAGAGGAGGATGACTAAAATGTAGTTTAAACCATTAGAAACTGGCATCTCAAGAAAGTCTGCCTGGAGTCTTGTCAATGGGCCTTCTGATTTGCCAATGTGATTCATCCTAGGTAATGTTTTCTTACCGTGATTATTCCTTAGGCAAGTTAAACACCTCACACATATATCCTCAGCCACATTTCTAAATTCTATATTTCCCAATATTTTCTTAAAATGTGTATCATGCCATCTCTGCCTACATGCATCTGTTCATGCAGGTGTTTGCCCATGGGGTACAACAAAGTGTCTGGGAGGATATATTTACCTTCAGCATTAACAAACAAATCCTGATAATTTGTCTTGTAACCCAATCTCTCCCATTTTTTTTTCATCACTTGAAACTTCCTGCTGCAGATCTCTCATCTCACTTAAAGAAGCCTCAATCAAACTCATTAAAAAAAATATTTCACATTTTCTGCATTCTGTATTGTACTTATTCTTAATTCGCCATTTTCCTTTTTTTCACAACTGCTTCATCTTGTAATGTATGGTATTCTGCCATCTGGTCTGCATACATGTTGCCAAGTGTAACTAAATCCTTTCCAGGCTTATAGGCAACACACTTGATCACTGCAATTTCTTTCAGCTGTTATATTGATTTGATTAAATCCAGTATGTATGCCTTATTTTTTATAGGAGCTCCAGAAGATGTCACAAAGCTCCTCTGTGACCATAGTTGACTAAAGCCATGTACCATTTCCTAAACAATATTGGCTGTCTGCATAGATTGTCACACTCATATTTTCTGACAAGCAACAAGCTCTTGTCAATGCTACGAATTCTGCCACCTGTGCTGAGGTTATGTTTGTTTGAGGTTATGTTTGTTTCATGCTTTAATGGTTTTAGAAATGGAACATACTGCATAGGCTGCTCCCAATGCTCCTTATTGGTCTCTCAAACAAGAAACATCAACAAATAGTGTCAAATCAGCCATTTCCAAATGAATTCTCTAATATCTGATCTTGGTTTGCTACATAACTCAGTAAATGCAATACAATCATGTTCTGGTTCATCATCAACATCATCATTTTAATCATTTTCTCTGTCTTCACATCTCCTGTCTGAAATAGGAAGCAGTGTTGCTATGTTCAAAGAACATATTTTATTAGAAATATTTTCTGCTGCAAGAATTATCTGCTCATATCGAGTGAGTCTTTTTTTTGTCATGTGGTGAGTTTGCGTTCGTGTCAAGAAATTCTCCACAGAGGGAGAGACATATATAATACACATTTAAACTCATTGGGTTTCTGGAACCCTTCTCTAATTGCTTCATCTTGGCAATCATCAACTTTGCTTTAATCTTTTTTTGCTTTACATCAAAGTAATTACTGCTATATTTTGCTAACTTCAGGATCTCATATATGCTCTTTGTCTGCCAACACAATTTACTTTGCTGTATATGATTTCAAAGCTTTAGCCTCAAACCCATACCAAAAGCAGAAATGAAATCACTGACACCATCTTTTTCTGGATCATCAACTCCCCTGTATTTCTTGAAAATCTGCATAAACCTCTCGTAAAAAAGCATGCACTGTCTCTTTCGGTTCTCAAATTTTTAAATCAAATCTATATCTTTTACAGGCATACTTTTCTTCAAATGCTCAGTGTTGGACTTGGCCCTCTCTGCAGGGTCATTCTCAAAACCTTTGCCTTCTCCCCCCTTGTTTTGCTGAATTTGTTTTTTTTGGCCTTAGGACTCTGTGCAGTTTACTACTGCTAACCAGTGGTAAAGTGCTTGTGCTCACTCCCTAAAACATGATGCAATTGGCTTACATTTGATTGCCATATTTTAAATTACATATAAGTGCCTAGTAAAGTGGTATACCATATACCCAGGGCCGGTAAATTAAATACTATTAGTGGACCTGCAGCACTTATTGTGCCACCCACTTAAGTAGCCCCTTAAAATATGTCTCAGGCCTGTCAGTGCAACCTGTGTGCAGTTTTAAACTGCCAATTCAACTTGGCAAAAAAAAACTTTTGCCAAGCCTAAAACTCCTTTTTTAATACATAAACGTCACCCATAAGTTAGGCCCTAAAAAGTCAAGAGGCAGGTTGCATTTTATTTAAAATGTTGGACATGTACTTTTAAGTTTTACAAGTCCTGTTAGTGAAAAACTCACAATTTTTTTTCACTACTGTGAGGCCTTCCATTCTCATAGGATAACACTGGGTTAATTTTTTACATTTAATAAGTTTTAACTTTAGTTTGGGAACAGGTAGAAAGGTCATGTTTGGTGTCTATGGAATTATAATTTAAAATCCTCGTTCATAGTAAAGTCGGATTTTAATTCACAAATCTGAAAAGACCACATTTAGAAAGTTGGCATTTTCTTGTCCTAACCATTTGGTGACTGCAACCTGTTTCCTGGGTCATATGACTAGATGTAGTTGGCAGTTGGCCTTTGTGTACTCCTACAAGACAACCACACAATGGGGGGACTAGGTTTTGGCAGGATGGGCCGTCCTGGCAGAATGGGGCAGAGCTGTGCACAGCCCCACTTGAACTTCAAAGCAGGTGCCTCAACCCTCACACAAACAACTTCACACTAGCCTTTTGTACCCCCAGACATCCTCTGACCAGGGCAGGGAGGCAGAACCTTCTGTGGGGGAACATTCCAGAAATTTCTACCACTTGAAAGCTGGTTCCAGGTATAAAGTTAGGACCTTTAGACCCACTCTTCAGATCACTTCTGAGTCTGCGGAGGACTGCCATGCTGCATGTGGCCTCCTGTGTACTACAGAGGACTGCCCTGCTGCACCAAGAGGGGTGCCCTGCTGCCTGAAGCCTGTCTTGTGCCCTCAGATGACTGCCCAGCTGTTTGAGACCTGCTTGAACCCAGGGCTCCCAGAATGAATCCAAGGGCTAGTTGACTGGCCAGCTGATAAGAGCCTCAGGGACAGAAAAGGCTCCAACCATCTTGAACCCACAGCTGGATCCACCCTGAGTGAGTCCTAACCCCCAAGTTGTGCCTCTCCAGTCCTGGACCCTTGGAAGTGGTACTAAAAGTGACCAGATAGCCCAAATCCAAAACTTGTGAATTTTCAGCCAAAAGTGCTCTTAGAACCATGATAAGACCAGGACCTAATTGCTTGCCGATCCACCCAAGGAGCATCACTGGTTGGCCCGACTTCACAGTAGCTCCAGCTATGTTCTTCTCCACAGCAGCAAATCCAGTTCAGCAGCTCCTCACAGAAAGGGTATCTGGCTTTGTGGAGCCCTTTTCGGCTACAGCCTGCAGCTTCGTCCAGCTGGAGATTTTCTACTTTATAAAAGAGACTAAGGGGTCGATTCCGATCCTGGCCGGAAGCGCACCTAACACTATTCGTCCGGAAAAAATACCAGCCGAAAGCGTGTTTCCAGACCGATTCGAACAGTCGTCCGAACGAGCAAGTACGATGCGCATAACTGCTCAGATTCCGAGCGAGCCGTACTTACCCATTCCAGCTCCAGTTCCCCGCCCGAGCCGGATCCGTAAACGCCGAATCGAGTCGCACGGAAGCAAATACACACCACCTTCCGGCCGGACTAGTACGATGCGCCTTCCGTACGCGCCGAACCCGTCGCTACGTCCGGCACGTCAGAGCATCTGGGAGAGCTGCACATAAGCTCCGATTCGCGCCACAAGACGATCCACGGCTACGAGACGAACAAGCCAGCGACAAGTACGAGTCGAAGCAACGAGAAACCCGAACGAGACGAACCAACCATGAATCCCATCGCGCAGGTCCTACCAATACTCTACATCTATTACCGGAACAGGTACGGACGCGTACGGCGCAGACGGTAAGTCAAACACCCACTACACAAACAAACGACACGTACCCGACATATGTCACACACACATAGGGATGCAGAAATGACGCGCAACAGCAGAACCATAGGGGCGGGATGGCTAACACCAATGCCATACACACCCATAGGGGCCTGGATGCCTACCACTACCACCACCCCTACTCAGGGGGGGCTGGATGCCAACCACTACCACCACCCCTACTCATGGGTGCTGGATGCTACCACTACCACCACCCCTACTCAGGTGGGGCTGGATGCCTGTCACTACTACCATCCCCACACATAGGGGGATGGATGCCTACCACCAACACCACCCCTACTCAGGGGGGGCTGGATGCCTGTCACTACCACCACCCCTACTCAGGGGGGGCTGGATGCCTACCACTACCACCACCCCTACTCAGGGGGGGCTGGATACCTACCACTACCACCACCCCTACTCAGGGGGCTGGATGCCTGTCACTACCACCACCCCTACTCAGGGGGGCTGGATGCCTACCACTACCACCACCCCTACTCAGGGGGGCTTGATGCCAACCACTACCACCACCCCTTCTCATGGGTGCTGGATGCCTACCACTACCACCACCCCTACTCAGGGGGGCTGGATGCCTGTCACTACCCCCACCCCTACTCAGGGGGGCTGGATGCCTGTCACTACCACCACCCCTACTCAGGGGGGGCTGGATGCCTACCACTACCACCACCCCTACTCAGGGGGGGCTGGATGCCTACCACAACCACCACCCCTACTCAGGGGGGGCTGTATGCCTGTCACTACCACCACCCTTACTCAGGGGGGGCTGGATGCCTGTCACTACTACCATCCCCACACATAGGGGGATGGATGCCTACCACCAACACCACCCCTACTCATGGGGGGCTGGATGCCTACCACTACCACCACCCCTACTCATGGGGGGCTGGATGCCTACCACTACCACCACCCCTACTCAGGGGGGGCTGGATGCCTACCACTACCACCACCCCTACTCATGGGTGCTGGATGCCTACCACTACCACCACCCCTACTCAGGGGGGGCTGGATGCCTGTCACCACCAGCACCCCTACTCATGGGGTGCTGGATGCCTACCACTACCACCACCCCTACTCAGGGGGGCCTGGATGCCTGTCACTACTACCATCCCCACTCATAGGGGGATGGATGCCTACCACCAACACCACCCCTACTCATAGGACGGGTAATGCATGACACAACCAGCACACTCCAACATAAGGAATGTCAGAAAAACACATTCCCCCAACACCATGACAAGCGTGTGTAGTCTGTGTCAAATGCCTACAACACTGAACATGACATTGAACATACAATGTGACCCCCTATCACATGTGTCACACATAAATGTGTGTGGCCTCCACAATGCAAGCAGACCATGACCACTGTGGCAATGGGGTCTAACACCCCATCATCACAGTGACCAAAAGGTAAGTGTGGGGTCCATAGCTGAAGCACATTTTGAACATTGTGGCAATGGGGTCTAAACCCCCATCATCACAGTGACCAAAATGTAAGTGTGGGGTCCATAGTTGAAGCACATTTTGAACATTGTGGCAATGGGGTCTAAACCCCCATCATCACAGTGACCAAAATGTAAGTGTGGGGTCCATAGCTGAAGCACATTTTGAACATTGTTGCAATGGGGTCTAAACCCCCATCATCACAGTGACCAAAATGTAAGTGTGAGGTCCATAGCTGAAGCACATTTTGAACATTGTGGCAATGGGGTCTAAACCCCCATCATCACAGTGACCAAAAGGTAAGTGTGGGGTCCATAGCTGAAGCACATTTTGAACATTGTGGCAATGGGGTCTAAACCCCCATCATCACAGTGACCAAAATGTAAGTGTTGTCATGGAAAAAGCTGCAAATGCCAAACAGCATGGATGATTCCTGGTCACACAACAATAAACACATCAGTGGCATAGTAGTGCTTGTGTCCCATAGCAACATAGATTGGGTGAGGCAAACAGTGCAGTGCAAATAAGACATACCTTTGGCCATGTGCAAACAAACATCACCCATGGGGGCTGACATTGTCAACATTCATCAATAACACAATGACAGAAGTGACCATCATAATGCAGACCCACATATCTGCACCAATGGACACACAAATGTAGATACCCTGTGGAGACTGTATATGTGAGGTGAGCAAATACCATACCATGGCAGCAATGGGACATACAAACCATGATCATTGTGCTGACTGATGACCTAGGAGTCCCAGGGACAGCAGGGGAAACCCACCAAACAACATACAGCCAATGGCACACTAAAGATATGCCAATGCAGTGGTGCAGATGCACAAACACAAACAGGCAGCCTCACACTGCATATCAAACTCAACAGGTGACGGGGGGTGTGCCAGTGTCCCCAGGCAACCACACAACACATGAGGAGGCCTGAATCCCAATTACACAGATGTGTATACAGTGCCACACAAAAGTAACTCATGGATCGGATTCCCCTATGTGGGCAATCAGGCATTGTTAGATGAGAGGGAGCCCAAATTACACATGTCACACAAGCTTGTAGGAACAGCAACTAACACAGCAAGAGACAGACCCAGCACAGCACTACCCCCAGGGACCCCACATTGTGGTGACACTGGCCTGCATGATAATCCCACTGTGATGACAAAGCTAGATGTCGTTCACACTGTGAACCACAGTCATGTGTCCTGAGCAACAAACTACCATCACAGGTACACAAGCACAAATCAACCAGCACGGCCTGTCAGCCAAGGCCAATATGGAGGTAGGGGTCTAGCCGTGCAACAACTCTCATTTGCACACACTCAACACCACACACCTTGATCTCCACCAATGTGCAGCAGTGAAGCTCACATGGACTGGTGACATTGCACATGCACCCATGACAATCCCAGGGGTGGTGGTGGGAACTAAGGTGCAGAAACCCATCACACATGGCCAGTCAACAAGACTCGTGAATGTCTGACACACTGCACAGTACGCTGTACTTGGGCATGACGTCAAATCCACACCAACCAATGGGATGCCGGCCACAGTCACACACCAATGAAGAAGCCAAGGTCACCCACAAAGAACACACATAGACAACTTCCAACATTGCAGCTCTGACCCTGAGGAGTGGCAGCAGTCACACACACAACGTGTCACAATCACTGAAAGCTACCACAAACTGTAAATTACATGACTTGTGTAACCAACAAGTGCCAAGGGGAATCCTGACTGTGTCTCATCTGCGTTTGCCCACAAACTCAGCCCTGACAGCAAACACACCTATGGATGACACCCTGATGACCAGTAATGTGCCATGCACCCACATCCCAGAGAACCCAGGGCGAATATTTTGGGGGAACATAGGTCAACTCAGCAAGCATCGCAAACAGGAACATCACTAGGGATCCCAGCCTGCATAGCAAAATGGAAGTGAACACACACAGAAATGCTTACGCAACACACACCTTGTGCTCAGGCAATGTCACGGAATTACACACTGCCATGAGGGGACTCCACTCCTGTGTAAGGAAAGCTGTGCCATACGTTGTCTCTGCAGGGCTCTATCATGTCAGCAGAACACTTGGTCACTCAGTCAACAATTAGCACAAAATGAAGGCTCTCATCACATCAGCCTGGTCATGGGAGTGTCACCGAAATCATCTGCACAGATCCAACACACATGTATAGCAAGTTGCACTGATAACACAGATGAGTCCTTCCCCATTGATGCCCAAACTTGCATGTCCAGTGGAGATGGTCACACGGTCAGGGGAATAGACAAATTGAACAATGGCAAGCACAACAGATGTGCAGGGGTGTAAGCCACAGATGTGATATTGCAAATAAAAGTAGGAAATCCCATTGGCAAATATTGAAAACATGACACCCTCATATTGCTGCAAAGGATGACATGGATACACACCAGGATAGGACACATTCCCCCTGGACCACAAGGGGTCCTGCACAGTAACACTTCATTTTCCTGATATCAAAAATCACCATCACTGCAGCAAGGGCATGGTTAGCATCATCAACATCATGTACATGTGAAGCAAAACCACTAGAGAACATAAAGTAGCTTTATTCAGCATATGTGGGTGTAGAATTGAAAGTCCTGAAATAACACAAAGGCCAATGGCCAGTCCATCAGTAAAGTCTGAACAGGGTGACAGTGGCAGATGTCACCCTTTGCTTGCCTGCACTGCTACGGACCAGGGACATTCCCCTCGGAGGGGCATATGGGGGGCAGGCCAGGCACCGCAGGGACAGGATCAGGGCTCACCAGAAGGAGGCAGGGAAGGGGTAGTGGGTGCTGGAGAGTCACTGACAACTGCAGTGGAGGTGTCTGACATGGTGTGTGCCGGCACAACTGGGGGGCATGAGTCAGATGGTGTGGGTGCCGGCACGACTGCAGTGGGCTGGTCAGATGGAGTGGACAGGTTCCCCACTGTAGTGCCCAAGTCAGACGGGGTGGTAGTGGACTCCACTGCAGTGCCTATCTCCAGGGGAGTAGAATGGGGTTCAGGTAAGGTGGGCAGGACAGAGGGGGAGGACACGGTCTCCACACCAGTGGCACAAACATGCGCAGCGGGGGGTGTGGTGCTGGAAGAGCAAGTGCTAGGGGGAGAAGGCCGGATCATTTTGGGGTTGGTGTATCTGTGGGTGGGGGAACCTGGGGCAGGGTGTGGTGGGGGAACCTGTGTTGTGGGGGCCTGAGGGATGGAGGAAGGAGACTGTGTGGTTGAGCTGCAGGGCGGTGGCGGGGTCTTGCTCTTCCAGGTCCGGGGGGACTTGCGGGTGGGGGCCTCAGTTTGTCTGCACCTGGGGGAGGGTGTCCGGGGGTGAGGGGCACTCCCCTCTGTGTGGGTGGACTTCCTCTTCCCCCTGTATGCTGGATCAGCTGGATCGGAGGGGAAGAGGCCGAGGTCACAGAGGAAGAGCTGCTTTGTAGGTGGGGTTGCAGGTGAGGCAAGGGAAGGGGTCTTGGAGGGAGAGGTATCGGAGGACTGTAGAGTGTCTGTGGATGCCTGTGTGTGTGTCTGTTCCCCATCCCCTGTGGGTGTGGTATCAGTCCCCTGAGGATGCTTGTGTGCACATTTTGACTTTGTTTTGGGTGTTTCTGTGCTGCTCGTGTCTGTGTGTTTGGGTGGTTGTGCAGGTGTGCATGTGCTTGGGACAGGTAGGGTGCCAGGAAGTGTGGATGGGGCAGAGGTAGGAGGGGTGAGGGACTGTTGGAGGAGGGACACTGCTGCCATCAGGGAGGAGGCCATGGACTTATTGCTCCTCTGTAGGGCAGACATGCCCAATGAGATGCCCTCCATGAACGACACTAGCTGTGTCAACAGAGTGGTGTGTGCATGGAGGACACTCAGCATTGATGTCTGCCCTACATGGAGCTGGCGAAGTAAGTACACAGACTCCTCACTCAGGGCAGCAGGGGACACAGGGGCAGGGGGTGCGGTGCCTGGCACGAAGGAGACACGCTCCCGAACATGGGAGCCTCCATGGACCTCTGGAATGGGAGCCGATGGGAGGGCGGTGGTGGTGGTGGTGGTGGTGGCGGGGCCAGCCATACTAGCATGGGTGTTGTGGCTGCTGACACCCGCCTCCACAAGGAAGTCATCCTCCGAGCTGCTGTGGTCCTCAGCTGAGGTGGATGGTGCTGAGGACTCCTCGGTGTGGCTCCCCTCGCCCTCTGTGCCACTGGGTCCCTCCGACCACTCATCGGCTGCTGACCCAGTCTGGCTCTGCAGCTCCTCCTGGTCCGTGGAGCTGTCCCCTCCTGTGGCCGTGGATGTATCTGCAAACAATTAGGGAAACAGACAAACATCAGTCACCTGCACCGACCGCACACACCACAGTAATTACAGCACATTACAGAGCAAGCCCTGGCATCCTTAGTTGAACATTGCCAAAAGTGCTCACACAGATTAGGAGAAGCCAATTGTCAGTCTGATGGTCAACCATGGCACTCACATCCCTCCTGGCCTTGCACCCATCTGTCTGGTGCCTGTCAGATGGTAATTCCCCAGTGTGGACACATGCACCACCTACACAGTTGTTGGACATTGCAGAGAACACAGTGAAGTATGTGAACATGAACACATCACATCTCTTGCCTAGGTCATGGGGAATGCAAGTTCTGTAGCTGACAAGTGCACATGTCCATCCCCCACAAACCACATCATCTGAACTCTTATTTGTCCACGTCATACCAATTGGACATATGGGAGACATGAAACACAACTCTCTGAATCTGAGCACCTCATAGTCTGCTGTGAATGAAAAACAGCTGCCTGAACTTCACAGTCGCATACACCAGTCTGCACAGTCAAGTGACCAAACACCTATATGTCACACAAGTATCGTCTCCTATGGTCACATCTCAGGTGGCATGCTGAGCCCTAACCGATAAACACCCCAGTAGTCCTGACAACGAAGCCACAGCACAATGACACAGAGGCAGACACCTGAGGGAACATTTCACTGAGCACAACGTGTCAGCTGATACACGGGAGTGGGAGTACAGAGTGTATTGTATGGCCTGGAATAGGCATGACTGTCCTGCTCCACGTGAAAGAGGGATGAGCCCTGGACAGTAGGCAGGTGGCTAAGCATGTGTGACACACTTGATATACATACTCCTGAGGCCCAAACATTGTTCCCACCCGCAGCATGGGGGTGTGCCAAATACCCCAGGCACATGTGGTGAGTCAGATCAGCAATTGGACCACATATCAAAGTTACACGCAGATTACATGTCAGAACTCAGGCATTGTGTAAGCAATTGACCCACCCATGAAGCCCACCACAAAGTTACGGGAACAAATGCTGTCCCCCACCTTGAGCTAAGCAAAATGCAAGGACACAGTACCCAAGTGACACAATTTCCTGACTGTAAGGGCCACACCTGGGTATCAGATGAGGAGTGGGCATGTCACAATTGAGGGACATGGGTCCTGGACCACAAGACTGATGTACTGTGGAAGTTTAACCAGGCCAGAGGAGGGCACATAGCATGTCAGACAAAGTTCACAGTGCAGTCATGGACTCACCCCCTCCTTGCTGCTGTCTGGCCTTCAGCTGCCCATCCAGGTCAGGGAAGACCACCGCCAGGATCCTGAGCATGTGGGGGGTAAGGGTCCGGTGTCCGCCCCTCCTGCGAGGAGGCGACAGCTTCAGCTGGACCCTTGCGATCCTCCGGGTCCAGCCCCGAAGGTCCTGCCACCTCTTCTGGCAGTTGCGGATCCGGCGCTTGTAGACCCCCACGGATCTTACTGCCCGGGCGATGGTCAGCCAGATTTCCTGCTTCTGGTGGGCATCAACCTGTGAGGATGACAAAGTGAAAAGGCCATTACTACACATGCAACATATCCGTGCATCACACATTTGGATATACATGTCTCAATCACAGGGGCATATGATGTACACAGGCAGTGCAACGATGGCTATGAACAGTTTGCCAGCAGTTACTACATGGTATCATTGCCTGGGAAGTAAAACCTTGTTGGAATGCACTGTTACTGCACTATACCTGTTCAGTGCATGTAACTACACACTTCGGGGGTGCCAAGTACTCAGTGAGCATGCTAGCCAGTGGTGTGCACACTGTAAGTCTTGCTAGTCAGACAACATGCACATTTAGTAAGGCAGTGGACAGCACACTCACCTGCTCCCCTGGTTTCCCATACAGCTTGCTGTACTGTGGAAGGAGGCTGTCCAGCAGGGCCTGGTTCTCCTCAGTGCTGAAGGCTGGGGCTCTCTCCACAGTACGTGCCATTGCAGTAGCCAGAGGATGCAGAGACAGCAGCAGTGTTGGTGGCAGATGTCGTCCTGGAGCATGTAGTGCAGGCAAGTGAGTTCTCAGGGGAACAGCCGGCATTATATGTGTGCTGCAGAGGCAGATACTGTCCCATGTGTCCAAAGTGATAGGTCCAAGTCGTTTGCATCTTCTGAATCTGCCCAATCCATGGAATTGCACCACTTATACACGCCCACAGCATCCTTCAAAAGTTCAACTTCATGACACCCATGAATTTGCAACATTGTTGTGGGTGGCCAACTGAATTCACTGCATCAGACTCATTAAAGCTTCGGAAACGCGTCCGTTGCCATGCCAGGCCATAGCCAATGCGTGCGCACCGATCGGTCCATTGCTGTACAACGCGTATTTCAAAAAACAACGCGTACCCGTTCACATCATATGCAATGTCCAATGCGTGCGCACCGATCGGTCCATTGCTGTACAACGCGTACCCGTTCACATCATATGCAATGTCCAATGCGTGCGTACCGATCGGTCCATTGCTGTACAACGCGTACCCGTTCACATCATATGCAATGTCCAATGCGTGCGCACGATCGGTCCATTGCTGTACAACGCGTACCCGTTCACATCATATGCAATGTCCAATGCGTGCGCACCGATCGGTCCATTGCTGTACAACGCGTACCCGTTCACATCGTATGCAAAGTCCAATGCGTGCGCACCGATCGGTCCATTGCTGTACAACGCGTACCCGTTCACATCATATGCAATGTCCAATGCGTGCGCACCGATCGGTCCATTGCTGTACAACGCGTACCCGGTCACATCATATGCAATGTCCAATGCGTGCGCACCGATCGGTCCATTGCTGTACAACGCGTATTTCGAAAAACAACGCGTACCCGTTCACATCATATGCAATGTCCAATGCGTGCGCACCGATCGGTCCATTGCTGTACAACGTGTACCCGTTCACATCATATGCAATGTCCAATGCGTGCGCACCAATCGGTCCATTGCTGTACAACGCGTATTTCGGATGACAACACGCATCCGTCCACATTATATGCAATGGCCAATGCGTGCACAGGGATCGGTCCATTGCTGTACGAGGCGTCCCTGTACAAGTCACTCGCATATGTCACCATGGTTGTCACTGGTGAATGTATGCCAGCCACATTTACTTGCCAGGGACTCAGGGGCACACCTACAACACCACAGCCTGTCCACACTGTATCCTAAGGCATGTAAGGCTGCATTACCTTTTCTGTGTATGGGGGGAAACATGTGGTTTTTTGGGTGGCACTTGGGGGCAGCCACTCCCAGGCTGTGCACGTGTTCATGGGGACAGAATCCTTTGTGTGTTGTGCACATGACCACTGTGGTGTGCAACTGTTCATTTCAGAGCATGTGGCATGGTCACATTTCCAGGTTGTGTATGTGTATGTCATGTCACATACCCCCTGAGTCCCATGTGGGAAGGTATGTCCGTCACAGGGTGACCCATTGCCACAATAGTGATGGCCCTCCACAGTCTGTGTGCATGTTGTGTTTCCGATGTCTCTGATTCCATGTGCACAATGGGAGACTGTAGGAGAGTAGGATCTGCTTCACATGGGTACCCCCACTTTTTGCTGATGCTTCACTGTTTTTCGACTTTAGTCTGGCTGGGGCCCTGCTAATCAGAACCCCAGCCTAGCTGCTTCCTCTCTAAAATGGTTTCCATGTGCCCTAGGCACATCTCTGATTGGAATCTGGAGTGCCCTTATAAGTCCCTAGTATATGGTATACTATGTACCCAGGGCATAGGTACCTCAGAGGCCTACCAGGGGCTGCAGCATGTATTGTGCCACCCCTGGAAGGCCATCCAAAATGACACCACAGGTCTGCTACTGCAGCCTGGGTAAGGTGGTGCATGCACCCCTTACAGTGGTATAGGCTACCTATATCACTACCATTGCACACACATATAAACCTATAAGTCACTCCTATGGCAGGCCTTACCAATCCTGAAGGCAGAGTGCTTGGTTCTTATGTGAGAGGGTGCCCCTGCATGAGCAGAGCCCTCTACAGCGTTCGGAGTCCCTCCTCTGATGCTGTTTGTGGTACAGCCTGACCATATACTCTTAAGTGCATTATATCCTCGCGGTACAATGCTAACTTTGGACTGGCTGCACCAAAACATGTCGTGTTTGGTGTCAAACATCTTGGAATACTACCCCCCCGCCAGTCCTGGCGGCGGGGGTAGCATTCCACCCTTCTAGAGGGAGAGACATGTACACACCGGGCTACCATGATACCATGTAGTAACTGCTGGCTACCCGGTAACTTCTTTCCAGAGCCCTGGCATCACAAAATGGATGCCGCTGCCACAGACACGGGTCTGGCCTCCTGCTGCTGACTGAAACTCCGGCAGGGGAGGCCTGGACAATAGGTTTCCTGTCACAGGGAGGTATAACCACCTCCCCAGACAGGATAATGTGTATTGGGGCTGGACGGGAGCACTCTCTGGTGCTCAGAAGTCCTGCACTGGGGGCACACTTGGTGTCCCTGTGCATATGCCAGTTCAAACCGGTTGCAGGGGCTACCTGCCCCTGCTCTGGCGCGAAACTGGACAAAGGTAATGGGTGTAACCACCCCTCTTCCCTGACCCTCCCATAGGTGGGTCCCCAGAGTATGTCCAACCCCTAACTTAGTATAAGTATGGGACCCCAGTCCTTAGGACTTTAGATTACCCTGGACGAAACTCTGACACTGAATCCTGGACCTTCGATGCTCTACCTGAAGATTAGAGGACTGAAGAATCTCCCTTGGGGTCAAGGAATGACTCCCCTGCTTGGCAGGCACCGAAGAAGCAATTGTCCGGTCTGCATCGCTGAAGCTCCCGCCGGACACCGAAGTCTTTGCATCACCAGAGGTGGATTTCCAGACTTCCCTGAGGCTGCCCTGAGTCCCCAGCAAAGCTGAGGCCCATAGCTGTCGTGGGTAACGTGGAACCGTGACCCCTGGACACTGAGTACTTTTGCAAGTGCATCCTCTTCTGGGTCTCCCACAAAGTTGTTCTTTGGGCTTCGAGTAGCCCCCGCCTCCAGCACCGACTGCACCGAAGATCACTGGCCTCCACTCCACGAGTGTTCTGTGAGCCAGCTCCAAGTGCATCCACTTGAGGCTCCTTTGCGGTCGCTAGTCTGTTGGCTAGTGGGCCCTCCTGAAGGCAACTCTTCTTCTGCTTAGGCTTTCCTGGTTGCTCCACACGTGCCCTGACTTACCCTTGCTGGGTGAGTCCCCCAGACCTTGCTGGTCTGCATCAACGTCCTTTCTTTGTTTCAATGAGACTTGCCGTTGCCAAGGCTTGTTGGGTCCAATCCGGTCGCCGACACCCCTGCAATTGACAGACGTTGTGGAACAGCTCGAATCCAGCTCCTGGTCATCGTCGACGCCTCCTGGACCTCGTGGCTGAAGAGTCAAGATGACCGTCAACCTACCTGAAGCACCCGACATCGGTGGGCATCTGCTCATCGCCTTCCTGGTCACTGGCTAGTGACCCAGACTCTGTCCCCTCTGCTTTCAGGTTCTTCAGATCTTCGATCCACCCTTGGATCCACCCGAACACTTTCGACTTGGTCACCAGCAGCACTTTGCAGCAGATCACCATTGAAAACGACGACGAAACCCGACCCCGAAAGACACCTATGCACCCGGCTTCCCTGGGTGAGGTAACTCGAGTACTCCGGTGCTCCCGTGGGTATAGACTCTAGAACGACCTAGTTCTAAAAGGGTTTGCTCCAAGTCCTCCTCTAAGTATCCTTTTTCTTTAAAACTGCAACCGCGACATTCCCCATAGAAGTCAACGGCGGCTCGCGGCTGTGTTCTCACACTGCACGCGTCCCCCGTGGGTCCCCTGTGTCACTACCTTGGGTGGTTCCTTGAGGGCCAAGCACTTCTACAGGCTCTAGGCCCTGTGTCTAGCTCAGTCGTGGTTCTTATACCACTTTATTGGTATATGGTTTGGTACGCCCCTAGGGCTCAAACGTGTATTTGTGCTATTACTGTTGATAACTGACTTGTAACTTATGTACTTCGAACTCTAGCCTCATAAAGAGACTAGAGGGGTGTGTTTAAGACTAAATACATATATTTTATATATATACCTGGTGTGGTCCTCTTTCATTTGGTCACTCAAGAGATTATAGACTGGTAAAACAAGCTGCTTTACATTCCTTCAAGACTTAGCCTGAAGGCTGCTCTCCATAGGTACCACTAGGATAGCTTTCAATAAAGGTTGTCTCTAACCTATCTCCAATAAGGGGTTGTTTGGACTGGTGCAAGGTGCCCACTATAATTAGTCGACAGCATATACCAGGCCAACTTCTCACAGAGACAGTCTCCACATCCACGTTGTTTGTGCATGGACTTTGATGTTGTGCGTGTGTGTGTCACAGACGTCCATGTCTGTCCTGCAGAGGCAACAGGGGCCACTCCCTGTGGGAGTCATGGTTGTTTTGCTGACGTGTACATGATACGCCATGTCATGCCAGTGTCCATGTGGCAATACAGGGTCCCTGGGAATCAACCTGTCAATGAGCTGTGATGCCTGGGGCACATCTGTCCTCACATGTCACTGTGGTGTGTGTTTGGAACGTGACAGCAGTACATGGGTACTGTGACACAGCCTAATGATATCCCATAGCACAACCTTGAACTTGTTGTCAACACATGTTGAAATGTGATGTTAGATGTTGGCCATGTAGGTGCCATACATGTCCTTACAGAACGGCACACACATCAGGTACTTGTGTCTCGTAATGATGTATCATGTGATATTGAGTATGGTCTATGCCACATTTGTGGGGTGACTGACAATCTTTCTTTCTTCACCTATGCACTGCAGGGCACCAGCTGTCCATAGACCATTCCCTGACCTTGCAACGATGGTTGAACGTGACTGCATCCGACGGTACCGCTTCAACAGGCCGCTGATTGAGGAATTGGCGGTGCGGTTGGCCCCACATTTGGAACCTGGCCGGCCATACCCTGCAGCACTGACCCCCAAGGTGAAGGTGATGGCAGCCCTACAATTCTTTGCCACCGGTACCTTTCAACACACTGTGGCGTCTGCTGGTGGGATGTCACAGACCATGTTCAGCCATGTGCTACGCGATGTTTTGGAGGCAATGTTGAGATACCTGAACCAGTACATCTATTTCCCTAAACGTCAACAACTCACTGACGTCAAGAGTGACTTCTATGCCCTGGGGAGGATGCCACATGTCATTGGCTCCATTGATGGGACACATGTGGCTTTGGTACCACCACAGGCACATGAGCAGGCATACAGGAACAGGAAACATTACCAATCGATCAATGCTCTGGTGGTATGTCTTGCAGATATGAGCATCTCACACGTGTGTGCCCGTTTCCCCAGTTTTGCACACGATGCCTACGTGATGAGGAGTAGTCGCATCCCGAGGATGATGTCACAGATGCAGAACCAGCGTGCCTGGCTTGTCGGTGTGTACTGACTTTGTACCATTGTGTGTGTTCTGCAATGTAGTATTCCGCCCTCTTTTCAAACTCAGCTAATGTGCAATTGTCTGTATGTAGGTGACTCCGGATACCCCAACATGCCGTGGTTGCTGACACCCCTCAGGAACCCTGTGACACTAGCCCAGATGCGCTACAATGAGGCACATGGTCGGACCAGGAGAGTGATCGAGCGGACATTTGGTCTCCTGAAGAGCCGCTTTCGCTGCCTAGACAAGACAGGAGGGGCCCTCCCATATGCCCCAGCAAAGGTGTGCAAGATTGTCATCGTCTGCTGCATGCTACACAACCTGGCAGTGCGGAAGGAGTTGCCTCAAATCCTGGATGACGATGACCAACATCCGCCACCTGTGGAGGATCCTGGCCTGGGCCACGATGCCAGTGATGATGATGATGATGAGGGTGATGTCCGCACACAGCTCATCACCAACTTCTTCAGCTGAATGTGAGTATCCAGAGATGTCATGTCAATGATGTGAGTTTGCATGATATGTGTTGGTGGTGCTCTGGTGCTGTTTGAGTGTGGCCATGTGCTACTTGACTGGATGCGTGCAGCAATGTGTCCTTACAGGTGGTCTGTACTCCCCAACAGTGTTGACTTTCTAACTTGGTTTTGTGTGGGTATCTTGTGACATGTATTGGGCATGAGTATTGCAGTTCTGTCCTGTTCCTCAGTGCTTTTGACTGTGTGTCATGTCTGTCCTTCACAGGGTACTTTCAGAGTGGTTTGGTCTAGTCGGATCCCCCGACACCATGATTCAGCTTCCAGGGTGGAAGCAGTCGTTTCCCTACAGGTGATGTGCCCCACACCCCTGGACTTTATTTCTTCTACACTTGTTGACTGTGTGGCCACTGCCACGTGGGATTACCTTGCATTTGTAGTGGAAACAACATGTTGCAAATGTGTAATAAACCTGTGCTTCACTTTGGGATGTGCGTTGTCTGTGGTCACACATCTGACTGACATTTGCGAACTGCACCTGTGGGCTAGTTAACACAGACTCTGAATAGGTGTGGTGTCTGTGCATTCCACTGTATTTCCTGGCAACATGAGTGTAGGCGATGAGTCAGATGGCCCTGGTGTCTATGTGTTGTGTAGCCCTAGTGGTGTGTCTCCCTCATATGTGTCACGTCGCCATGACTCACATGACGGTGTTGAACTTGCTGTAGCAGTTAGCATGCACAGTGTCATTTAGCAGATCATCATCTCCATGATAAAAACCACGTTGGAATCACAACAGAGGCAAGTATGGTGTATTAGTGAGTTTATTTACATACATGTGTGAGGATAGTGCACAGGATGGTGGGTGCTGTACATTGGGATTGGAATCCAAAGTTCCCAGATGAGTTGGAAGTGTTGGTAGCAGAAATGTCCTGAGTAAAGTCCACAGTCATATGATACATTGAGGGAGAGCTGTGTTGCATTCGACAGGGTGAACATTTTGCACACAAAGGAGAATTTCCAGAACAGGTGTTGGGTTCCTGGGGGATGTACATGGCCATCGGCCTCTCAGTTTTCCTTCCTCGGACGACCCCTCTTCTTTCGGGGGGGACCCTCACGTGCAGGCTGCTGCGGTGCAGAGGACTCTCCGCCAGAGTCATCCTCCCTCCCTGTGGCAGTTGCAGTTCTTGCAGCACCAGATGTTGTGGGCACACAGGGAGGTGTGGCCATGTTGGTGCTAATCTGGCGGAGGCATGTCAATATGTCCCTATGCACCGCTGTCAGTTCTTGCAATGTGTCCCACTTGGACTCCATGCCAGACATGTGTGTCTCCACACGGGACATGTGTGTCTCCACACGGGACATGTGTGAGTCCAAGCGGGCATGATGGGCAGCCTGCTGCTGTTGAATGTCCTTGAGGATCCCCACTACCTGGCTGACCTCTCCGGTGCTATTCTGGTATGCATCAGCAATGCGTACCAGTTGTGGGTCATCATGCAGTCCAGACCCCTCTGCAAACAGCGACCTATGTCTACCACCCCTGGCCACACGTGAGGGACCTGCGGTGGCACGCACAGGTGACCCTAGGCCCCCTTGGGGGTTGGTACTGGGGTTGTTGTCCGTTGCTCCACGGTGGGCCGGGGTCCCTGTGCTGTTGTCATTGGTGGTCCTTGGTCTGTCTGTGTCGGCGGGGGTGGTCTGTGTGTTGGCAGTTGTTGGAGGAGTGGGTGCAGGGGGTGCAGATGTTGGTCCTGCTGGTGCTGCATGATGACTCACACCGGAGGTGCCAGGTAGGTCTTCGCCATCCGAGGAGGGCAGAGGCTGTTCCACACCGGTGAGCTCAGTGTCCCCCGGAGCCTGGGACAGGGACTCCTCATCGTCTGCTGCTGTGTCCCCATCTTCACCTGTTTTTGGAAGAGACACACAATGTATGTTATGTTTCTACAGGCATCAATGGTTCAAACACCTGACAGTTGTGACTGTACCTCTGGATGCGGGCCTGTACATTGCATTGTCCTAAGTTGTCACAGTCAGAGGTTGATATTGGTGTAGCACATTGTCCTGCCAACCTGAAGCATTTCAATGTGAATGTTGATGTGTGTGCATGGCCAGCATTGGTGGTATTTGGTGGACATCCGGCCCTCCTTCTCCCCCCAGCCCAATTATCCCACCATGAAGCATGCCATCAACTGTTGTTTTTGCATTTGTCACCCCGAGTGGGACGGGTATGCCCAGACGTGGGTCCCGTGCTCTCCATGCCATTGGAATCAAGCTATCCTGGCTGAAGAGGGGTGAAACCCCGAAACCGGTCCTAGGATGCCTGTTTCCAGTCCAGGGAGGACTTGGCTTGGCAGTTCGGGCTGGACTGTTCCCATGAGGCACAGGGTCAAGACTGATTTGCATATGGCTGGGTTCAAACTGGAATGGCATGGTGAGCAAAAAAACGATGGATTTAGGCCCAGATCTCTGTACTGGGGTGAATGTATGACATTGTTCTGCATTCTGTCCATCAACTGTTGTTTTTACCCTTGCAGTGGGTGCAGGTTAACTCCCAGGATGTCAGTTAGTGGTGTCCTGCTGTTGGTTGGTGCCAAGTTCCCAGCAGGGCCTTGTGCTCCCCACAACAGAGCACCATTGTCAGACATCTTTGAAGTGGCTTTTCACTCCCTGTGAGGCGTGCATGCTTCAGTGTGAGCTTGCTGGGCCATGTGGGTGGGGGATGTTGAGCTGTGACTACCACTCCCATCATGCTATTGCCTACACCCCCCTTCCCAGCATGTCCATACTTCCTTCCTTTTGAGTGGACTTCACTGTGTGTGAGTGTGACAGCAATGGCAAGATGGCTGACAGTGTGGTCCTGTTGTTTGTTGGTGCACAGTTCCCAGCAGGGCCTTGTGCTCCCCACAGCAGTACCCAGTGTCAGCCATCTTGTCAGTTGTTTTCCACTCCCTGTGATGTGAGCATGGTTCAGAGTGGTGTTGATGGGCCAATTGTGAGGGTGACCAATATCTGTGACTACCACTCCCATCATGCTATTGCCTACACCCCCCTTCCCAGCATGCCCATACTTCCTTCCTTTTGACTCTGCTTCCCTGTGGGGTAGTGTGTCTGTGCTGACAGGATGGCTGACAGTGTTGTCCTGGCGTTTGTTTGGCTACAAGTCCCAAAAGTGTCCCAGTGCTTCACACAGCATAACCCAGTGTGGTTGTTCTTTGTGGGATATTTAATTAGAGTGTGAGGCATTGCATTCTCCCAGGTGAGTTGTGTGGAGTTTGTGTTAAGGGTGTGTGTGAGAAAAGCTGCTGGTGACTATGGTCAGAGCTGTCAGTCCTCCTTCCCACCCAGCCAGATATCCCACCATGGAACGTGCTTCCATTGCAGGGAGTGCAAGTTGGCTTTCAGGATGTCAGTCAGTGGTGTCCTGCTGTTGGTTGGTGCACAGTTCCCAGCAAGGCCTTGTGCTCCCCACAGCAGTACCCATTGTCAGCCATCTTGACAGTTCTTTTCCACTCCCTGTGATGTGAGCATGGTTCAGAGTGGTGTTGATGGGCCAATTGTGAGGGTGACCAATATCTGTGACTACCACTCCCATCATGTTATTGCCTACACCCCCCTTCCCAGCATGCCCATACTTCCTTCCTTTTGAGTGGACTTCACTGTGTGAGTGTGACAGCAATGGCAAGATGGCTGACAGTGTGGTCCTGTTGTTTGTTGGTGCACAGTTCCCAGCAGGGACTTGTGCTCCCCACAGCTGAGGCCAGTGTCAGACATCTTTGAAGTGGCTTTTCACTCCCTGTGAGGTGTGCATGCTTCAGTGTGAGCTTGCTGGGCCATGTGGGTGGGGGATGTTGAGCTGTGACTACCACTCCCATCATTCTATTGCCTACACCCCCCTTCCCAGCATGCCCATACTTCCTTCCTTTTGACTCTGCTTCCCTGTGGGGTAGTGTGCCTGTGCTGACAGGATGGCTGACAGTGTTGTCCTGGCGTTTGTTTGGTTACAAGTCCCAAAAGTGTCCCTGTGCTTCACACAGCATAACCCAGTGTGGTTGTTGTTTGTGGGATATTTAATTAGAGTGTGAGGCATTGCATTCTCCCAGGTGAGTTGTGTGGAGTTTATGTTAAGGGTGTGTGTGAGAAAAGCTGCTGGTGACTATGGTCAGAGCTGTCAGTCCTCCTTCCCACCCAGCCAGATATCCCACCATGGAACGTGCTTCCATTGCAGGGAGTGCAAGTTGGCTTTCAGGATGTCAGTCAGTGGTGTCCTGCTGTTGGTTGGTGCACAGTTCCCAGCAAGGCCTTGTGCTCCCCACAGCAGTACCCAGTGTCAGCCATCTTGTCAGTTCTTTTCCACTCCCTGTGATGTGAGCATGGTTCAGAGTGGTGTTGATGGGCCAATTGTGAGGGTGACCAATATCTGTGACTACAACTCCCATCATGCTATTGGCTACACTGACTTCACCAGCATACACAGAATTCCTTCCTTTCAGTGAGCTTCCCTGTGAGGTGGTGTTCTAGTGGTGGCATAATATCTGACTGTGTTTGTTGGTTAGATTTGTGCCACTGCCTAGCTCTATTTGTTGTTAGGTTTGTACATGTCATGACACAGTTACATATCACTATGAGATGGCATGTATTGTGTTTATCTGACTAACATACACATCTTGGGATGATTATCTTTTGGTTGCTGTGGATTTGCTTAGGGTGCATGGTTTGACTATCCCCTTGACAGTGATGTGTGTGTATTGTCACACAATATTGTGTATATTTGTTGTGTACTCACCAGGCTCTGGGATGTTTGATAGTCCATATACGCTCACTGGTGGTAGGATGGCCCACACCTTCTCCTCCCAGGGCCTGAGGTATAGTGGTTTGGCAGGAGGGCCACTGCCGGTGCGCTGACTCAAGACGTAATCCTTCTTTAGTAGGTCCTTGACCCTCCTGCGCACATCATACCACCTGTTCTGGATGTCTTCCTTTGTGCGCAAACATGGTGATTGTGCGTTCACCCTGTCAACAATCCTCTCCCACATCTTGGTTTTCTGCGACATGGGGGTCTGTTGGACCAATGTACCAAACAACTGTGGCTCTACCCTGAGGATCTCATCTACCAGGACTTCCAATTCACTGTCTAGGAACTTTGGATTCTTCTTTGGGGGCATGGTGATTGGTGGTGGTGGGGATTGATGTGTGTGTGAGTGTGCAAGTGAGGGTGGGTGAGTGTAGGTTTTGCTGGGTGTATGTGAGGGTGCTATTTGTGAGGTGCTAATGGTGTGTGGCTTGTGTGATGGATGAGTTGTGAGTGTGTCTGTGGTTGCTGTCTGATGGTGTTCTGTGCTGGCAGGTCAGTTGAATTTGCAAAGGATCATGGTAGGGATTTGTGTCCTTTATATGGGTGGAGTTGGGGGTGTGTCTTTGTTCCATGTTTTTTCCCCCCAGTATTTATTGGCTTTGTCATTGCTTGTTTGGCCCTTTTTTTTGTATTTTTTCCTTTGTATTTTTTGGGCATGTAGGAGACGTTCTTCTGACCGAGTAGGACGCTGCAGTTGTCTCGTGCGAGCTTCTCCGAGTCGTTCACGCTGTGTTTCTGCTAGGTTTCATGTGCGGTCGCGTAGTATTGGGTTGCTTCGGCTGGGTTTTGTATGCGTGTCGGTCGTACGGCTTGGGCTCCGTGCGACTCGGTCTGGTTTTACACGCATTGCATCGTACTGCGCGGGTCGGAGTTCGCGGGTACGTTTCGTTCGGGTTCATTCCGGGTGCGTGTCGGTCGGTTCGATTCGCGTAGTTTCCCAGCCGGATAGCTTGTTTCCGTGCGGTTCGGTCATTCGGCTTGTGTTCCATACGAGTCGGTCGTGAATCACATGCATTTCATCGTACTACGCAGATCGGGCAGCGCAGGTACGTGTCGGTCGGACTATATTCCCGTACCGAGTCGGTCGGTATGTTTTCCGGCCCGAATCGGAATCGGCCCCTAAGTCTGAATGTATAAAACTTCACAGCAACTTTGTCCATCGACTCCCCGATGATGATGCCTCCTCCGCGGGCACCGCCAGCTGTCTTGCGCCACTGAACTTTACCTTCTCTGGCATTTTCTCCCAAAATTTCTTCTAAGTCCGAAGGTAAGCGGAGGCTGTGTCCAATTCACTTGTGTATCTTTACCACACTCCATTGCCATCTGACATAATTTTTGACTTTGCCCCTGTCTTGCGTGACTACATTTCTGCGGTTGGAACTTTGATCTTTTAGGCGCTACTCTTTACTTTAAACTCTAAACTTTCTTTACTCCGGTTCTACTGATTGATTTTGTTTCATTTTGGTGTCCAATAATTTATTAAAATTTGTTCTATTTTTCTAAGAAGGTGTAGGATTTTCTTGTGTTGTGTTTTCACGTTATTACTGTTTGAGTGCTTCATAAATACAACACACGTTGGCCCTAAATTAAGCCTAACTGCTTTTGTGCCAAGCTACCAGAGGGTTAAGTACAGGCTTATTTAGTGACATTCTGTGGCTCTCCCTGGCAAAGATTGTGGCTGTATCTTGAGTAGGGTTTCACCCCCCTCAAGCAACAACCCGATTTCTCACATTCAATTACCTTCCTGTATTTATTAGCCACTCACTCAGAAGCAACTCTAGTTGGTTCTTGAGTTGGCCATCTAACTACAGCTTTATACTTGGCTCACAAATTTACTAGGGGCTATAATATTGAATACTACATTAAAACCATTTCACATCTCCAGTGACATGTTCGTCAATTTGTGTACCTCTTTGTACCACCTTTCTGGTTCCTCCTGCAATTTTTCAAAACTCCTGGTAAAAGCATATAAATCTGCCTCTGTCCACAGAACATTCCCTCCATGTACTCCCTTCAATGGAAATTCTAAAACTGTTACTGTCCAGGCTTCCGAATTACTTGATGTACCATTTGCTCTACCTTCAGCTCCTTTTGTTTCCTTGTTACATGCTGTTCTTCTCTTACAACTTTCCTGGTACTTCTTCAAATCACTCCATTCCCTTGTTTTTTCAATTAAATCCTTAATAGGAGCTATCACAATTATTAACCTCATTTGTTCGATTTAATTGTGAGTCAAATCCATTTTATAATTTTGTTTCACATTTTTTATTCTACTGATGTCCACTTTGCACACATCAGCTAATTCTTCTAATTTCTTGCGTGCTCTATGAGGACACCTAGCTGCTTCCTTGATCAACCAGAACGCCGCCGCAAGACTGGTCCTCAACCTGCCAAAACACTGCCACATCTCCCAGCACCTGCGCACACTCCACTGGCTCCCTGTCGAGGCGAGAATCACCTTCAAGATGCTCACCCACGCACACAAGGCCCTCCACGGCACCGGACCAGCATACCTGAACAGCTGACTCAAATTCCACGCACCCCAAAGGACCCTACGATCAGCCCAGCTCTCCTACGCCGTGGTCCCCCGCACCAGAAAGACCAGATCGGGAGGCCGCTCCTTCTCCTTCCTCGCGGCCAAAGCATGGAACGCCCTTCCGCTCCACCTCAGACAGACAACATCGCTCCCCATCTTCGCAAGAAACCTCAAAACCTGGCTTTTCGACAGACCCCCTCCTTGATGGATGGAACCTGCACCCCCCCGCCCCCCCAGCGCCTTGAGACCCTTACGGGTGAGTAGTCGCGCTTTAACAAACGCCTGATTGATTGATTGAACTATCTCATTTCATAAACATTGTATGTTGACAACCGGTTTAGATCAATGTTTCCCTATAACATTTCACTGAATTTGAGTTAAAAATGCCCATGTTACTAGCGCTAGGTAGCTCTTCAACCACCATTGTCCTAGCAGTTGAATCATCTGTCTCTATGCACCAACTTGTGAGTCCCCACTAGTACTGGGCACTACCGTCCCCGTCATTGTCGTCTGTGCACTCGGTAGCACAACGGTATGAGTTGTAGTGCAAGTCCCTATCTGTACTGTAGTATCACCATCTCCTCCTGCTCACATGTCAGGTCCAGAGCCAGACGCTCTTGTCCCAGCTACTCTAGCTGTAAATGGAGGAGATCTAGAATTCCAAAGAACATCCCAATTTATTCTCCTAAACTGAATCATCACCCTCCTTTCTCCTTCATTGTTCTTATTTAAAGAATTTGGGCCACATGTATCATGCAGTTTTGCCTCCGCAAACAGTTTGTGAATACAAAAAAAGCTTTTCTCAGGCATCAAACCCTATTTTGTGATTTCGTAACCTTTTACCGAATTGCAAAAAGGGTTTGCGAATTGGTATTTGAAAGGGACGTGTTTAGGGCGTCCCTTCCAAATACAGAATCGTATCAGTATGTATGAATGTTTTCATGACCGTGAATGCGGTCGCAAAACATTCACAGTTACCACCAACTTCAAGTTGGTAGTAACCTGTTCGTAAATGGGGAGGGGTCCCCAAGGGACCCTTTTGTCAATGTATGCAAAAACTTTTTTTAACAGCAGACAGTGGTCCCACAGACCACTACCTGCTCTTAAAAAAATGAAAGGAAAACTTTTCATTTTTCTTTTTGTAAAGCATTCCGTTTTTCATTAAGGAAAAACAGGTTGCTTTACAAAAAAAAAAAGAGATCGCTCTATTTAAAAGCAATCACAGACATTTGAGACCCACTGGGAATCGCAGAAAGTGTTCAACACACTTTCATGCATGCCATTTTGCGATTTCCAAATTGCAAATCGCAAGGATTTGCAATTAGGGAATCGCAAAACGGTTTCTTAATACATCTGGCCCTTTGTTCTTTAACTATACCAGGATAAACTCTCACACCTTACATTACCTCTAACATTTTTGTATTCACTGCCATTTGCTTTCTAACCACTTTCAAAAAGAACACTTCTCTTGCTTTGACATTTTCTTTCTTTCCTTCTCTGTCGCCATGCGATCCCATTTAGTTAGTGCCTCACACTGTGCACGTCTGGACAGCAGCTTCCTCTCATTCATAGTCTGGCTAACGAAATCCAACTTCCTAATGTTAAAGGTACCCTTTAAAGGAAACTATAAGTATTTGTCAGAGGCAGTATATTCATACCATTCAGAAATCAAGGTACAAGTATAGAACCCAAAATCCGTCATCATATCGTATGCAGACGTTCCATCATAAGCATTTTCTGATTCTTAGCAGAAGATACAAATGAAAGCTTATGCTTTTTCAACACATTCCTGTTATTTCTGCTTAAAAGGACCACAAACCCACAATAAACAAACTAGCAAACAATACCAATCCGAGTTCAGCTCTGTCAAAGGTCAACCTATCACTGCCCAGTTCTGTCATCAACCAACCAATAACAGCTCAGCTTTGTGGTAATGTCTCACCAATCCTAGTGCGGCTCTCTGGCTAATCAACTAATCACAGAGTGACATCTTCATGAACACGAAAGTAAATTGCAAAACCATACTAACTCAATATAAACTCAATAAACCCTTGTCTCCCCAACTTAGAAAGGAAAGAAATTAGCAAGTTAAAGTAAAACAAGTGAAATCCCTCAATCAACTGTAAAAGAACAACAGCACACTTCACAATACCATTTTCAGTCTCAATTCACACTAAGCAGATCCCCGTCCAGCAGAAATCTTCCCTGGTTATTGCAATTAGTCCCGTGCACTTAAGAGAAAAATACATCAACCCAGATTAGACACACAATCCTAAAAAAGAAAATTCAGTTACGTCAGAAATCCCTGCCCATGTGTATGCGGCACCTTGCACTACACCCTACCTTACACAGACATGTAAAAGCACAATATCTCAATATCTTGGATTTCAACAAATCCGATAACCAAACCAATTGATAATAAACAAAAAAAAATCACAAATATGAAAAGTACATCAACACAGTGATCAGTCAACTAATTGAACCCACAATCAACATTATATATACAAACATCTCACAAATATCATAGCAATCCATTTCTCAAACTCATACCTCATCACACATCAAAAAACACATGCACCACTCACAAATCAGTTTGTCCTATTCATACTTACACTCCAAATCGTTCAGGAACAAACTGCAAATCAGATTCCCAGGAGGGTCCAGAGCTGAAACAGACAGAACTGCAGAGAAATCCAGTATTCTCTCAGAATGGACATTAGGGACAGAGAGAATCTTTTGGGGACACCTTAGAAAGAGGAGGTGCTCTTTAACGCACAACCATTCGCTGATACTAACTAATGGGAGCAGAACCATACACCAATATTCAGGAGACCCCAAAAATTTAAAACACCCAAAATTTACCTCAGACAGGTCTGCCCTGTGTTGATCTTTCATGAAAAGACACCGTCCACCATATTAAGGAAAGTTAAAGGGTTTTATTACAAAAATATCAAAATCAAGTGGTACAGAATTTGAAGTCTCAAATGCAAGTTAAACAGAGTGGTTAATGTCAGAAATCATTCAAAGTCCAAAATAGGCAGCAAAATCAAAAAGAAATCGAGGAGCATCACTGGTAAGAAAGGAATGCCTTCTTTGGCTCACTCAAAAAATTCTGGGGTTCTTCTACACAATTCATGGATAACAAATTATCAGAAATAAGAATGTCATCATTTAATACATAAGCACTATCCCATTTTTAAAAGAAAGTATCCAGGCTCTTCCATGTTATTGCTATCCGGAGATGTTCAGACAAAATATGAAACATTTCTACTGTATTGCTTTATACAAATTAATATGACTCTTTCACACAACAGAATGGTCTTGAAGGTTCTAACATATCAGGAACACTAGAAAGTTTATTCTAAGCTTTGTTTTCATACAGTAGGAAAAAAACCTATTACATCAGCGTCTTTGCTCTGCAAGGCTCATGAAAAGAGAAGATGCGAAGGGGAACCAGATAGGAGGGGTGAATACAGCAGTGAATGACACAAATAGCATCCATTGTTATCGAAGATGGAACTTTCACAGAACTGTGGCATAACTAAATTATGTTAATAAACACACTTCTATACGTCATATTAAACTAATTTAAACTGTAACCATGTTAACACACTATTTGTGCTTTGGATCCATATGAAAATCATTATTACTCACTTTTATTTATTGTACAAAAATATATATTTGAAAAATGCTTCTACACTATAAAAGAAGAAAATTCTAAAACTGAAGGACTAGCCAACTATCAGTGGCACACTCATTTTCACGTGGATGTGCACATGATCAGAAAATACTGCCATTCACAGAGCAAATAGAACAACTGATTGATGCATTCTAACCCATTTCCCCAAGCTGTTCATATCCATGGATGGAACAGAGTGAAAATTACACTCAGAGAGCCCAATAGTAGAACAAAGCTTACCCAAAGGCCCTCTATGTATCTATACTGGAATATGGATGTATGCATTACTTAATGTTTTTTTTATTACAAGACTCTGTCAGACAGCTAAGAAGAGATACAAAATGTAACAAAACCCCTCTCTGCAGGCTTTAATACAGAGAGATAACAATTCACCCTTAAAAGCCTATTGACCTTAACATATGCTTTTCACAATTAATATGTCAGGCCTTCTGCGTTTATCATAACTTTTCATAATAAAAAGATCAGACCCATGGCATCAGGAATATGTTTTTCTAGTGAACCAATCAGGCCTCTAGCGGATATCATTGGCTTGTGTCCATAACCAGCTGAGGACTCATCTACAAAGCTTAAGTTTGCTTACAAGGTAAATATCAGGAATAGTCATAACATTGCTTAGTATACAAAATGACAGTTGTCAAAGCAAAATAGGAGGGTCTAACAAGGAATCTGACTTCAAATCTTCTATACCCACGGTTTGCCAGTGGGAGTACCAAAACCAACACCTCTGCCTGCTATGTAATCTGTGAGATTTTATCTAAC
Organism: Calotriton arnoldi; assembly: GCA_963921515.1. NCBI lineage: Eukaryota > Metazoa > Chordata > Amphibia > Caudata > Salamandridae > Calotriton > Calotriton arnoldi. The sequence continues at coordinate 622,892 of CAWUFW010007746.1, read as the reverse complement.
AAAATACCTATCTGTAAACGTTAATACAGAGTGATAGCAATCTATCCTTAAATGCCAATTGACTTTAACATATGCTTTTCACAATCAATATGTCAGGTCTACTGTCTTTATTGTAACTTTTTCATTATAAACTATATGTTCTTTGCCCTTTATCATTAGTTTTTTCCCATGACCAACTCAAACCTACTATACTGAGTGTAAGCTTTCCACAGGGCACCTATCTGGCATTGTTATTTTATGTTATGTTAATAAAATTTATACAGCGCACGAATACCCTCGGGTGTCTTGGCGCTTCCAGTGCTACATACTGTGCTTAGTGCTACTACTACTGAAAAAGCCAGGTCTTCAGTTGTTTCCTGAATTCGAGAAGGGGGGAAATTTTTCTGAGGTATAGGGGAAGGGAATTCCATTCCTTGATGGTGTTAAAAGTAAAACTCCTCCCCCCCAGTTCATCTTTTTAATCCTGACCGGCGGCATCAAATGTGCATTAGCCGAACGCAGAGTTCTATTTGGAGAATGCCATCTAAAGAGGTCCTCTAAAAATGTTGGCCCTTCTTTGTGTAATGCCTTATGGGCCATGCAGAGTGCCTTGAACTTTATCCGCTGGCCAACTGGCAGCCAGTGGAGTTCTCGCAATGCTAATCTGACAGACTGATATTTCGGTTATAAAAGTACAAATGTATAAACAATGAATGTTGGAAAGGTAAAATACTATTTCTCCCAAGAGAGCATAAGAAGGATTATTCTAGTGCATATCTCCCATCCCAGGGTTTATTCAGGTGGATGACCAACACCAAAACCCTTGCCTACTAAAATAATCTGTGAAATTTCAATTTACAAAAATACCTGCCTACATGTTTAGCACAGTGTAATAACAATCATCCTTAAAAGCCTATTGTCTTTAACACATGCTTTTCAGAATAAGCAGGTCAGGCAACTGGTGTGTCATAACAAATCATAATAAGCAGATCAAACCTATGAAATCTGTCATGACTTTTTCCAATGAATGGAGGAAGGCATTATCTTTACCACTGGCTTTCCACCTAACCCAATATCGGGCTATACAAGTGTTCATAAACTGGCAACCATCATGCATACGGTTATAAAATTGCAAAGATGTTGACAAATATAGCTTGAAAAACAAGATTCATTCCCTCTCAACAGGACCTATCAGTAATCATAACAGTCTAGACCCTCAGGCTTTGTCAGAAAGGGTGGCCAACGCAAAAACCCTTGCCTACTACCGTATCTGTGAGGTTGCACGTAACAAAATACCTGTCTATGGCATGTAACGCAATGTGATGTCAGCCAACTGATAAAGGCTCGCTGATTTTTAGAAACCCTTCTCATGATTAATAAGATAGACAAACTGCCTTAGTCGGAAAGTTTCATAATAAGCAAACCAGACCTATGGCATCAGACAAACTGTTTCCCAATGCACCAATCAGGCCTATAGGATGTCACCATAACTAGCAGGGGCCTACAGTTATGAGTGTAAGCTTTTCCACAAGCAACCATCAGACACAGTTATAAAGTAAGGAAGGTATACAAATATACAGTTAGCTGAGCAAAATACTATCTCTCTTAAGGCCTAACAAAGATTCTCACAGTGAATACCTTCTATATTCATGGTTTGTCACAATGGTCAACCAACACCAAAATCATCGTTTAATACAGTAGTCTGTGAGATTCTCTTTAACAAAATACCTATATGTAGGCTTTAATATAGATTAATACCAATGCACACTTAAATGCCTATTGGCTTCATAATATGCTTTTCAAAATACATATGTCAGGCCTAGTGCCTTTATCATAATATTTCATAAAAACAGATCAGGCTTGTAGCCACGATCATTGGCTTGTCACGATAACCAACTCAGTCCTGCTGTATCAAGTATAATCTTTTTCACAAGCCAAAAGTGTAATATAAGCAGTCTTTTTAGTGGAAGCCTGCAAATTCGGCCCAATCAAATCCTGTACTCAGGGGAACAAACATGTGGGTGGAGCCTAAGCCCTCATAGCTTTTTTTTGGTTGATCCTTAATGTTATGCTTATAGAATTCAATGGTGACATCATTGTGAATCATAACATGTGGCTGTTTTATTAATGTGGTGACCCTTGCAAAACCAGTAGGCCGGCCTTATAAATAATGATACCTCCTTATATTGTGATGTTGCATATGGTATGTGTGGAGGGCATTGTGATTATAAGGTTCAGCACCCACAAAGAGTGAAATGTGACATGAGGGTGTCACCAAAGTTAGTTCCATCTACCTGATGTATATATTTGTAATTTCATCTGCTGTATTTTGTAGTGGGTGTGTAGTAAATTTACTTTTCCATTTAAAAAAAAAAAAAACTGACTAGACACTATTATTATTTATTTATAAACTTTATTCGGTTTTACATTGTAAAAACCATACAAGTTACAGTATATACACATCTCATAAAAGAAATACATTAAAAATTTACAATTCATAGCCATAAAAACAAGAAATATGTTTCCACCAAAGGTTACAGATAATATTAACAAATACAATAGATAAATAACATGTATATTTATACAATTAAAAGTGGAGAACACGCATGAGTCATACCTTAAGACTGTGAGTACCTCCTCCCCTAAAATAGCTAGTATTCCAGACAAGCCCTGGTTCTCACCAGAGATTTCAGGTAGCCCACAATAAAAAATATACAATCTGGTTTCAGCAGCTGCAAATTACAAAAGTGCTGGGCGAACCTGATTAAAATTTAGCCTCTTTAAAAGGGGGAGTAAAAAATGTCTCCAAGGTATTTCATAAAATTTGCAGAAGAACATGAAGTGTAGCTCTGCGCCCTTTAGTGTTTTGGCTTAAGTGCTGGCCAAACAAGGAGCTAGAGTTCACCCAGCAGATTATAATGGACTGTATGAACCTTGAACATATGTCTAGAATCCCGTGGTTGAAGTATGTCAGAGGTCGTTTTACAGAGTTGGGTCGCCCGGAACTCTTTTTAAAACCCTCCACCGTAAGAAAAAAGGATGTGGAATCGATTAAGAAAGCTTTTAGTTGTATCAGGAAGCTAGAAAGAGATGAACAGGAATTATGCAAACCGAGCGTCCGTAAATTTCTGACCCTAAAAACTCATCCATTGATCGAGCCATACCTTTTGGGAACACTGACTACCCATGAGCGGTTCTTACTGTCTAGGTTTCGTCTCGATTTTTCCATCTGTTAATTGCCGTTCCGAAAGGGTGCAGCAGAGGACAGGTGTTAGCACCCTGTGGCTGCGACAACGTGTCTCCACAGGATCTGCTACACTTCATGTTCTTCTGCAAATTTTATGAAATACCTCGGAGACTGGACACTAATTTATTAAGTAGTGTTGTGTTCCACCAAATTCGGATTGCTAACCCACATCACCTACCTGGAGTAGGGCTTGGACTACTCTCCATCGCTACCCTGAGAGAAGCAGCATGTACTACAATAGGGTACTTGGTTCCCAGTAAAAATTACAATTGTGGACTTATTACTTGTGCAGGACACAGGCTTACATCCTTGGCAACTAATACCCCAATTTCATACACCCTCTCAACAGAACCTAATCAAAATCATTACAGTGAAACCCCCCAGGGTTTTCCAGAAACAGTCAGATAGGATTGGAGACAGAAACTCTTGTCTACTAAAATAATCTGTGAGGTTACGTGCAACAAAATACCTGTTAATATCATATAACAAAATGTGATAACAACTGGCTGCTAAAGGCTTTCTGGCTTAAACAGATCCTATTCGCAATTAATGAGCTAGACAAATTGCCTTTGTCATATTGTTTCGTAATAAGCAGACCAGACCTATGGCATCAGACATAACATTACCAGTGCAACAGACAGGCATATTGCTTGTCACCATAACCAAATCAGGGTTACAGTTTGGAGTGTAAACGTTTCTACTAATCAACTATCAGAAACAGTCATAAAATTAAAGATGTATATAAAATTACAGCTGGCTAAACAAAATACTGTCTCTCCTAAAACAGCCAAAGATTCTTACAGAGCAAACCCTTCGTAGCCACACTGTGTCACACTGAGTGACCAACACCAAAACCATTGCCTACTATTGTAATTCGTGAGACTCCATGTAACAAAGCACCTATCTGTAGGCTTTAATGCAGAGTAATAAGAATCCAACCTGCTTGCGCATTGCTTTCAGCCATACATAGCAGGCTCTGAGTACAGTCTTGCACTAATCTCCATGACACTGAAACAGCTGCTAGCTGACATACGTCTAATTATGCACAAACACTTTAGTCCCATAATACCAATGCTACAAGCCAACCTATCTGATCTAAGGCTTTATGCACAAAGATGGAGCCACAAAGCAGTCGATGCATGTGCCACCCACCTTTATTTTTCGCTGTAACTAAAGTAATAATCAGTCGCTGCACAAACTGACATTTATCGGAACTTTCAGAACTTTGATACATGAGTACTTTTTTGACTCCTCACGAATAGCTGTGAATGCAGTAATGGAGGACTGTGAAGGACAACATCCCTTCCTTACCAAATTTGCAGTCACGGAATTCCCAAATTTATTCTCGAAAACAGACCCTGCTCCATAAAGAATCGTCTGCTTTCAAAGTTAAAAGTTGGCTTTCATTGAATGACGTTGGGCGGAGCATGTAGTGTTAACTTGACTATAGTTTCTCCTCCAGATGCCCACAGCTGGGATTCACAATGTGGAAGCTGTCCGTCGTGGGCAGTTTCCATTTTGTGATTGGCTACCAGCTAATAATGGAATATCGACATTTGGCAGGCCTGTATTCCATCAATGGTTTGCGACTGACATTGCAGTCACAAACCAATGTACACAGCATTCTGACTGAAGTAGGAGAAAGACACCTATTTTACGCCCCCTACTCCTTCCAATCTGCAATCAGTTCCACAGGCCATTTTTACAATTTGGAAAGTAATTTCTGACTGGCACCGCGTCCTTTGTACATTGTGACTTTCCAGGGTAAGTAAGTGCATGAGGCGCACAGGGGCGTAGCTACCATTGATACAACAAGTGCAGTGGCACCAGGGCCCTAAGGGGCCCAGTGAACTCTGATATTCAGTGCTTTAAATGGGCAGGTACAGCGTTGTACTATCTGCACTTCTTTCATTTGAGAGGGAGAGTATCTGCACTTCTCAGGAGCACACAGATACTCAAAGTAGTGAGTACCTGCACTTCCATATTTCCATTAAAAGCACTGCTGATATTTGCTGTATTTTACTGACCCGACAGCCGTCAAAGAAGCCATTTTCCTTGCTTGCACCAGGGCCCATGGCAGCCTTGCTACACTACTCGAGGCTCACAGTTATAAAAGGAGTTTGCTTAAAACAATGCGCTCCATGTCACCGAGGAGATGCAAAACCGCTGAACAAAAAATAATTTGTGATGCAAGCGGCAAGCGCGCCTTTTTTCGAAGCAACGCTGAACTAGCAGCTAAGTACACGTTCCCATTTAAACATGGCCCCCCTCCATTAATGTTACCCTTCCATTAAATGTGCCCACGTGTTCATGGCCCTGCACTGCTTCGTGATTCTCACATATCCTTATCCGAGGTAGCGAATACTGAGAGCGTCTTGGTGTCCCTTTGTGAAATGAGGCTTTCGAAGAAAGGCTACTGTTGAGTGTTGAGTGTTTTCTACACAGCTATTTCAAGGGCAGAATTCGTTGTACGTAAGAGCTGTTTGGAGGAGAAATATCAGCGCGAGGCCAAGGCCGGGTACTGTGCAGCATGATTAGCAGAGCTTCCCATGAGAGAGTCTGAGGTAGGCTCGGGGTAAACACTCGTCATTTTATGTCCAAAGGGATGTTATTGTTAGAGACACATTTACCGGTTTCTTTCATCCCTAATGCTTCTTATAACCGTGGGTCCATCCGTACCAGTGAGGCAACAACGAGTCCCCGACATATTTTTACATGTATGTTGTCACATTTATTTTGTTTCGTGTTGCTAATCATGTTTTCAATAGAGGAATATTGAGCCACCTTTTTGAGAATAGACTTAGGGGCATATTTACAAGCCCCTTGCGCCACTTTTGCGCCGCCGTTGCGTCACTCGTGACGCAGCGGCGGCATAAACCATGCGCCACGTTGCCCAATATTTACAACGTGACGCATCTAGGGAGATGCGTCACGATGTAAACCCCTGCGCCACATGAAACCTGCGTCAGGTTTCATGTGGGCGTTGCAGCGCAGGGTGGGCGTTCCCTCGCAGGTACGCCACGTAAAAGTGACGCAGTGAAATCTACAAGATTTCACTGAGTCACTTTTATGCCCATGCTGCGTCAAAACCCTGCGCCTGCTTGAAGCAGGCGTAAGGATTGACGCACCATGTTAGGGATAGGGCACCCCCGAGCATTGCTGGAGCTGCGTCGCGCTTGCGACGCGACTCCAGCAATGCGCCACTGCTCTCCGTCGGGGGATGCGGCACGCATCTGCCATTCTGTGCGCCACGGTGCGCCGCATTGTAAATGCGGCGCATCGGCGGTGGCGCAAGGGCAAACTTGCGTGTCGCATCTTCCCTGGCGCATCCCTGCTGATTTGCAGGGATGCGCCAGGGAACGTAAATATGCCCCTTAAATCTACAGAAGACAAACATGGTTTCAAGCCTATAAAGAAAATGGTAATTTGTGCCGGTGGTTGCAGGAGCTGGGCACTTTATTTATTTATTTTATTTTGAAGGTTTTATATAGCGCGAACATTACCCTTGCGGGTATCAGAGCGCTTTACAGGGGTAGAAGTAAGAAACAAAAGAACACTGCGGGGCATATTTACAAGCCCCTTGCGCCACTTTTGCGCCGCCGTTGCATCACTTCTATGACGCAGCGGCGGCGTAAAGCCAGCGCCATGCTGCGGGGTATTTACAACGTGACGCATCTAGGGAGATGCGTCACGTTGTAAAGCCCTGCGCCACATGAAACCTTCGTCAGGTTTCATGTGGGTGTTCTGGCGCAGGGGGGGGGCGTTCCGGCGCAGGCACGCCTCGGAAAAGTGGCTGAGTGAAATCTACAAGATTTCACTCAGTCACTTTTCCGACCCCGCTGCGTCAAAACCTTGCGCCTGCTTGAAGCAGGCGTAAGGCTTGACGCACCATGTTAGACATGGGCATGGTTGGCACAGTGCTGGAGTTGCATCGCGCCCGCGACACAACTCCAGCACTGCGCTAACGTTACGGCAGCAGATGCGACACGCATCTGCATTTCCTTGCGCCATGATGTGCCGCATTGTAAATGCGGCGCATCCGTGGTGGCGCAAGGATTGAGATGCGTGTCGCACGTTTCCTGGCGCATCCCTGCTGATTTGCAGGGATGCGCCAGGAAACGTAAATATGCCCCTGAATGTCATAATTAAGTCTTGTTATACAAACAGCCGTTGTGGGAATTAGTTACATTGTTCATGTGAATTTCCTCAAGAGTAGAGATTCTACTTCTTTCTTAAAAGAGGTAGAAGAGGGATTCCGTCTGGTTTCAGGGGGCAGTGCGTTCCATATCCTAGGAGCGATTTCAGAGAAGGCACGGTTGTATGTTTTCTTTTTGGCAAAACGTTGTGGTTTCAGAAGAAGATTGCTGGAACTTCTGGAGGATCTGTTGCCACATGAGAGCACCAGTTTCTGGGCCAAGTAACTCGGAGTATTGTGATGTAGGACTTTGTGAGTCATGCAGGCGATTTTTAGTTGAATTCTTGCTTCGAATGGTAGCCAGTTAAGAGCTCTGAGGTCGGGGGTAATGTGGCAATTTCTTTTTGAGCCCATGATGAGCCTGGCCGCTGAATTGAATGAGGCTCTTAGAGTGGCCGTTGTCGATCTGGGAAGACCGCAAAGCATTGCACTCCCATAGTCTAGTCTTGGGATTTCTAGTGCTTGAACTGCCAGTTTGAAGTCACTTGCGGGAAGGAAGGGTTTTAATTTTCTCAAAGTGTTCATCTGAATGTTTGCTCCTTTTGTTGCGGCACTGATATGTTTCTGCATGTTTAGATTTCTGTCAAGTGTTAATCCCAGCGATTTCGCTGAGTCAATAATATGAGGTTGGCAGTTGAGCGCTGTTAGTTGTTTTTAGCCATTCTTCAATGATGGTTGTTTGGTTGGGTGAAGCGATTAGGAGGAATTCAGTCTTGAGGGTGTTTAGTTTCAGGTGGTTTTCCTCCAGCCAAATCTGGGTTTTTTTAGAGTTAAGTTGAGAGATTTGATGTCCTCCAGAGAAGTGATCTTTAAGTATAGTTGTGTATCGTCTGCGTACATGTGATAGTGGATGTTTGAGGAGCTGAGAATTTCGGTGAGTGGTTCCATGAAGGGTTGAAAAGTGTAGGTGAGAGGGATGAGCCCTGCGGTACTCCTAATGTGACTGGGACAGCCATAGATAAGGATTGATTGACCTTGAATCTTTGGGATCTATTTTGGAGGAAAGAGGTGAACTAATTTAGAACTGATCCTGATAAGCCCATTCTATATTTCTGAAGGTCCAGAAGATTGTCATGTTTGACGGTGTTGAATGCCGAAGATAGATCAAGCAGGATTAGCAGACAGACTTCGTTTTGATCTAGGCTTTTTAGTGCGTCATCTACTCTGTGGGTCATGGCCAACTCAGTACTGTGCCCTACCCAAAAGCTGGATTGGTATTGGTTGAGCAGGTTGAAATGGTCAATGTGGTTTCCCAGCTGGATGTGTGCACATTTTTCTAAGAGTTTAGCCAGAGTTGGGATGCTCGAGATCGGGCGGTAATTATTTAAGTCCATGTGGTCTGCCGTTAGTTTCTTTAGGATGGAGGACACCAGCCCAGATTAAAGGTTTTCTGTAATGATTCCTTGAAGCAGAGAGGTATTGATAATCTTGGTCCAAAGGGGCAATAGCAGCGGTATGAACTCTTTTAGGTAGTTTGCAGGAAGAGGATCGGTGAAGTGGTTAGAGGGGTTCAATGACGTGAGCACTTTTAATATTGCATCTTCCGTGTAAGTATTGAAGGAGGACCATTCGGCATTATTTTTTAGGGCGAACTTTGGTGTGCAAAAGCTTGGGGATGCTAGAGAGGGAGGTGGGGTGCCCTTGTGGGTGTCAGTGTGAATTACTAAGGCCTTAAGTAGGTCCATCTTTATGTTTTCTGTCTTCTCAGTGAAGAAGGAGGCAAATTCTTCCCAGCTGGGTAGTGCGCTTGGACCAACGTGGGGGGGAGGGTAAGGTAAGCCATTAGATTGTGCTTTGACTAGTTCAAATTGTTTTTTGGGTCAATTTTTGGCGTGGTCTAATTGGTTCCTGAAAAAGTTTGCTTTAGATCTTCTGATATTTCTATAGGAGGAGTTTCTGGTAGCTCTTAACAGCTTAAGGTGGTCAGGGGATGGTGATGATCTCCATCGGCGTTCAATTAATCTTAGGGAGCGTCTGTCCTCATTGAGTCTGCCGTCATACCATGGTTTGGAATCTTTTGTGGAGAGCCTCTTCAGTTGTAACGGAGCGACTGTGTCTAATACCGTGGTCATAGAGGTAAAGTAGTGGTTTGTCAGAGCTTGAACATCAGATAGGCCTTCAGGGGGAAGCAAGAGGTTGACACTAGAGGATGTAAGTAAATCCCTGCTGGCATTTGCACTCATTTTTCGGAAATGGAACTTATTTTTCAACATCAGACTTCGACCAGGATCATGATCTGGAGATAGGTGGTTTTCTTAGAGCCCTAAAAGAACATAGAGTGCAATGTGATGGGATATGAGTGAACGGGCCGAAAACCCAGTTCTACCAGAGCTATCAATCTAACATCAAGCATTCAAGCTGCAAAAACCTCTATGTCCATATTGAATAACAAAGGCAATGCAGAGAAGCAGTGGCAGTCATCTTTTATATTCCACTATTTTGTGGGAAGAGTTTACAGTGTAACATCTAGCAATTATACTTGGGGCCTGATAATGATCTTGGCGGATGGGATACTCCGTCACAAATGTGACGGATATCCTGCCCACTGTATTACAAGTTCCATAGAATATAATGGAACTGTAATTAGGTGGACGGGATAGCCGTCACTTTTGTGACGGAGTAACCCTGCCCGCCAAGATCATAATCAGGCCCTTAGTGTGGCCCCATTAATATCTTTCACATTGAGGTGTAAATGAAGAATATAATCAATCACTCCTTTATTTATTAATCAAGTATTAGCCTATCACTCCCCTTAAGGGGCCTGGGTCTGTTCCTCAAGCATCAATATGGTAGACGTTTCAGGTGGGTTGGGCATGCGGCAAAAGCAATTGATATTGACTATGTAGTAGTTAACTACAGAGATCCTGGAACATTGACTGCTTTGTTTAGTACTTTGAAGAAGAATATTAGTTTGAATTCAACCATTAGTCTGTGTCGCCAGGTTATTTCAATAATACCTCATCCTTGGGAACAAACTTTGCATACTTTATCTTTGAATTAGGCTGTCAATTGAATGCACCAAGAGGCTTCTTGTCCATTATCCAGCAGAAATTCACCCTTTGAACCTCTCGAAGACTTGGATTGACTGTTTGTAACTGACCAACACCATGTGATCATGACCATGTGATAGGGTATTCAACTGGTGGTACATATAACTGTCCCAGACTTTAAATCTAAATCTGCGATGGAACCTAAAGGTAATGGCATTAGATGTGTCTGTTCGAATATAGCTGGTGTTTGTATGAAGATAAAAAATATTATTTGGATAAGTTGTATTCCCCGCATTATTGTTATACCGCTGCAAGAGTTAGTCAACATCTAATGTATATTCAGATGATTACGTGTTTCTCACTGTTCTGGAAACTCCCTCCAAATCTGAGGTGCTAAGGGGAGTCTACATATTAGGATTGCCTTTTATATTGATGGTGACCTAATTGTATGGACTCAATGAAATCGCAATGTCCAGGTCCTTGAAATGAGTCTTAGAAAGGCAGGTGTCTTGTTTATTATCAACTTTTAGTGTGATATTTTTTTTCTTCAAATGTTGGAAATTTTCAAAGTTTATCACAAATTATTGACTCCCTCCCCCTCGATATATATGATGTTATAATGTTGATGTTAGTATTTTTGGGCATTTTAATGGAGATGCTTTTAGACCACAGACAAGTCGCGGTTTTCCAACAACTAGTTTCCTAGTGGAATCTTTGCAGTGCAAATGTGAAATGTCTGGGTTCTTGCTTTTAAAGCTAAAGGCAGTTCCAGCATTATATATTATATCTTTTTCAAGGCAGAAAAGAAGCATAACTATAAATTATAGTGCAACACCATCTCCCTTTAGCAACCATTATCCTGGTCGAATAGTTCTTGATGTTTTCCAAAGTAACAGGTTTATCCCTGTAAAAATTCCCTGTAATGATTATGTAGCAGGAAGTGCAAGATTAAGGTAGCAATGTTTAGATCATTCCAAGCCTTGTTCTTAGTTAGGTGATTAGTGGCTCAATGAATGAATTATTGGTGTGTTGGGAGTCTCAAGCTGCATCTGTAGCTGCAATGTCGGCTTATGAATTCTTAGTATGAACCAATTATAAAAGAAATTGGAACCATGGTAGCCCTGAAATAATAACAAAAATTATGAATGGTTCAATAAATCTTGCAGTGTGGAAAATCACAATTTGCATTTCACCTTGAAATGCTATACATGGGATCCAGAAGGGGTAATTTTGTGTAGAGAAGCTTACAAAAATGATGGTAGGATACATAAGGCGCTATTTAGGGCTAAGGACTGGCATGATCCAATTACTGCAATCATCTCAAAAGACAGGGCAACTTTCTGGAAGAGGTTAATTGTACTGTGACATATTCAGACTCAATCTTTTCTAAGTGCCATTGTCATATTTCATCTGAATTATGAGTATGTCACTTTTTCTGGTGTATATGAGACTAAGAGAGGTTGAAACACCAGTTTGGTTATTTCCTCATCTGACAATAAAGTGTATTTAATTATTTCTGAGGTTACAGAGGCATTACAGGACAGTCTCAGTGCTTTGGGGTCTATTACGATGGCGGGCGGACAAAGTCCGCCCGCCACCGTAACGGTGAATGGGACCGTCCGCCAGAGGTGCGGCGGTCCCGCTGTGGGCATTAGGATGCCACCGTCACGGTGGCATCCTCCATCCACAATGCTGTGGATGCACGTTGTGCATTGGCATGCACAAAGTGACAGGCACCGCGCGGTGCCTGCCATCTTGTCCACGCCAATGTAGGGGGGTACCACAGGTACCCCCCATGTGCACCCCCCACCCCTCCAACACTCCGGGGTCCCGCAATGGGCCCCCAACAGCAAAGACCGTATGTTGCCGCCATGGAAAGGCTGATCACCGGCTACATCGCAATATGGATGGCGGTGTCTTGCAGACACTGCCACCATATTGCGCCCGTTTTCCGCCCGGTCGACGAGTCGACCGGCGGAAAAGCGGCGGACGGTCTTCCCGTCCGCCGCGGAACCCCCAGCCATCCTAATATGGCAGGGGGTCATTCAGGCATGGATGGCGGGCGGATCGCCCCCGCCATCCGCCCGCCATCCTAATGGGCCCCTTAATTTGTAAAACAATAAGTGCCAGGGGCCCAAAGCTCTGCTCAGAAATATGCAGTCGGTGCGTTTAAATGTTGTCGTGCCAAATACATAGGGGCCGATTCCGATCTCGGTCGGAGGCGCACCCAATACCATTCGGTCGGGAAAAAAGCCATGCGAATGCCTGTTTCCCGACCGATCCGTACAGCATACCGAACGAGTAAGTACGATGCGCACAACAGCACAGAATCCGGCCGAGTCGTACTCACCCAATCCAGGTCCTGTCCTCCGACCGAGGCGAATCCGGAAACGCAGAATCGAGTCGCACGGAAGGGAAAATGCAGCCCCGTCCGGCCGAACAAGTACGATGCGCTTTCCGTACGCGCCGAACCCGTCGCTACGCACGGCATGTCAAAGCATCCGGGAGAGGCGCACATAAGCTCCGATTCGCGCCACAACACGATCCACGGCTACGAGGCGAACACGCAAGCGACGAGGACGACGCGAAGCGATGAGGACGACGCGAAGCAACGAGAAAGATGAACGACATGAACCAACCATGAATCCCTTCGTCCCGATCATACCAATATTCTACATTTACTACCGGAACGGGCACGGACGCGTACGGCGCAGAAGGTAAGTCAGACACCAACCACAAAACACATACAACACGTACACGACACATCACACACACACAGAGGGATGCAGAATTTACTTACACCAGCAACAGCAGCACCATAGGGGCGGGATGCCCATCACCAATGCCACATATGCACACAGGGGCCTGAATGCGCACCACCACCCCTACCCAGGGGGCCGGATGCCAACCACCACTACCACCCTTAGCCAGGGGGTGCCAGATGCCCACCACCACTACCACCCTTACCCAGGGGGCTGGATGCCTACCACTACTACCACCCTTAGCCATGGGGGTGCCAGATGCCTACCACTACTACCACCCTTACCCAGGGGGCTGGATGCCTACCACTACTACCACCCTTAGCCAGGGGGGTGCCAGATGCCTACCACTACTACCACCCTTACCCAGGGGGGGCTGGATGCCTACCACTACTACCACCCTTAGCCATGGGGCTGCCAGATGCCTACCACTACTACCACCCTAAGCCAGGGGGGCTGGATGCCTACCACTACTACCACCCTTAGCCAGGGGTGTGCCAGATGCCTACCACCACTACCACCCTTACCCAGGGGGGCTGGATGCCTACCACTACTACCACCCTTAGCCATGGGGGTGCCAGATGCCTACCACTACTACCACCCTAAGCCATGGGGGTGCCAGATGCCTACCACTACTACCACCCTAAGCCAGGGGGGCTGGATGCCTACCACTACTACCACCCTTGGCCAGGGGGTGCCAGATGCCTACCACCACTACCACCCTTACCCAGGGGGGCTGGATGCCTACCACTACTACCACCCTTACCCAGGGGGTGCCAGATGCCTACCACTACTACCACCCTTACCCAGGGGGGCTGGATGCCTACCACTACTACCACCCTTAGCCAGGGGGTGCCAGATGCCTACCACTACTACCACCCTTACCCAGGGGGCTGGATGCCTGTCACTACTACCACCTCTAACCATGGGGGCTGGATGCCTACCACCAACACCACCCCCACTCATAGGATGGACAATGCATGACACAACCAGCACACCACAACCTAGGGAATGCAAGAAAAAGACATCCCCCAACACCATGACAAGCGTGTGTAGACTGTGTCAAATGCCTACAACACTGAACATGACTTTGAACATACAATGTGACCCCCTATCACATGTGCCACACATATATGTGTGTGGCCCCCACAATACAAGCAGGCCATGACCATTGTGGCAATGGGGTCCAAACCCCCATCATCACAGTGACCAAAATGTAAGGGTGGGGTCCATAGCTGAAGCACATTTTGAACAGTGTGGCAATGGGGTCCAAACCCCCATCATCACAGTGACCAAAATGTAAGGGTGGGGTCCATAGCTGAAGCACATTTTGAACATTGTGGCAATGGGGTACAAACCCCCATCATCACAGTGACCAAAAGGTAAGTGTGGGGTCCATAGCTGAAGCACATTTTGAACAGTGTGGCAATGGGGTCCAAACCCCCATCATCACAGTGACCAAAATGTAAGTGTGGGGTCCATAGCTGAAGCACATTTTGAACATTGTGGCAATGGGGTCCAAACCCCCATCATCACAGTGACCAAAATGTAAGTGTGGGGTCCATAGCTGAAGCACATTTTGAACATTGTGGCAATGGGGTCCAAACCCCCATCATCACAGTGACCAAAATGTAAGTGTGGGGCCCATAGCTGAAGCACATTTTGAACATTGTGGCAATGGGGTCCAAACCCCCATCATCACAGTGACCAAAATGTAAGTGTGGGGCCCATAGCTGAAGCACATTTTGAACATTGTGGCAATGGGGTCCAAACCCCCATCATCACAGTGACCAAAATGTAAGTGTTGACAAAGAAAAAGCTGCAACTGCCAAACTGCATGGATGATTCCTGGTCACAGGACATAAAACACATCAGTGGCAAAGTAGTGCATGTGTCCCATTGCAACATAAATTGGGGGAGGCAAATACTGCAGTGCAAATAACACATACCTTTGGCCATGTGCAGACAAACAACACCCATGGGGGCTGACACTGTCAACATTCATCAATGACACAATGACAGAAGTGACCATCAGAATGCAGACCCACATATTTGCACCAATGGGCACACAAATGCAGATACCCTGTGGAGACTGTAGATGTGAGGTGAACAGATACCAAACCATGGCAGCAATGGGACACACAAACCATGATCATTGTGCTGACCGATGACCTAGGAGTCCCAGGGACAGCAGGGGAAACCCACCAAACTACATACAGCCAATGGCACACCCAAGATATGCCAATGCAGTGGTGCAGATGCACAAACACAAACAGGCAGACCCACACTGCACATCATACACAACAGGTGAGGGGGGTGCCAGTGTCCCCAGGCAACCACACAACACATGAGGAGACCTGAATACCAATCATACAGATGTGCATACAGTGCCACACAAAGGTAACTCATGGATCCAAATCCCCTATGTGGGCAAGCAGGCATTGTCAGATGAGAGGGAGCACAAATCACACATGTCACACAGGCACGTAGGAACAGCAACTGACACAGCAAGACACAGACACACCACAGCACTACCCCCAGGGCCCCCACAATGTGGTGACCCTGGGCTGCATTACAATCCCACTGTGATGACAAAGCTAAATGTCGTTCACACTGTGAACCACAGTCATGTGTCCTGAGCAACAAACTACCATCACACCTACACAAGCACAAATCAATCAGCACGGCCAGTAAGCCAAGGCCAACATGGAGGCAGGGGCCTAGCCGGGCAACAACTCTCATCTGCACACACTCAACACCACACCCCTCGACCTCCAACAATGTGCAGCAGTGAAGCACACATGCACTGGTTGACATTGCACATGCACCCATGACTATTCCAGGGTGGTGGGTGGGAACCAAGGTGCAGAAACACATCACACATGGCCACTCAACAAGACTCCTGAATGTCTGACACACTGCACACTACGCTGTACATGGACATGACGGCAATACCACACCAACCAATGGGATCCCAGCCACAGTCACACACCAATGAAGAAGCCAAGGTCACCCACAAAGAACACACATAGACAACAACCAACATTGCAGCCCGGACCCTGAGGAGTGCCAGCAGTCACACACACAACGTGTCACAATCACTGAAAGATAACACAAACTGGAAATCACATGACAGGGGCAAACAACAAGTGCCAAGGGGAAACCTGACTGTGACCCATCTGCGTCTGCACACAAACTCAGCCCTGACAGCAAACACACCTATGGGTGACACCCTGATGACCAGTAATGTGCCATGCACCCACATCACAGAGAACCCAGGGAGAAGACTTTGGGGGAACATAGGTCAACTCAGCAAGCATCACAAACAGGTACAACACTAGGGATCACAGCATGCACAGCTAAACGGAAGTGAACACACAGACATGCTCATACAACACACACCTTGGGCGCAGGCAATGTCACAGGAGTACACACTGCCATGAGGGGACTCCACTCCTGTGTGAGGAAAGCTGTGCCATATGTTGCCTCAGTAGGGCCCCATCATGTCAGCTGAGCACTTGGTCACACAATCAACAATTAGCACCAAATGAAGGCTCCCGTCACATCAGCCTGGTCATGGAAGTGCCAACGAAATCATCAGCACAGATCCAACACACTTGTATAGCAATGTTGCTCTGACAACACAGATGAGTCCTTCCCCATTGATGCCCAAACCTGCATGTCCAGTGGAGATGGCCACACGGTCAGGGAAGTAGACGAATTGAACAATGGCAGGCACAACAGATGTGCAGGGGTGGAAGCCACAGATGTGAAATTGCTAATGTAAGTAGGAAATCCCATTGCCAAATACTGAACACATGACACCCTCAGATGCTGCTATGGATGACATGGTTACACCACAGGATAGGACACATTCCCCCTGGACCACATGGGTTCCTGCACAGTAACACTTCATTATCATGAGACCAAATATCACCATCACTGCAGCAAGGGCATGGTTAGCATCATCAACAACATGTACATCAGAAGCATAAGCACTAGAGAACAGAAAGTTGCTTTATTCAGCATATGTGTGTATTGAAAACTGAAAGTCCAGAAAAAACACAAAGGCCAATGGCCAGTCCATTGTCAAAGTCCAAACAGGGTGACAGTGGCAGATGTCACCCTACACATGCCTGCACTGCACAAAACCAGGGACAATCCACTAGGAGGGGCAACCGGGGGGCAGGCCAGGCACCGCAGGGACAGGATCAGGGCTCACCAGGAGGAAGCAGGGAAGGGGTGGTGGGTGCTGGAGAGCCACTGACAACTGCAGTGGAGGTGTCTGACATGGTGTGTGCCGGCACAACTGGGGGGCATGACTCAGATGTTGTGGGTGCCGGCACGACTGCAGTGGACCCTGCAGATGGAGTGGACAGGTCCGCCACTGCAGTGCCCAAGTCAGACAGGGTGGTAGTGGACTCCACTGCAGTGCCTACCACCAGGGGAGGAGAATGGGGAACAGGCAAGGTGGGCTGGACAGAGGGGGAGGACACTCTCACCACATCAGTGGCACAGACAAGCGCAGCGGGGGTGTGGTGCCGGGAGAGCAAGTGGCAGGGGGAGAAGGCCGGATCCTCTTGGGGATGGTATATCTGTGGGTGGGGGAACCTGGGGCAGGGTGTGGTGGGGGCACCTGTGGAGTGGGGGCCTGAGGGATGGAGGAAGGAGACCTGGTGCCTGAGCTGCAGGGCGGCGGCGGGGTCTTGCTCTTACGACTCCGGGGGACTTGCGGGTGGGGGCCTCAGTCTGTCTGCGCCTGGGGGAGGGTGTCCGGGGGCGAGGGGCACTCTGCTCCGTGTGGGTGGGCTTCCTCTTCCCCCTGAATGCTGTATCAGCTGGATCGGAGGGGAAGAGGCCGAGGTCACTGAGGAAGAGCCGCTGGGTCTTTGGGGTTGCAGGTGAGGCAAGGGAGGGTGCTTTGGAGGGAGAGGCAACTGAGGACTGCGCAGTGCTCATGGATGCGTGTGTGTGTTCCAGGGCCCCATCCCCTGTGAGTCTGGTTTCAGTCCCCTGACTGTGCGTGCGTGTGCGTTTTGTTTGTGGCGTGTGTGTCTGTGTGCTGGACGTGTGTGTGCTGGTGTGTGCCTTTGCCGGTGTGTGTGTGCTTGGGACGGGTAAGGTGCTGGGGAGTGTGGATGGAGCAGAGGCAGGAGGGGTGAGGGACTGTCTGAGGAGGGACACTGCTGCCGTCAGGGAGGAGTCCATGGACCTATTGCCCCTCTGTAGGTCAGACATGCCCGATGAGATGCCCTCCATGAACGACACCAGCTGAGTCAACAGAGCGGTGTGCGCATGGAGGACACTCAGCATGGCTGTCTGCCCTACATGGAGCTGGCGAAGGAGGTACACAGACTCCTCACTCACGGCAGCAGGGGACACAGGGGCAGGGGGTGCGGTGCCTGGCCCAAAGGAGACACGCTCCCGAACATGGGAGCCTCCACGGACCTGGGGAATGGGAGCCGATGGGAGGGCGGTGGTGGTGCTGGTGGTGGCGGGGACAGCAACACTAGCTGGGGTGTGGTGTCTGCTGACACCCGCCTCCATAAGGGAGTCATCCTCCGAGTTGCTCTGGTCCTCAGCTGAGGTGGATGGTGCTGAGGACTCCTCGGTGTGGCTCCCCTCGCCCTCCGTGCCACTGGGTCCCTCCGACCACTCCTCGGCTGCTGACCCAGTCTGGCTCTCCGGCTCCTCCTGGTCCATGGAGCTGTCCCCTTCCGTGGCCGTGGATGTATCTGCAAACAATGGGGAAACAGACAGACATCAGTCACCTGCACCAAACGCACACACCACTGTGAGCACAGCACATTACAGAGCAAGCCCTGGCATCATTAGTTGAACATTGCTAAAAGTGCCCTAACTGAACAGGAGAAGCCAATTGTCAGTCTGATGCCAACCATGGAACTCACATCCCACATGGCCTTGCACCCATCTGTCTGGTGTCTGTTGGATAGCAACACCCCAGTGTGGACACATGCACCACCTAACAGTAGTTGGACAGTGCAGAGGACACGGTGTAGCATGTGGACATGCACACATCACAACTCTTGCCACTGAGTCAGTACAGGTTTCCGGATGAAAGGGATGCCCAGAGTCAAATAGGAAATGCATGTGATGCATACCAGCGACAGACACCATGATGCACCCATGTCCTGATAGCCATCGCCACAATGGTGTGCATGTAGCACATGTCACTCCCCTGCAGGATCACCAATAAGTAGACACATGCCATGGCGGAGGCATGACTGCTAAGTCATACATCACTGTCTCAGTGATGTATGACTTGGCAGCCAGACAACAACACTCTGCACTGTGTCTCAATAGTAGGTCAGGGGGAATGCAAGTCCTGGAGCTGCACAAGTGCACATGTACATCCCCGACACAACACATCATCTTAACCCTCATCTGTCCAGGTCATACCGATTGGACATATGGGAGACCTGTGACACTACCCTCTGAACCTGAGCCCCTCACAATCTGCTGTGAATGGGAAACAGCTGCCTGAACTTCACATTCGCATACCCCAGTCTGCACGGGCAGCTGATCAAACACCTATGTGACACACAAGTATCGTCTCCTATGGTCACATCTCCAGTGGCATGCTGAGCCCCTACCGAGAAACACCCCAGCAGTCCTGGCAACAAATCCACAGCACACTGACACAGAGGCAGACACCTGAGGGGTCAAATCACTGCGCACAATGTGTCAGCTGATACACGGGAGTGGGAGTACAGAGTGCATTGCATGGCCTGGAGTAGGCATGACTGTCCTGCCCCACATGAATGAGGGATGAGCCCTGGACAGTGGATAGCTGGCTATGTATGTGTGACACACGTAATCTGCACACTCCTGGGGCCCAAACATTGTTCCCACCCGCTGCATGGGCGTGTGCCACATACCCCAGGCACATGTGGTGGCTCAGCTCAGCAAGTGGACCGCATATCAAAGCAACACGCAGATTACATGTCCGAACACAGGCGTTGTGTAAACAATGGACCCACCCATGATGCCCACAACAGAGTCAGGGAAACAGATGCTGTCCCCCACCTTTAGTGAAGCAAACTGCAAGGACACAGTCCCAAGTGACACAATTCCCTGAATGTAAGGGCCACACCTGGGTATCAGATGAGGAGTGGGCAGTGCACAATAGAGGGACATGGCTCCTGGACAACATGACTGCTGTACTGTGGCAGTTGAACCAGGCCAGAGGAGGGCACATAGCATGTAATACAGAGTTCACAGTGCAGTCTTTGACTCACCCCCTCCTTGCTGCTGTCTGGCCTTCAGCTGCCCATCCAGGTCTGGAAACACCACCGCCAGGATCTGGAGCATGTGGGGGTCAGGGTCCGTGTTCCGCCCCTCCTGTGAGGAGGCGACAGCTTCAGCTGGACCCGTGCAATCCTCCGGGTCCAGCCCCGAAGGTCCTGCCACCTCTTCTGGCAGTTGCGGATCCGGCGCTTGTAGACCCCCACGGACCGGACAGCCCGGACGATGTCCTTCCAGATCTCCTGCTTCCGATGGGCATTAACCTGTCAGGATGACAAAGTGAAAAGGCCATTACTACACATGCAACATATCCGTGCATGACACAGTTATATATACATGTCTCAATCACAGGGGCACATGATGTACACAGGCAGTGCAACGCTGCCCATGGACAGTTTTCCAGAAGTCACTACATGGTATCATTGCATGGGAAGTAAAACCTTGTTCAAATGCACTGTCACTGCACCATACCTGTCCAGTGCATGTCACTACACACTATGGGGGTGACAACTACTCAGTGAGCCTGCTAGCCAGTGGCGTGCAGACTTTCAGCCTTGCTAGTCAGACAAAATGCACATTCAGAAAGGCAGTGCACAGAACACTCACCTGCTCCCCTGGTGTCCCATACAGCTTGCTGTACTGTGGAAGTAGGCTGTCCAGCAGGGCCTGGTTCTCCTCAAGGCTGAAGGCTGGGGCTCTCTCCACAGTACGTGCCATTGCAGGGTCCAGAGGGGGCAGAGACAGCAGCAGTGCAGTGACAGATGTCGTCCTGGAGCATGTAGTGCAGGCAAGTGACCTCTCAGGGGAACAGCCAGCAATATATATGTGCTGGAGAGGCAGATACTGTCCCATGTGTCCAAAGTGATAGGTCCAAGTCGTTTGCATCTTCTGACTCTGGCCAATCCATGGAATAGCAGCACCAATACACGCCCACAGCATCCTTCAAATCTTCAAGTTCATGACATACATGATTTTGCAACATTGTTGTGGGTGACCAACTGAATTTCCAGCAACCGACTCGTTCGAATTTCGAAAACACGTCCGTTGCCAGGCTAGGCCATTGTCAATGGGTGCGCACCGATCGGTCCATTGCTGATCAACGCGTACAGGGGTACAACGCGTACCCGCACACATTGAATGCAATGGGCCGGCCGGGGCACCGATCGGTCCATTGCTGATCAACGCGTACAGGGGTACAACGCGTACCCGACACATTGAATGCAATGGGCCGGCCGGGGCACCGATCGGTCCATTGCGGTACAACGCGTACAGGGGTACAACGCGTACCCGCACACATTGAATGCAATGGGCCGGCCGGGGCACCGATCGGTCCATTGCTGATCAACGCATACAGGGGTACAACGCGTACCCGCACACATTGAATGCAATGGGCTGGCCGGGGCACCGATCGGTCCATTGCGGTACAATGCGTACAGGGGTACAACGCGTACTCACACACATTGAATGCAATGGGCCGGCCGGGGCACCGATCGGTCCATTGCGGTACAACGCATACAGGGGTACAACGCGTACCCGCACACATTGAATGCAATGGGCCGCCGGGGGCACCGATCGGTCCATTGCGGTACAACGCGTACAGGGGTACAACGCGTGCACCGCACACATTGAATGCAATGGGCCGGCCGGGGCACCGATCGGTCCATTGCGGTACAACGCGTACAGGGGTACAACGCGTACCCGCACACATTGAATGCAATGGGCCGGCCGGGGCACCGATCGGTCCATTGCTGATCAACGCGTACAGGGGTACAACGCGTACCCGCACACATTGAATGCAATGGGCCGGCCGGGGCACCGATCGGTCCATTGCTGATCAACGCGTCCAGGGGTACAACACGTACCTGCACACATTGAATGCAATGGGCCGGCCGGGGGCACCGATCAGTCCATTGCTGTTCAACGCATCCCTGTACAAGTGACTAGCATATGTCACCATGCCTGTCTCAGATGAACATATGCCAGCCACAGATAGCTCCCAGGGAGTGAGGGGCACACCTACAACACGACAGCCTGTCCAAACTGTATCATAAGGCATGTAAGGCTGCATTTCCTATTGTGTGTATGTTGGTGTACATGTTGTCCTGTGGGTGTCACCTGGGGGCAGCCACCCCCAGGCTGTGGACGTGTTCATGGGGACAGGATCCTGGGTGTTACGTGTACATGACCACTGTGATGTGCAACTGTTCATATCTGTGCATGTGCCATGGTCACATTTCACGGTGGTGTATGTGTATGTCATGTCACATACCCCGTGAGTCCCATGTGGGACGGTATGTTTGAGCCAGGGTGTCCCAGTGGCACAATAGTGATGGTCCTCCACAGTCTGTGTGCATGTAGTGTTTACAATGTCTCTGATTTCATGTGCACAATGGGAGACAGTCTCCACATCCACGTTGTGTGTGCATGGACTTTGATGTTGTGCGTGTGTGTGTCAC